>JBAMJR010000040.1:6070000-6435000 GCA_038501785.1 Myoxocephalus aenaeus | reverse complement strand
TGAAGGCTTTCAAACCCGTCCCTCTGCGCCGCCGAGCCGATAAGGCCTTCGATAAGCAGCCCCCAAACTATTAATGAGCTCGCATTGGGAGTCGTGGCGTCAATGGGGTTTTGTTTGTCCCTCTCATGTCATCCTTTCAGACACTCGGCTCACTGGAAATTAGCTTTATTTTCTGTTTTATTGTCGTTGTTGTTGTTTAATTCATGAGGAAGATATACAAGCATAGATGAATATAAATGTGCGGCTAACGAGGCAAAATGAAAAGTCGCCATCAACATAGTATATTCATGAGTGAAATATAGACTAAACAATGTCCGAAAAAAACGAATGAATTGGCCCGCAATCTGTTGCTGCCTTTGTTGTTGACTCATCTGGACAACAAGAGTCCGGTTAAAAGCTGATGTAGCTGGTGTAGAACACTCTGCATGGCTTCTATCAAACAGAGGGGTCTGATGCCAACGAATCAGAAGAACTGCTGATCCTCCAGGTCCGAGGTCCGGGAACAACCTGCGTCAACGATCGGCATTGCTAACTGTGTCAACAATTACTCGGTGTCCTTGGGAAGGAAAAGCAAGGGAAAGTGCAGTTCCCTCCTTTCTGGCTAATATTTATTTCTTTGTTGTTTTTTCCCCTCTCTTTGGACTACTGCTCTAACCCGTCTCCACAGATCGATACCGGGGTAAAGCTGGCGTGCCTGAGTGGGAGCGCTGCCTTTCCTCACTACTTGCACCTTCAGGGCGCTCACGTATCTGCTGAGTCCACAGGCGCGCTGGAAACCAGACATGCTGCCCTGACCGGGGGAGGGGGAGTTCAGCTGCGTAATTTGAAGGCTCTGTGTACTTTAAAAAGGGCAACAAACTTTCCCCGTTGATAACGTGTCAAGGCCCCCCCCCCTTCCCCCTGCACAGCGGCGGGCTAACAAGCTGCTCCGTGTCAAAAGCCGGACATGACAACCCCTTTCTGTGAAATCGCAATCCTGGGGAGGCAACAGCGTTACCGCGAACCCTTTTGATATCTTGATGCGGGGCATTCTCCGCCCCGGCCGCCTCGGCCCAGAAAAGATGAGGTAGATATGTTTTGCCTCCGTTGTGTGAAATCTGTGATGTGAAATGATTTAATTAAGATAGGCCGCGGCGCCATAATTAATTCTGCCTCTCTCCGAGTTAGGCTTACTGTCAAGAACACAGGAAACGGCTCCGGCGGAATAAATTACAGGAGGCTTGTCTGTGTGTGTGTGTTTGTGCGTGTGTGTCTGTTGTTTTGTTTTTTACCTCCCACATCTGAGGGGGTAATGGGTTTGCAGCGCTTAGTTACTGTATTCTCCCAGAGCTGACAAAAGGTGTTGTCAATTCTTTAAGAAGAGGCAGTGTTCTTTTAGTTTTTGCCGTCCCAACATCTCAGATCACATCACACATCAGTCCAGGAGTTTATTTGGCCCGTCAGTGAGGCGCGTCCTCCGGGGAACACTATCAGCGGCAAGATGCCAAATTGAAGGCTTCTCGCAGGCTCCTGCCAGGCAGCCGGTCACGGAGGACCTCCGAACTGTCAGAGGCTCTGTTTTCTGATTACGCGTTTCCTTTCCTCTCGGGGTCCCGGGCCCGTCTCTGGATCCCCTGTTTCGGACGCTGTTCAGTCTCCTGCGGTTAAGTTCGGAGGAAATGAAAGGGAAGCTCCGGGGAGCCGTCTGCAAGCGGATTTCCCTCCGAAGTCTTTGAGACTGAATTCCAGAAAAATAATCTATTCTTTATCCTTGTTCAATTACAGCTGGATCTGGCGTAAGTCACCTGGTTTAGTAATAAACCTTCACAGATTGCATTTGATACTAGAGCCTCCTTACGATGCCCTTAACTAGTGCACCAACATGCCTCCTTTGGGGCGAGAGCCTCGATCGTCCAGGGTCTCGTCCCCCGATTCCCAAAGTCCAACACTAATCCCTCGAGCTACAGAATCCTCTGAGCTCGCTTTGACCAAACGTGCAACGCCTGTCTTACTATCGGGAGACGACAGGCAATAATGAGCGCGGCTTGAGCCAAGCAACTGCTGCTTTGAGCTTTCAAAGAGAGGCCTAATTAGAGGCTGCTTAGTGACTTTTGTCACTTCTTTTTTTTTCTTCTCTCGACTGGTGATTATAGGCCATTCATTGGGGAGGATTTGTCAGCTATTTGCCGTGAATTCCATCGAAGAGATTTGCTTATGTTGTGCCGAACCCGCGTTGACTTTTTCTTCCCTCCCCCCCGCCAGCGAATCCCGAGACCTCTCTCGCTCTAATTTGCAGAACAAATTTCTTTACTTTCTGCAGCATCTCCTCGCGCTAATAAGGACGTCTCATCAGCGGGCAGCTCAGAGACAAATGAGGCCGTTTGAAAGTGCAGACTGGCGGTATCTCGTCTGTGATTTCCTGTAATGAAGTGCTGAGCGTCCTTTGGCACTGAGGGGCACGTTTCGGTAGAACAAGGCCCCGTGCTCTTTGGAGCACATTTGACTAATTGTCTGCTGGTCTGCAGCGTCTTCTAAATCGCCCATCCACCGCTGCTGAAAACCCCGCGCCTCCAAAAAAGTGGCCTACTGTCTTATTTGGGCCAACTCTAATTGTCTCACTAATCTCTCCGGCGCTAAATGACCCGGAGAAACTGCGTCCCGCAGGGCAGGCTTACCCCGCTGATTGGAGACTTTGCCTTTTGTTTTGCTCGGCATATTAAAACAGCACAGGCTGCTGATGTAAAGCCTGCAGAACTATTGGAAATGTAATTAAGGGCTAGCAGCAGCTTTTAAATGGTTGACTAGTGCAGAAACAAACTGCGGCCCCTCAGACGGCAAAGAAAACTTTCATACGCGGGAAATGAGTGGCTCAATCGATAAGCGGGGCGTCATTTCCTTTGTCGGGGGGCGAGGGGATTCAATGGCTGACAGAAATGGGCTGCACACAGTTTCTCATTTTCCCACTGGAGAGATTTTACGGCAATATTGGCTTCCAACACAGACCCCTCCGTGAGATATAATCATTTACCAAGTAAATTTTCATTTGCTGTTGAAGGAAAAACAAATAGCTGGGTTTTGTCATATTAGGCACAAAAAACGGAAAAAAATGTAATAATAAAAATAGACATTCTCGCACACACACAATTATTCGTCGAAGCCAAACGCCGCGCCGTGTCCGGAGAAACAATCACATTCATCACAAAACCACCTCTAATTTGCCACTTTTTTTTTTTCTCTCGCGGACCGCTTTGTCCAAACACGCTGGCCCATGGGGCGAGTGATCGGGCAATTACCAGAAACAGACTCAGAAAGCCCCCACTGTGGCCTTTTGTCCCTGACATCAGCCGGCCGGCTGGAATCATTAGAAGCATGTTCTCCTCGCGCCTTTTCTCCACACAAAACCTCAGGCTTTGTAGCCGGCGCACAAGCGGCGCGACGTGACGCGACACCTTCGGAAACCGGTTGGAGTCCGTCCCTGGCTGTCTGTCATGAGCGGTATGAAAGAAAAACACAACACCGAGGTCTGTCAAACGCTCACTCGCTGCGCTGCCTCTGATAAATATTCATGATAGCAGCTTGAAAAACAGCTGTTTTCCTCCAATTAAAGTCTGCCAAGATCCACTGTTTTGGAAATAAATTGTATGTTTTGTATTTAAAAGTTACTTGGCCAGAAAACAAAAGAAACAATGCAGCACCCATTGCGAAGATTTATATGTGTGGGATGGAAGGAGGTGATGGTGCTGCTCACCCTCCAGCAGACTCAGGTAACGTAGACTACCCAGGGAAAGGGAAAGGGATTATCCTATTAGACTCTATCAGGAGGATGCGAGTGCCGCCGTGGTAACAGGTAGTGAACATCAGCCCGACTAGCCGTGCGGAGCGAGATCAAATCAAGTCATCAAAAGATCCCTCTCACATCAAAGCCCCGGGCGGACCTGGCCACGTGCCCGCCATACCAACCGTGCAGAGACACACACACACGTAAAAGGCGGAGCGGACCGAATCGGCTTCAGGAGGCAGGGAGTGCGCTGTCCAAGGTCATTATTCGCAGGTACAGCGCCAAAACACCAGCGGTCAACGGCGGCGAGAAGAAAGAATAAAAAACACACAGAGGACTTACCATCAGGAGGCTGGGGCGGCGTGAAGTGAGGGGGTTTGTCTGAAAGAGATAAAAAGAGAAAGGGTTTTTAGTTTTGTGTGTGTGTGTGTGTGTGTGTGGAGGGGGGGGGGGGGGGGGGGGGGCCTTCCCAGAGGTGCTGACAAAGTAATTGAGTTGCTACACACACACAACAAAAAAGACACATTTTATATCCAACGTCTAATGCAGTGGGGGGGGGCTGCAGGAACCCAGCAGGGGATAAACGACAGGATTGTTTTTGTCTTTTTTCTTATTGTTTCCATGGTCTTGTCATCCCAAACCACACCGCAGGACTTTTGATATCATAAGAGCGCATGAGAATTGAAAACACTCGGGGTGAAGGGACGTGTTAGTGTGTGTGTGTGTGTGTGTGTGTGTGTGTGTGTGTGATAAGATCCGAGCGAGTGACGGTGAGATAAGATTTGGGAATTCCACTCCGGTGAAGACATACAGCACATCAGTGAAAACGCACTCACTCCCCACCCCCACTAGCAACCATATGCAGAATGAATCACACACACACACACACACACACACCAATATATCAAATGACATCATTCTACTCTCCTGGTCAACCCCCGGTAGACGATAGCCATAAAACTAGACCTGTAGTGTCAAATGACAGAGTATTGGGTAACACACACACTGGGGAGGAGGGGGGGGGGGTCTAATGAAACCTGAGTCCTTTGTCGTTTTGACACCTTTACAACATGGCTCTCGTCCAGGTAAAGTCAATGCATTACATATGTAGATGGAAAAGATGCAGTTTGCTTTGGCAGGAAAAAGCGTTAGTGACGAAACACTAACCGAGCGACTAAAAAAAGGCTACAAAACGCCAGGAAAATAGTGAATATGGGCAATTTCACACAACCTCAGTGGGTGTCTTCCGGATTGCTTTTTTTGTGCGACAAACAAACCAAAACCTGTTCTAGTCCGAATATCAAGAAAGAGAGACGAGGAGAACCGAAGATCCTCCCGCTGGACGGCGTCTTCGCTCGCTAAAAGGATTGATGGCCTGTTCAAGCGTTGTGGATTATTGCATTTTGTTTGGCTCATCATGTGAACTCATCTTTTGAAGTGGGATGCCAGCCGACAGCTTGGCAGTTATGCAAAGTGCATACATACACCACGGACGCCGAATGATACACAGCTGTAAGCAAAGTAAGAAGACTGACACTCTGCCAGGACACGTTGAACTATTTCTGACATATTATACAAATCAGCTGATCTCCAGATATTACTTCAGTGTCAAGATTTACCCGGCAACTCCACCCGGATGGGGAAGCCTCTCACAAACACGACGTGTTCCTCGACAGGCCGTCACGATGCACATGTGTACTGAGCGCAACCCCAGGAGATAATGATGAAGATAAAAACATCATCAATTACCCCGCTAACAGGTTTTGGTTTGGTTGTGGCGAAACTACGGCGGCGTCCCAAGACGCAGCTGACTTTGTATTTATTTATTTAGGCTCAATTAAAATTGCTTGTTACCAGCCGGGGCTTTTTTTTGGGGGCGGGGGGGAGAGAGAGAGAGAAAAATGAGGAGAGGAGAGAGGCGAGGCGAGACTGTTGCTGGAGGTGAATAATGAAGTGTCGGCTGAAGCTGTTTCCCAGTCAGTCATGACGGTAACTGATTTCCATCTGGGGGGGGGGGGTTCAAGAAAACATACAAAACGAGTGAAACAGAAATTGTGGGAAATACAGAAGTTCTGCTGAGAGCACACAAACACAGAAAGCAGACATCCACGCACAGACCGGCTGCTTCCCGTCTCGCATTTCGCGAGCGTGCCTGAAACACACGGAAACACGCGATGTCGCACCGGGCGAATCGAAAAGAAAAAAACGCCTGATGGAGAGAAGAGAGAGAGAAAAGAGAGAGAGAGAGAGAAGAGCCGGGCGACGCTAAACGATTTCGGCACATTTCCATAATGAAAGGACAAGATAAGGTCTTCCCATAAACATTAGGGCCCCGCCCCCCCCTCTCCCTTTGCCACTGGCAGAGCCCCATCATTCACCGTATATCTTCAGAGAATCAATAGGTGTCCGATGGTGACATTCAGCCATGTGAGGGAGTCTACCACTGAATGTGTGTCATCTTCCCCCCGTATTGGGGTGTGGGGGGGTGATGTATAGTCACACATGGAGCGTGGGCTCCGTTGGCAGGCGGGAAGAGGGGGGGGAGGGAGTTGGTTACTGTGTGTGTGTGTGGACATGTTTCACCCCATATGGTGACAATAGAATGGAGCGAATCTGAGGTTACACAGCTCCTCTGACACCCTTCCTCCCACCACACACACACACTCTCACACACACACACACACACACACACACACACACACACACACACACGTCAGCACTACCAGCCCTGTCACCATCCTATCCAGCTGTCCTCGTGGCTCCGGCAGCACAACGGCATTTCGTTTCTCTTTTTCTTTTTCACCCTGGTCGCCCACGTCGGCCGAGTAGAACGAGAAGGAGAGAGGGACAAAGATGACGAGGTGGACGGATGCGAGGAGGTGCATCCATAATGCAACGGGTGCTTTGCCTCGTGCGCGGCTGACGAGTCAACAGCCTGGGAACAGACTAACAGAACGTCACAGGGGAAGAAAGGCTGGACACGGGACAGCGACCACGTTTAACCTCTCCCCTAACCGCCACTTCGACCTCCAGACCCCAAAACCACGACGACGCCTGTTTTTGCCTTATTGTGATCACGGGGCACAAGTCTTGCATAGCTAACAGCCCACTTTAGAGAGTTAAGCACTTTTTTGCCTTTCACGCAGTCTAGACAAAGGCAGGCCGGGCACTCAGAAACAGATTTGTGTGAGTCTGTGAGAGAGTTAGCAGCCCGAGTGTTGACACACTTCAAATGGTACCCAGCATGGGGTTTCACAGAAGAAGAAGAAGAAGAAGAAGAAGAAGAAGAAGAAGAAGAAGAACCAGATACTGCGATGGCCATCATCAAAACTGCCACAAGTAACTGAGCCGAAAGCCTCGAGGCCAAAAGGTCATGTTTGCGTCATCCTGAAGGCGTTTAGTCGCCATTTAATTCCTCCGCCTGCAGTTCAAAGTAAATGCCAAGACGGGAGATATGAAGCATTTTTCGCACATCTGAATCAAGGAACCCTCCCATTCCTGACATTAAACGCCCTACTTCAAGTGCGGAAAAGGCCACCATGAAAGGTAAAGTCAGCTCGATTTGAATGTGCGACGCAAAATAACTCATTTCCACCTAAATTCTGTCTAAAAAGGACGACGGCAACACTTTCGATTTCGTGTCAGTGTTCTTTTGCCAAACAGTGACCCATTTGCTTCGGTGTTGTGAAAGTAAAATTGTGTCGTTTTTTTTGTGTGTGTTGTTGAAACCAACGTACAGTTGTTGAGGAACAGGAGCACGGCGAAGCCCAGTGTGGACGTGGCCAGCAGGATCAGACAGATGTTGCAGGGGATCATGAAGTAGCGCACCACCAGGGACACCTTGTGCTGGTACCTGCGGCCCTGCTCCTGCAGCGGCGGCGGCGAAGGATAGTGGCACCCGCTCATGCTCCACTCCAGCGACCCCCTCCCCTCCAGGGCGGAGGAGAGGACGGGACGCGGAGGGCGCCGAGGGGTGCCCAAAGACCCGTTGGAAAAAATGATGGCGGCGGGTTGAGGGCCGAGGGGTGAAAGGTGGAAGATAAAATGAAAAAAGCACCCCGAAAAAATAAGGATGGACGCGTAATGGCCGGTGGGTTTTCAGCTGCGGTTCCAGCTGTGCACCGCGGCGAGGACCCGGTGACCGTTTCTGTCAGAGAAGCGCAGCAGTGAGCTTTCAGCGGTTTCCAGGCAACACATTTTGGGAGATAATAACATCCATTTGGGAAAAGAGGACCGACAAGGGACAGGGAGGAGGGGGGGGGGGACAGACGGGACTCCTACAGCCCCCCACCTGTCCACACAACCTCCATTCTGCTGAAACTAATGGGCTTTCAATCTGTGCTGTGTTGTTGTGAAGTGGGTTATACTTACAGTGCAAACTGTGTGTGTGTGTGTGTGTGTGTGTGTGTGTGTGTGTGTGTGTGTGTGTGTGTGTGTGTGTGTGTGTGTGTGTGTGTGTGTGTGTGTGTGTGTGTGTGTGTATTCAAGTGGGTGGTGATAATGTGTTTGTAAATGTGCCTCAGTGCTCTTTTAGCATGTACGTGTGGTGAGATGCACCTAAGCCAGAAAATGTGGGCGTTTCGGATTGTCAAATATCCACACGGGGAAGAAGAAGAGAAGAAAAAAAGAACTTCCACGCAGGCTGACAGTAACTCACAAACGGGATATTCTCCTTTTTCTTCCCAGTGACCCTGGCGGGCGTAAAAGGGGGGTCTGGGTTTTCTCCTCTCTTTTTGTTTTCCTGATCGAAAGCCTTTACGCACCAAGCCGAGGTCCGGGTCTGGGTGTCACAAGTATTTCCCGGCCGAGCATCTCCTTCTTCAGCCTCCCTGTGGCTCTCCTGACCTCAAACACTCTCGAGCACAGGCGCTTTATTTGTATCCACTGGGGGGAGCGGCTCCTTCGGGCTCACGGAGCGTCCGTCCGTCCGTCCGTCCGCGCGCCGGAGCAACTTCTATCCGCCGTGAGCGCGATCAGCGGGGCGGCTGGACAGCAGCTGGCTGCCGCTCGCTGAACCCCATCCCGGGGGTTGTTTTTTTCCTCCTTTCGCCTTCTCTCCTGCGTGACTGCCACTCCTCGGTTCAATAACCTTTTCACTCCGGGCCAGTCTCATGCAGTGGGTAAGCAGCTGCACCACCACCACCCCGACCCCCGCGGCTGGTGCGCTTGGGACCGAAAGCAGGTCAGATGAGGGACCAACAAAAACAAAACAAAAAGTTGTGAGAGGAGAAGGATCGCTGGATCCCGTCTTTCGTCTCTCTCCTCGCTGCCCCCCCAAACAAGCCGCTACACGGGAGAGCAGCACAGATGAATGAACTCGTGGAAAGAGAGAACCCCTCTGTGTGTGATCCGCGATCAGCCGAGGAGCTCGAGGCGGAGATTTGTCGGGCTTTCTTCCCTTGTGTCAGCGCCGTGACGCAGATAATGAGAGGCAAAAGGTTCTCATTGCGCCCGCGTCTTCTATTTCTGCCTTTTCAGGAAACAACTTGTCCTCGAGCATCTCAGTCCCGGTGTGCAAAGTGGCTCGTGTTGTAGTCCAGCGGTGCTCCCGGTGCGCTGTCCGCAAAGAAGGACGTGCATGCGCCAGGTTCCTCTTCCCCTCCTGTTTCTGTGGGGGATCCGACGGTCACTGGCAGCCGAGACCACTCATCCGGCTCCGGGGTTTATTCAGAGCGCGCGCGCGGAGTCCCCGGGCAGCAGGTAGCGGGGTCCCGGTGTCAGCGCGCAGTCAGCCGGCCAGCTGAAGCGGAGAGGAGCGAGTCAATGAGAGGACTCTCACGGAGAGAGAGAGAGAGAGAGAGAGAGTAAACGGGAGAGAGTGCCGGCAAAAAAAGGGGAAAGCAGCTCCTGACACTTTTTTTTTCTCCTATGGAGAAAACAGCAGCGGCGTTCGCTGGTCTTCACAAACACTCTCCTCCTGAGCGCTCCTCTCTCAGCCCTCAGCCAGCGGAACGGATGAGCGCATAATGAGAGAGCGAGAGAGAGAGAGAGAGAGAGAGAGAGAGGGGGAGTGGGTGAGGGGGCCGTCTTAACAAAGGCGAAGGGGAGGGAGGGGGTTGGAGTTGGAGTTGGGTGAGGGAACAGGGAAAAAAAGAAAAAGAAAATGAGCGAGAATAAAGGCTTTGGGGAATGGTACTCCAGTCCTGTCAGAGAGAGTGTGCGTGTGTGTGTGTGTGTGTGTGTGTGTGTGTGTGTGCGCGCGCGTGTGTGCGCGCGTGTGTGTGTGTGTGTGTGTGTGTGTGTTTGGGGGGGCAGCAACAGTGCAGCAGCAAAACAAAAGAGGGCTTCGGTCTTGGGAGATGTCAACCAACTCCTCCATTTGTTTATTGCCTAATCAAAAGAAAGTCTCCTCCGCAAGAGTTGGAGAATTTTTTTCACAAGATTTAATGAGGCAAAACTGAGAGAAAATAGGCCTGCTGAGGGAGGGAGGGAGGAGGGAGGAAAACTTAAACACACGAAAGTCAATCACATATCGAGTCCCTCCAAGGGGCCGAACCCATTTGTTGTTGTGTTTTGACCGATATGTGCAACCAGTGCAGAAACAAGCCAGAGAGACTCCACAAGGAGCCAATATTCGATTAATTAACAATCCCATTTGGACCCTTTTCTGTTCGGACTCGCTTTCACGGCGAGTATAGGAATGGTTTTATCCCCCACACACCTTGTTGTTAAATAATGTGGCAACCAAAAAGAAGAAAAAAGGCAGATCCGGCCAAATAATCGGAGGCTTCGGGAAACCTTTTGCGTCTCCTTCTGAGCGTGTAACACGTTGTTGCCCTTTTTAAAAGCGACGCATTGTCGCTCCTCTGACGCGGTAACGAGGTCACAATCGAGGGGCCGGGGTGCACGCGGTGTTTTTAAGCGAGGCCCCTGCATCAATATCTACTCTGATCAAGCTCAGCGGCAGCAGGCGCCAGATGCAAGGCGGTATCTATCATCAATTATTTATGTCTTCTTTTCCCCCCACTCTCTCTATCTGTGTCTTCATCTCCATCTCCAATCCCAACCCCCCCCCAAACTCTGTGCTTCACACAAGGGTGTGCACACACATACACACACTGGCGGTGTCTGCGTCCACGGAGGAGTTGCATGAATGCACACACAATTGGCTTTTTTCTCTAATAGAAACACAAACACGCGGCAAAATGGCTTATTTTTTGTCTCTCTCTCTCTCTCTCTCTCTATATATATATATATATATATATATATATATATACACACACACACACACACACACACACACACACACACACACAAACAGGCACAGGTGTCCCCCCCTAAAAAAGTAATTCATCTCTTTGGACAGTGTGTTCATTCCCAGGCTTTAAGCTGAGCTCTGTGGGGGAGACTGTGAATACGAGGGGAGACAGGTTTTCAGACGGCCCGCTGAGGGTCAGGAGTTCACCCCACCTCCCCCCCGCTCCCTAATCATCAGCAACACCACCCGCCCAGAGGTGACCCCCCCCTCAACCCCTCCCCAGACACGTAACCCCAGACAGTCCACATCAGCTCTCACGTTGCATAACAAAACCTGATTTATGGACTGACTGAAAAGAAAAAGGGAAACAGCTGCTGGGCCTCGCGGCCCCCCTCTCCTTTGCCTCCCCATGCCACTTCCGTCCCTAAACTGTGCCTTTATCGTCTTCATCGTCGCGCCTGTTGTTCCAACAAGTGGGAACTTGTGGCTCGGCCACCGGGCTGAAGCAATTACGACACACACGCCAGGACATTCGCACGCCCAGGTTCTCCCAGCAGAGGGCGCTAGGGAGTCGGCTCCAGTCCCTCCACCCCCCACCACCGCTCCCCGCAGCCACGACCCAAATGAGATCTTCCGTCGAACATCAAAAGCTCAGCTGCTTTGATCCATTTTTAATGCCACAAGTAGCGCACAAGGTTAACATCTCTCTCTCTCTGAAGGCTTTGAAAAGGTAATTTCCATTAGGGAGCCAAAGGAGCTGCTCTCCTGTTTAATGGTCTGGCAGGAGTGAAAGGTTGATGTGAGAGTGCACACGCGAGTGTGTGTGTGTGTGCGTGTGTGCGTGTGTGTGTGTGTGTGTGTGTGTGTGTGTGTGTGCGTGCTCCTCTTTATGCGGAGAGGGGGAGAAATTTGTCAAGTTCCATAACCGATTGACAATGATGCTTCAATCCAGTGTGTGTGTGTGTGTGTGTGTGTGTGTGTGTGTGTGTGTGTGTGTGCAGCCTCGCGCACATCCCGGTTTTCTGGCCAGCCGGCCTTGATCTAATTGATCCAAGAGAAAACAGTGGTCGCCTTTGCTGAATGACAATTTATCCTCCGGAGAAATGAAGCCAAAAGGGGAAGAGAGTGCCGGCAAAAAAACTGTGAATCTCTGTGGTTTCACAAGGTAAGCTACCTTGTGGCAGCGACACGTGGGATCCGGTCGGGCACCGCTCCGCATCTGAAAGCTGCTTTCTGCGGTGGGGTCGGGCACAATGAGCAGGGAGTTGTGAGAATCAGATTTCAGAGGTTTGAAAGTATAAACTGCAGCTGATTTGTCGATGATTAGGCGGGTTTGTACCGGCTTTCTCTCCCGCCAAGCCGACATCTTGCGCAAGTCTCTCCTACAGGCAGCAATCAAGTGACTAAATATCCAATTTGCATTTACAACATTTTAACTGCGGTGCTGATTCGCGGGGGGAGACCGAAATCATTCCGCCTGTTTTCGATGACACGACGGTCCAAGTGTGTCTGACTTTGACCTTTTCCAAGCAGAACTACCGTGCACCACGGAATAAGTCGTTCTAAAGAGTCCTCCCGCTGAATCTTTCATCAAATGATCTATTTGGGGGGGGGGGCTAAATGCGACCATAGCAGCTTTGTACATTAGAGCACGTGAAAAATAATCCCTGTTGATGAATACAGCAACAAGCCATTAGAGTGCGGATTCAGTCAATTTTTCAAAGCAGGAGCTATCAAAAGCGAATGCTGTTGCCTTCACTAATGGCATTAGAGATCATCCCTTCCTGCTGCCCATTGTAAATGGGTTTTTTAATGATGCTGATGAAAAGGAAAGAACAGAAAGGAAGAGCAGTCTGTTAAAAATTTAGGATGGATCTGGTAATTGCCTGCACTAAAGCCTGTCGACGGGCCCACTCAACGATTCATTCTCAGTGCATGTGCACGTACTGATGATACGGAATATCTGCTGCAACCAGGGTTATTTCAGCCTCGCGTCTCATAGCTCAACCTGACAGTTGACACTTACTTTCTGGTATGTATTTATATGACCCCGCTGCCCCACATTACATGAGTGGAGTGAGACTTATAATGAATCTAATTCCGCAGCGAGCTATGCGTTCAGGGCCACAAATTAGGCCGACAGCGGAAGGCCATGTCGAATTCCTCATGTGCATCGAGCCGCGCAGCCGGGCTGGTGGAGGGAAGCCCAGACTCCTGGCCCAGTGGGCCGCGGCGGTGAGGCGCTAGCAGGTGGGCCAATTGTCTCGCTACGGTATTAACTCCAATCATCATAAGTCAAGACGTCGCCGGAGCCTCCGGCAGCGGCGCAGACCTTCCCGGCCGGACTGAGCGGCGCTCGTCTAGCAGTGGCGAGGGCATTCTCGCAGCTGTGCGAGGCTAACGGCGTTCACCTCCGCGGAATCGGGTCGCAAGAAAGACCCAGAGTGGGAGGACGGGCGCCTTGAGATGCTTCCAGGGCAATTTCGTGACAACCAGGCACCAAAAAAACCACGCAAATGGAGGAGAAGATGTGGAATTGATTGTTGAATCGGTCGATGCTCGTTGCACAAATCTGTAACCTGAAATTACATTTTAACTCTGAGCAGAAGCCACAGATGGCAGGCGAATTAAGAGGCCACCGCTGGTCCCACCGCGGAACAGCTGAGAGCGCTCATCGTCATCGATTCTCAACTCGACTGAAGGGATGAACACCGCTCTTCTGGAAGCATTAACCCTCGTTTGGTACTGAAAACCGCCCTGCACCTGAGGCCGGTTGGAGTAATTAATCCAAGAGTTTAAAGAAGCTAAAACACACTGAACCGCGGAGTACAGGAGTTAAAAGACAAATCCCATTACCAAAAAAAAAAAAAATGTCTCCCTTCGTGTTTCAACCGCGCTGATTATTTTAGACGACAAAGTCCAAATCCTGAATCATGACCACTTTTTTTCCTGACTCAGAGGCTGATGGTACTATTGCGCGGCGTTGATGTAACTGTGAAACGAGAGAGTTCCCACACGAGGTGGGCTCCACTCGATGTGACTCACACAGCGTGACACATCGGCCCGGTGTCCGGTGCCAACTTGGGTACACTCTGAGCGCCGAACTCGGCGAAATGCATTTGGGGGTCATCTTGACACTTGATCTGTGCACGGCGACACTTGTTTTGTTTTTCCAGCCGTTGCTGTTGAGCCTCCAGTCGATGTGATCCACATGTCCACAATCAACGCTTCTGGCTGCATTAGCCTCTTCCTCCCACGCCCTCCCACGCTGCCATGACATGCTTTTCCGGCCTACTCCGAGCCAGCTCTTAGCCTGTGGTCTCATCCAGGACCTCTCCACTTGCTGGACATGCAGTTCCCTCTCACACGGGGCTCATCTGGAGCCTAGGCCTAGCCCGGGGGCTGATGCTCTCAGGCCCGCAGCCCACTGACTCTCCCTCCCCCTCTTCCGAAGGTCTCTAAGTGAAAACGGACTCATTCAGGAAGGAGCACACTCAATATTAGCCAGCTCGGATTTTTCTTGCCAGGCCCTCCTCCGCAATTATCAACACCCACAACAATAACGATTACAGGATGCAATCTCCTCCGTGCGCCTCTGCTTTGCCCTGTTCATTCAGATTGTCAGCGCCAACATTTTCCCTTTAATAGCACAAGGAAATGACTCCCAATGGACAGGTGGATAATGAAAGCGACAAAATGGCCGAAAAACTAAAAAAGAAAAAGGAGAAAGAAGAGGAGAACGAGAGCAACCCGGCCGAGCGGCACTCGGCGCCGACGGCGGCCGCAGTGCAGAGAGGAGAGGAGCACGGAGTCAGAGGACCGGTTGGCTCGTCCTGCCTTTACGCAGGAAAAGGCTGCCGGAGCTGAAGGACGATACAGATGTCGGTCTCCGGCCAAGTCGGCCATCTGTCACGGCGAGCCAGCCAAGTCACTCTGGCCCCGTCACGCCGAGGAAGAGGCGGGAGACTCGTGACGACCGGTCATTACGGCGCTGGGAGCTGTCCTTTGAAGGTGGCCGATTCCCAACAGCAGATTACCTCGCATTCGGTGTAGGGAAGACGTAGAGAACGCTGGCACCGCTGGTTCTCATTCTTTAGATATGTCTTGAGTGGTTTTGGAGGTTCCCCCCCCGAACAGGCAATGCGCAGATGTTGAAGTCAGATGTTGAAGTCACGACGTACACACTGAATGCGTTGAGTGTGTCTGTGATGCGTGACAGCTCACACTTGCCACGCAGACCTTAAAAGCAGGGTTTCTAGTTCTTGTCTCATTTGTTTTCTTCTCTCTCTTGTCTCTCTACACGTATTAATTGGAGTCATCAAGCCTCAGGCTACGCGCAAATTCCAGTTAATATAAAAACATATTTCTAATAATTTAATTAAGTCCACTTTACGCCAGACATCACACGGAGCCCCCACCTGCACACAGATGAGGAACGATGCCAAGACAGAAAGTTATTTTTCCTTCTTCTTCTCCTTTTTTTTTTTTTTTTTTTTTACATTTCTTGCGAATAAAAGGTTTCAGTTATTTAATGAGCAGCCTGTCTGAAGCGGAACATTGCGCGTTGACTTGAACTAGAAATCGAGTATTTGAGATTCCAGCTCCATCAAAGGCCCTACGTCCTCCCATACAGCAAATCCCTTGTGTTCGACATCAATACCCGTGCTTTTTTTCCTTCTTTTTCTGAACATATAATTATTGTATCCGCTCCCTTTGTTTGTCTATACGACGACGGATCAACATACATCGCCGTGAGATATTCACACTGTGCCCAGGCGGGTTTACCTGATCGGCTTCCGACTTCAAAGCTGACAGTGACAAGCCATTATGCAGCGGGACCCTTTCATTTGCATTTACAGTAATGAACCCGCGCTCTTCTCTTCCCTTTTTCCTCCTCTCTCGGTCCGTCACTGGCGGCTGGCTTGCACATCGAGCGGGATCCTCCCGGATAGAGGGCAGAGAGGGAATATTAATTGGCGAGCAATACCCAGCTTGTTGAGACACAGCCCATAAATGAAACGTCTATACATTATTTATACGCCTAATCAGACGGCGTGTGCTCAAGTTATTCTCTCAAACAAGACTCTTTTTTCATTCGAGTAAATAATTCTCGTTCCCTTTGGTGAAAGAGTGCATTCAGACAGTGGAAGTAGGAAAGACTAATGAAAATATGCCGCCTAAATGACGAAATAGCTGTTTTCCGGCTGCAATCACAGTCAGGAAAATGAGTGACCCGCTTAGCACCAGGTATTAGAATGCATCCTGCGTTTTGGAGGGTTTGATAGACGGAAGAAAGTTTGCGTGTGAATGCAAACAAAGAGCACTTACTATTAGCAACAAGGTGCCAATGAAATGAGAGCTGCGGGGATTATACAGCAGGAACAACAACAACCAAAAAACATCAACGCACTCATTCAATCAGGAGCTGGAGACAAAGCCAAGTGATTTGAACGTGCATACGAGCGAAACGAGCGCTCAAGTCAATCAATCAAGTTTTACGCTACAATACGCTGTTTGACCACGACCACTGGAACGCAACATGGAAGCATTTTCTTAGGAAACAACATGACCGGTTTCAGGTGAGATCATGGTTTGGGATCAATCGGTCATGGTTCCAATCACACGGTTGAGGTTATGGAAGTATTGTGGGCAGGCTTTTGAATCAACAAACAGCTGTCGCCCATGTTTTTTTACATTTCTGATCGCCTGACCCATTCAGCCACCCCCGACCTCCACCGTATGTGGACTTCACTCTTTAACAACGCCACCTTACTTCCTTCTTTCCTGGACTGTCACTTGACTGTTGGTGTCATTTTGAGGACACTTTTGGGGACAACTGATGTGAATAAAATCCTACGAGATAAATTATCTTTAACCCCATCGGCTCAGAGCTTTTTTTTTAACTGCTTTTTCAGAAATGAGGAAGTGAGTTTTAAAAAACTCAAACACTTCTAGATCATCAACCACAGGTCCGATCTAATAAATTTAAACGGCTAAAGTACTGTAAACCCTTGTGAGAAGAGAAACGATGGACTACATTTAAAAAAAAAGATTGTTATAATTTTATAATTACGTAATTTTGTAAGCTCCTCAACATGACTGAGCGATTATAACGTTTCACTATTTAACTAATTTAATACCCCTAACAACGGAGGATTTCGCTCAAAGTACCACGGCTGTACGAATCTTCCAGTAGTAGTAGGACTTTACTGTTTGTAAAGTATTGACGTTGCGAGCTGCGAAAAAGCTACAGGATTTTTTTTTCCATTTTTGCTTCCGTGTTTCGAGGTCCTGTGATCTCATTGGCCCTGAAACCGCGTCTGACACGCGCTGACAGAGACGGTCATTTGAAGTACACAACGGTCATGGTGTGAGCAGGATTCAGGTCAAAATTGCTAATTTTTCTATTTCTGAACCGAAAAACATGATTTATGGACTGTAAAGGCTTGAAAAAATGTCATTGCTGTGTTTATTGCAGATTTGGATGCTTTAGGTCTTAATCTTTCTAAAGAGGTGCAGTATTACTCTGGGGCATGATGGGAAGGCACCAAAAATACAATTAAAAAAACTCGGGGATCGACCGAGGACTAATTTTTTGATCAGACTCTTGACTTTTGATCATATTTATGCAGAAAATAAATAATACTTTTTTTATTTATTTTTATTTTTATTTTTAAAGGCAAGGAGTTGCTGATTCTTTAGAGCTCAAGGACAATAGGGGCTGGTATTCATATCAAGGCCATATGAGCTTTTAAACCTTAGTGTATTTAGAAAAGAATAATTTTGACATCAGTAGCTAAACTCATGCCCTCATATCGAACGGCGTCAAACCCCAGCGCCACAGATTGAACTGGCCGTGCGCCGGCAGTTGTGGTCCTAATTCAAAACAACAAAGCGAGACACGACGTGGACCGTGACCGCCATATTCGACGTCATATTCGGATGCTCCTCCTCTTGGCCTGCGTCGCCGTGTCTCCTGAACCCGCGAGTTAGCGAGCTCAGCGCTGTCACCGGTGGTTTGCCCTCAAGAGGGAAACCAAAGCTGGGAAAGAGCAGAAATCAAACCGGTAAAGAACCGTTGACAGACTCGTCGGCCGGCTAACGGACGACAATATATATAACCCTGAGACCAGCTGTCTGTCAAACACAAGGTTTTAGCTGCGTCCTCTCCATCCGCACGGTGCTCCGAGACTCCCAAACGCACACATGGACACAAGATAAGCATAATGACTTGGCATTCACACACAATACAAAATACAGAGACGGACGGACACATCTCTCTCTCAAATGCCACAAGGTGCTGCGGGGTTCAAATAAATGCGAAGGTGGAAACCGGACGGTTCAATGCATGTTTTATAATGCCTTCATCAAAAAATAAAATTCAGACTGGGATAAAAAAAAATTAAAAAGCACCGGCAGGCAGCTGCACAGATATGCAAGAGCTCACTGATGTTTCCTGACCTCCCTTTTAGCCGCTCACAGCCGAGAAGTCATTTAGCTCACTTGCCGAGACAGCTGATTAGCTGAAATAACCCAGCTTCCCAACTCCCGCTTGCTAGAGTGTCCTTGAGCGAGACTGTGAACCGCACACCCAGCTCCTGAGTGCTGCTGTCCGGTGGCTGAGGCTGATCTTCTGACCTCCATCTTTAAGGAGACAAGAGGAAAAAAAAAGAGAATTTCTCCACAGGGATCAATAAAGTATCATTCTCTCTGATGCCGAGAACCCCCAACCCGAATCTTTCCCTCGGTGATTGGCCTCAATTACCGCTTCTAACTGGTGCCGGCAAAGGTTGCACGGTGCATCCTCGCGGAGCAAAGCAGACGAGGAAAAGAAAATGACGTGAAATTTAAGTCGCCGTGAGGCGTCTGTCTTGCGCTGGTCCGGGCTTTAAGAGTTCGGAAACAGAGGGACCGGAAATAGATGGCCTTCATCGTTAGCACAGCAGCCAAATATATCGATGAAGTTCCCACTGAGAACAGCGTGAGGTCAAACTGAATGTTCTCCCCGAGTGTTCGCTGTAGAGATCGGTCTCCCATGTGCTTGCGTTGGTCCGTGTCTTTCGGTTTATAGGTCCCACGTGCCCTTGGGTCTGAATAAGCGGGTATAGATTGGATGGAAGGATGACCACGAAACCAAAAGCACACATGACCATATCTCTGGTGTGAATCAATAGGTGTGGACATTCAGTATCTGTGCGTACGTGTGTGTGTGTGTGTGTGTGTGTGTGTGTGTGTGTGTGTGAGTTTCTACACGTCCTTCTCTCACGGCCGTCCTTCTCAATCTTCATCAGCCACGAGTGTGCCGATGTGTTGACTCGCCTGTCATCCAGAAGTGGCGGGGGTGGAGAGAGAGAGAGAGAGAGAGAGAGAGAGAGAGAGAGAGAGAAGTGGACCTGGGTTGGTTTTGTTTTCGCCAGCAAACGCGACGCGACGAACAATGATGAGCTTGGCGTGTTGCCGAGGCAACGAGGCGCCCTCGTGCATTATTCATCTGGGCGACAGACTGATAAACGTGGTTAAATGAAGAGGAACAACGGCGGGGCGACCGAAAGAGGCATTTGGAGGGGAGCCCGTCCTGAGGCGCATCATGCGAGGTAAACCCGGACCTCAACGCGGTCCAGGTGTTACGGGGAGGGGTCTCTTCACGCCGCTGCAGAATAAAACACATGTGTCTCGGCGCGCCCTCGCGTCACCACACACCCACCTACCACGTGCACCCCGCCTTCACTACCTCCCACCATCACTCTACGAGCATACACTGTAGGTACAGAGAGCGAGCCTCCCATCCAAAGTCTCACATGTCGTGCCAAATTCACGCGATCTGCTCGGAGACAGCAGGGGGGAGAATTATTGCCCCGTTGCTACGGTAACACCTCGTATGCTGAAATATAGGGGGAGAAAAAAAAGAAGAAAAACACCGTGATGCCGATTTGTGAGATTTCATTTTTGAAAGCCATTCCGGTGTCGAGGGGGAGGGAGGGAGGGAGCGCTGAAAAGAGATGGGAAAAAAAAAAGATTGGCGGTAATAGAGGGAGAGAGAAAAAGAAAAGAGAGACAGGGAAACAGTGAAGAGAGGGGAGGTGGGAGTAGAGGCTTCACTCGCAGCAATTTGCAGCAGTGCTTTAGACAATTTGGGTCACTTCTGTCAACGCGCTTCTATAAAGCGAGCAGAAACACCTCATCCGCCATTCATTTCGTTTGGCTTCCACTCCGACACCTGCAGGCCATTTGCATTCTGTCACTTGTACCTCTCCCTTTCATGTCTCTGCATGCCACCACGTTTCCTGAATGAGAACACACTGGCAATTGCTGCACTGGCGTAGCACACGGGCCAGGACACGACACGCATCCAAAGAAGGGGGGGGGGGGATGGCTTTTTTTCTCTCTCTTCTCCAATCCGGTCCTTCTTAGTCCCTGAGCCCCAGTCCCTCTCAGGTTTCCATCTACAACCCCCCCCTCCTCCCCCTCATCTTGTGCCGTCTGACCCTTGCGAGCCCTTGCTGGGCCCGGTGTCTCTCACCCCCCCCCCCGGGACCCCAGGGCCCGATCGTATGTCTCGGCCGTCTCTCGACAGCAACAAATGAGCGCTCAATAGAGGCTCGCCTTCTTGGCTGCCGCGAGATCCACATCCACGCCGCCGCTCCTACAACAGCGGAGCCCCCGCAGAGCGGCAGCGCCATCGTACCAGAGCGAGCTGTGCAGTATTCGTCCAGTGGAATTCGGAATGTTCTTCAAATCCAGTCAGGATGACTTGTGGAGGGTGAAAAATGAAATAAACTGTAGTCCTAGAGAGAGCAGCTCTGCTTGTCTGGGATGATCCCTCGTGAGAAATACAGCAGAGCCAAAAAAAAACAGTCTGACGGCCTCAGAAAAAGAGAATTTCAGACTCGCAGGCTGGAGAAATATGAATGCTGTGAATTTAGATTGCACAATGTGTTCAATATTTTTTTTTTTAAGCAGCGCTATGCAATTATTACACAGCGGTAGCCCCAAAATGTCAGAGAGAAGAAACAGGTTTTTGACTGTCGAGGATTAGGAAACACTTCATGTTTACCGATCAGGCTGGTGTGTGAAGAAGCTTTATAGCGAAAGGGTACCAACGGGATGAGAGAGAAAATAAGGATCTCACACCGAGCGCTGCTTCCTTAACACGGAACACTCGCCCACTGCCAGACAGGATTTCACTCCAGTGGTAATCCTTGAATTCCCATTTCCCATCATCTTTTACCTGTACCGTTTTGAAGATTGCTTCTTATTCATCTCTGCAGACGGTGTCTGCTCAGCCTCAGTGGCTCTTTCGGCTAATGTCTACTCTCCACGTCCCTTCTGTTCTCGCCACACAGACCCAAAGCGGCGGTCAGGACGCGTGCATTTGATTCCTCCCGCGAAAGAATTTAGCAAAAGAAACTGGTCTGCAAAACCCAAATGTATTCAAAAATGCGTCGATAATGTTCATAACTGCGATTTCAATAAGGCTGCGAATGGTGATTATTTAGTCTAAATCCCAAACAGGGACGTTCAATGTACAACAGCATGGAGCAGGGAAATAAAGGACTCCTGGAAGTCCCTGCACCCAACCAGGAATCCGTCCCTCACATAACCCTCGATAAAAAAAACTTGATTTCTGTTACTCTTTCACAGTCTCCGTATTTGCTCCTGATGATCTCGTCTCTCGGTATTCACTTAACTTTCCCGCTGGACTTCAACGACTCATTGGTTATCAAAACTGTTGTTCTTTGACAAACAGCGGATCAAACCACTTACCATTCACCTTTTGCTTTTGCACGGGTTTCAAAAACAGGGAAAGTGCGTCTATTTTTCATTATGAGTTGCGCCTTTAAGATGATTTAAACATGCGCGCGCTGTGTGTGTCGTTGCTGTGGGGTTGTAGATTCCCCGTGATGAAGAATCTAGGGCAAACCCCTTAAGTGGAGAGACGGAGAGAGAGAGAGAGAGAGAGAGAGAGAGAGAGAGAGAGAGAGAGAGGGAGATCATCAGAGCCATTACTGCGTGATAAATGATTTTGCTAGCTGGTGAGGTGCCCTGAGGGTGGGGCAGAGAGTGTGTGTGTGTGTGTGTGTGGGGTGGGGCTTTAAACCTGTGGCTTACTTCTATCAAGATCCCGTGGAACCCACTGCCTGCTTAATGCTAATGGATTGGCTTCATTACAAGGGGAGAGGGGGGAGTTGAAGATCCAACCACACACACACACACACACACACACACACACGCACACACGCACATCTGAAATATAACTGTACCGATTCACATTTTCTGTCTGTCTCTCCAACAGCCCACACACAAGTTGAACTATGCACACTTTCTATCCCAGACCCAGCACACACAATCAAATTACTCCACACACACACACACACACACACACACACACACACACACACACACACACACACACACACACACACACACTATGCAGGCAATCACATCTCAGGGGAGAAGGAGAAGGAGCCAGGCCGAACTCAAATTAGAGCAGAGTTGAAAGAGCAGAGCGGTGGATGGAGAGAGGGGGAGGTTAGAGCAGGACAGGTGGAATCGACCGACTGCTTCAACAGGGGGAGAAGTGTGTGTTTTGAGAGGTGTGAGAAGAGAATCGGAGAGAGCATAAAAAGAATCAGGTTCAGTAAGAAAGGGGAAAAAAAAGAGGGATTAGATGTTGAGAGCTTGAATGAACACAGAGAGAGAGGGAGAAGAAGACTCGGGGGAGCTGGAATGACAGCGAGGAGTTGAAGAGGTGAGTGCGAGGGAGAGACGGCGAGAGCGTAATGGCTGGTATGGAGCGGCGCGAGCAGCTCCTGCCAAGATAGAGGAAGAGCCGGCGAGCGAGAAGAGGGAGAGAAATTGAGCAGCGTAACCCTCAAGACCTCGCTGTCTGCCGAGGAGAGCTGTGTGTGTGTGTGTGTGTGTGTGTGTGTGTGTGTAGGTCGAAGTGTGTGTCTACATCGTCGTATGGCGCACACTGCGCTGGCAGGTCTGAGAGTTGTGGTGTCAGGCTCCTCGGCTTCTCCGTGGTTGAGATTTAGGAGGGAGGGATATCTCCTCCTCCCCCTCCCTCCCGCTCGTCTTGCTGGGGTGAGACAGTCTGCTCGCCTGGCTGGCTGCCCGGCGGCTTCAACCTCTGGATGAGGCCCAGCAGGTGAGACGCAGCTGGATGAGCTCCGGCACATCACCAGCCGGCGTACAGTACTTACTCCCTGAGTGGGGGGGGGGCCTCCGGTTAATATCCTTTTTCTTTCTCTTTTTTTTCTCCAGGACTTTCCAACGGTGAGCGGTGGCTTAGGGAAAGCACGAGGACCCATGACCACACATTGCTCATCGACAGAGACGCACTCATTCAGATTGTACAGGCAGCGCAAGCACTTCAGACAGAGATCGTCTCGGTACTCGCCCTTGATAGTTACTCCAGGCAGGTACTGGTTTGAGAGATTCAAATAATACGACCCACTATGTGTCATGTCTTACTATATATATCTGTATGATACATTGGAATAGCATTGAGCCCTGTAACTGTAAAAGTCCAGATGTCTGACCTTGGCTCAAAGCAGGATTTGGCGTCAAATAGCTGATGATGCAAGACAAACCTTAAGAGTAAGCTTGATCATCCCTTTAGCAGAGTTTATCTTCGCTTCGTCCCACATCCCCGGGTCAATAATGTTGACTCATCAACCGCCCCTACCTGTAGTCGATAGAGCACCACTGTAGCCTTTCAGCTTCTGCTTTGGCTCCGTGAAGAAGAACCGAAGCAAAACACCCCCCCCTCCAAGTAAAGATCCTGACACCGTAGATAAAGGCCCTCTCACAGGGCTGAGCGTGGTGTGTGTGTGTGTGTGTTTCCTTGTGGCGGTTTTCCCTTCTAAAAAACTCATAAAAAGAATCGCACTGCCATTTAGCCAGAGGGACAAGATTTTGAAGGGGGGTTAACGGGGCCGATGATTCGTAGGTGGGAAGGGCCCCGAGACCGCTGCCGAGGTGAAAAGAAAGAGAAATCATTTGGGCGCCGCTGCCCTTTCATCTCCTTCTCCTTCTCCGGTGATTCCAGCTCTGGCTGTTTCCTAACATCGCTCTCCATCTTATCGATCGGCGAATCAGCCGCCTAATAGACAGATATAGTGCTCGAGGTAGAGGCCCGAGGGGTGAAAGAGTCACGGAAACGCTGCCGAATATCGAAACGGACAATTAAGGCGCTTCTTGGAATAAAGGACGGCTGGAGAGTGACACGGGAAAGGAGAGCGGAGCGAGGCGGGGACGTAATTCACCTGGAAATCAATTTTCACCACGTCTATTACAGAGCATCGACGGACCGAAAAAGAAATAGAATGAGGGAGGCGGACCAAGAGAGACTCTCATCCCCACCCCTGCTCCTTTCTATCCTGGTTGTGTTTTTCTTCCCTCTTTCACTGCCCAAACCGTTTCCACAGCAGAGCGCACTGGCCACGAAGAGACATCTGCAGTCGATCACGATGAACAGCCCGCGTCTCGTCCATTTGTTTCCCTGAAAAACCACGGAGCCGCATGAGTACAGGCTGCAGCTGCTGCATCTTCATGGGATTATTTTTCTGGGAATCACGACGCGAGTTCAAAGACAATCATAACTTTTATACCAACGGTTAAAAAAAGCCTTGGAATGGAGCATTTAGGCCTTCGCTCCTCAGGAACCCAAACTAATGAGACCAAAACAAATATTCTAAAATATCCCCGGCTGTTGGCAAATAGGAGGCAGCCCATATCAGAAGGGCACGATGCCAAAATAAAAAAGCCAGGTCACCTAACCCCATGGAGTGTGTCGATTGAGGCGAGAGCTCATGAGGAGCATCAGGTTCGCTACTTGTTTGTAAACCTAAAGAGCTCCTCTTATTCTAACGAGAGAGCACACCGTCCCTCGCTCCCCATCCGGAGCACCAATTGCTCTAGTTTTCCCCCTGGCGAGTCCTCATTATCAGCCAAAGAAAACAGAGCTGATGTGCTTGAGTTTGTGTGTGTGTGTGTGTGTGTGTGTTTGTGTGTGTGTTTGTGTGTGTGAGAGTGGAAGTGCTGGATGGGAGCATGGGGAAGGATATGAAGCAGAGGAAGGAAGAAAGTGATGGGTGTGACTGAGGAGTTGTGTTGCGGCGGCTGTCAGCCTTTGTAGGTCAGCGTAAATGTTTAATGCTTTATGCTGATGAGCTAACGCTCCGTTTCTCGGAAAAGATGCACTCTGAGCTCCCTCCGCCCCTCCGCCCACCCCTCCGCCATCGCCGCCGTCTACATACACGATTCTCACACATTTGCAGGCATGAAGCCGAGCCCCGGCTTATGTTCCCCGCGACCTCTCGGCAAGCCAATTAAGCAGGTGTGTGACAAGATGGCCAAAAGTGCCAATTAGGCCAATCTACCTCAGCTCCATGTCCCCCTTTGCACCCGCCTCCCCATCGCCTTCCCAGCGGCAGCTCTCGGCCTCCTCTCCCCGCCGGCCCTTAATGGATTTCCATGCCAGTATCTCTCTCCCAACACTCCCATTTATCCCCAGTTACATCACCATAGCGAGTCCAAAATAATGTAACTTTAATAGGCTCACTTTAGCATCTGGTGGGAAGGCGGGGCTAGACGTTTTCCCCTGCTTGGAGCACACGTCATTATTTAGCACCGGGGAACGCGCCGTAATTGAACGGGTGTGATAACGACGTCGCCCGGTTGCATGCGCCACATTAAGAAAGCGGCAGATGGATTAGTGTTGCGCGACAGGGAGGAAGAAAGTCAATTCAGTTAGCGAGGTTTCGCGACGAAGCCCCATGATGTTTATCTTATCAATTAGGGGGGGACCGTAATCTTTTATTTCCCTTTTTTTTTTTTTATGAGAAATGCGGCTTGCCACCGGGCGCAATCACCTCATGAATAAGGTGCGTCCTAAATCCACGAACCAATTTCTTCAATTTACCATACAATGGATTGCAGCTTAATTCTGGTGATAATGGGAGTAGACACTTGAGGAAATTAAAACGGAGAAGGTAAAAGAAAACGTCTTGAGTCATTACCAAACGACCCCCAAGGACGGGAGCGAATAAACAGGTGGAGGAATTATCAAAACAACGCACAGTTGTCTCAACAACAAATACTGCTTAGAGTGAAATGATTGTTTGATCAACAATCATTTCAAACACTGGTACAGTTCTGGACGCATTATTCTCAACGTGTACTCATTAAGGATTCAGTGGAAGCCTGGCCGTTAATGGCTTTTAGATGCTGCCTCCCACACCCTACTTGATGGGGCATGCTTTGCATTAAAGGGAGAGCATTTTGGATGCTTACAGTTCGATCATAAAGCCCCACGTGTTTGTGCGTCGCCGCTTCCTCGGCTCTGATGGAAAACGAGCCTCCTCGGCGACATCGTCCGTGCGACAGCCGACGTGTCAAAATGTAAAATGCGTCACTGTCAGAGACGCTAATTGGTGCTGAAAGTGGGACGAGAGGCTGCGTACGCAGCCTGTCACTCGGGGCAGCTCCTTTTTCTTGCTCGGCTTGTAAAATAAACGTATCCGTGTCTTATTGTTCGAAGACGATCCGTCACGTCCAACACAACACCAATGTTTGGGTGCCGAACAGTGTCCGTGGCGGGGGGGGGGGGGGCCTCCAGCACTGCTTGGCGTGGCCAACGAGACAGAACGGGGTCCTCTGCTGGGTGTGGCCTGGATTCACACAAAGACCCCAGTGGGTCAACGCCTAAGGAGAAGTCTGTGTACATGGATGAATGGAGGGGCGAATTGGGGACAGCGGAGTGGATTGAAGGAGGGACAGAGGTAAAGCAGATGGAGATATATATATATATATATATACACGGCCAGATATCTCATTGGCCAATTTAAAGGGCCTCATATATGGGGGAAGGGGGGACAATGAGATATCTGGGTTATGGCTCCATGAAAAAAAACACTCATGACATATATACAGTAGCTGCAAAAGTATATCCAATGATTCGGAGTGAATGCCATTTCCAAATGGATACACATTTTTCTACCCCATGGGGGCTGAGACTAACCCTGTGCCCCCTAACACTTTAAGCCCCCTCCCACTATCCAAATCCACAGCTGACACCATCCCTTTTAGCTCCCATTTTTCTGCAAAAATGCAACACCATGAGCCTCACATCTCGGGCTAATGGAGACCTCACCCCGTGTCTCTCCCATGAGGCCGTCTGTCCTGAGGAGGAAATGGGGGCGACGGCGGGGGGGAGGGAGAGGAGGGGGGGCGTGTGCTGTGATGGGACGGGGTAAGAAGCCTGGGTCCGGGGCCTCTTAATCTAGAGATGGACAGGGCGGGGAGTAGGGAGGCTACACACACACACACACACACACACACACACACACACACACACACACCAGATGGGCCACCGACCCCCACCCCTCTCATTCGCATACACCTACTTAGCAAGCCCATGGGCACGTTCAAACGTGCACACCCTTATCCCTTCGCCGCAGCCTTCTGCATATACAGTAGGTGCGATCATGGGTGAAATAGATTATATTACCATAACCTAGATATTCTAACCCCCCACATGACCCACTGGGTCGTGATGGAGGCGCTGCCCTTGGCAACACAAACCCCAGCAGCAGCACCAGACTCCACGCCGGCTACTCAGCTCAGTCACCGGGATGACGAGAGCCGATGCAACAGCAGCTCAAATGAAGGATTAAATATGAATGTGCACGAGCCGCCGCCCTCCTTTCATTGGACCCCCCCCCCCCCCCTTTTTCCCTTTCCTTTTAATGATCGGAGCGCAGGCTGTATGATGTGATCACGATAACTCCGGTTCATATCCATCTCACGGCCTCCCCGCTCTCGCTTCCTCATTCCTGTCCCTTTTGGTTTCTGCTCATTTTCTTTCTAAAGAGCAGATGCACTGTTGAAGAAAAACTCAAAAACAAACAAAACATCATTAAACAATCTCTGCGGCAGCATACTTTTGCTCCGAGTTGCGGTTGTGTTTCATGTAAATAAAGTATGTGTTTGAATGAAAATGTCCTCAGTCTGTGGTGACGCCCTGATGAGCGTGACCCCAGAGTGGAGCAGGAGGAGGGAGACTCAGGTTTGGACTCTCCAGACCCATGGATGAAGAGGAGGAGGAGGAGAAGGAGGTAATCAGCTGGTGGAGCTACCTCCCTATACTCAGTGTTGGAGCAGTTGCGCCCCCTAGTGTACCAATGTGTCCTTGCAGCTTCAAACTAGACATTTTTTTAAAGCGGCTTTCTCCCCTCCTGTTTGAGGTGGAAACAAATCCTGTGTGGTGTTTATTTTAGTCAAAAAGTGTCCGCCACGCAGAACAGGAGTTGAGATCAAATGGAGGTTTAGTTTTTTTTTTTTTTTTGTGTGAGCGGGGCTTGAACCTGACTTGTTGAATCGAAATAAAGAGCATGTTTCATTCAGTCACCCGAATCTTTCTCTGTGGAAAGAGAGATGACGAACACGTGGAGGAACAGATGTGCTCCCTCACGGCATTAAAAGAGGAAAGACGTGCAAGTGCAGTCTGACAGCGGCCCTGACTTTAAAACACACACACACACGCACACACACACACACACACACACACACACACACACACACACACACACACACACACACACACAGAGAGAGAGCAAAGCCTTCTTCACGCCGTATCATGTTTAATTTGTCATCAACCTTCAGAAAAAATGAAATACAGCTTTCGTTTGCCCAGAAGCAACGTGGTTCCAGTATGGAGGAAGATTGCAAATTAAACTTAGGTCCGAAAAAAATTAATAACGAAAAGACGACGCGAACTGCCAGTGGACTGCTTTTGTTACCAGAGTAATACAGATGTTACAGTGACATGTGCATGTGCAGCACATCAAAGGAGCAGACGTTCAATTTACTTTGTGCAGCACGCCGCCATGAGATGGCAGCAGATGCAAAGAGTAGCTCCATCCTGTCAAGTTCCCTGCTATCAGTGCCAGGAAAAAAAGAACAACTGGTAAAAACGCTCCACAGGTGGGGGGGGGGGGCTCATTCCCGACATTCCCAACATCAACAATACCGATGAAGTAAAAACATAAAAAGGGGAGGGGAAACCTGGGAAGTTCATTAACTGAGTGCAGTTGTATATATATATATATATATATATATACACTGTAAACTACATCCATGACGTTTTTTAAGGTGTTTGTCAATATTACAGTATATTTCCCCATTCATATATTACCTCCATCTACTATAGATTTACATCATCCATCAAGATTAATTCAGCCGGAGTAAATATTTGAAGAAGCTGCAGCGAAGCTGTTTTATTGTTATATTGATAACTTGTAGTGGACGTTGCGCAACATTAAGGGCTGCTTAAGAAGCTTCAGACGAGCCAGTCAGTTATCAAGCTTCCAATAAACCAATGGAGTATTTAAAAAAAATATATTTTTGGAGGTACTTTTTCTGGGTAATAGGGAACTGCAATGCGCCAAAACATCTCCACACATGTGACCGGAAAACTGAAGCCGTGCAGAAGCCGTGAAGTGAAGTCTTCTGCACACTTTCCCACTTGATCCTTTGAGGCCGCTCATGAGCGTATGGGTGCGGCGCCCTGCGGTGCAGGTTTATACGGCATCTACAGCAGGGGCCCGAGGCCCTGAGCAGACGGAGGCAGTGACATCCCAGACTCACGAGCTCGCGCCGCGGCACAAAGTTCGCAGGAGCTTCGGAAGATAAGAGCGCACGTGTGGGGTCAGAAATCAGTGCGAGGTGAGGACCGCAAAAAACACACAGCCGAGGTGCTGCCTGGATCTGGCTTCAGCTGCACGGTCCCTTAGTCATGTTTCAACCAAGTCAATTAAGTTGCAGCGTGTGTGTGTGTGTGTGTGTGTGTGTGTGTGTGTGTGTGTGTGTGTGTGTGTGTGCGTGCGTGCGTGTGTGAGTGTGTGTGCGTGAGAGAGAGATTCCCTCCCAATAAGGAAGAGAAGAGCATAACCCTGACATAACAGCCGAGCAGACAGACTCCTAGCAGTCTTTGGAGCTGAAAAAAGAATATTTGCAACTCAATAAACTTGCCTCCGGGCAACAATAATCTTCAAGTCATAGCAAAGCACGGCTGTTCAGCAGGAGACACACTTGAAGGTAAGATAAACTTTCATTTTAGTCTAGAAACAAAGGCCGCCATTGCATGTGCTACTGACAGTGATTTTTTTTATTTAAAAAAATGTGTCTTAAGAAAAGTCTAAATTGTGCCAATTGTCAAATAACGATGATTTAACAAATGAAATGCCATTTTAAGAGCTCAGTGGATGCTGCGATTACATTTGACTTTGCATAAGGGTTATAAGTAATAACAATTTGTATTGGGAGAGCACTCCCACCCTTTAATATCTGTTAAGTGTGAAGCTGCGGTCATGGAAATGAAGAAGCAGCTCCCGCAGCTCTCCTTTTTCCGCTTTGTTTTGCTGTCACCGCTCTGCAACATAATTCAGGCCTGTTAAGATTACTGGAATGAAACGTCTTTTATGGCCCTGCCAGTGCCTAACTCTCTTTGTCTGATCGAGTGACACCCGTTGTATATTACGTTGTACATTCCACTGACGCTAAAACCGATTTGATGGCAAAATATGACATTATTGGCAACACTTCAGAATCCCTGGCAGATTGTGACAGGACTGTTTGTGGTAGTTTAAAGCGCCGGGAGAGTAGGAGTTGTCAGCCCTGCCTTTCTCCACGGCAATAAACATATGCTGCTGAGAGCATTCGCTCTCTATACACGGCTCACTTTCTTACACACACACAAACACACACACACACACACACACACACACACACACACACACACACACACACACAGACACAGACACTTTTTGGAAATAAACACTCTTGGGCGCGCGCACATACGCCTATGGAAATAAACAGTCACACGCTCCTTTGGAAATAAACACTCGTGCATACCAGCAGCATGCAAGAACCGACACGTAAACCTGTGAGGCCCGGACACCTTGACGCGAATGCGACACGTGTGGAAAGATCATCTTCATATTTAAGGACAACCTTATTTACCATGCGTGAGCATTTCAGAATAGCATTCAATTTGCAGGGGGAAATCAAAGTGTGATTCGTTAGAGTAACAAAATGTGCCATTTTTTTAAATTTTTGTCCACACTATCGTTATCACGACATCCCGATCTGTTCGTCATTCGATGCCTGCGTTGGATTTCCGGACGACGTACCTCAAGGATGCAAGATTAATTAACAAGTCATGGATGTCTTGGGGGCCTTGAAGTACACCACCGAGGAGGGGCCCTCAGAGAAAATCTGTGTTTCCAATGGGAAAAAAACTTGGCCAAGACGGATTGCGCTGGCCTGAGAGTTCCCTGATTGATCACCTATGGCCAGCAAGTCTCTGCAAGTTAATTTGCATCACGTAACTAGTCAAACTGAAACCGACGGCTGCCTGGAAGGTCTTAGATTTTTCTCAAACTCGAAGCATGCTGGGAATAAATAGGCCGCAGTAGTTTCTGAGTGTGAGCAGTACCCGGTTAAAGGGGCGGAACAACGACAAACCAGCAGTCTGGTCCTTGAAACCCTGGTCTATAACCCACGTCAGCTCATTAGCGTCTTATCCGAGGAAGGGCTGATACAGAGGGTCAGGTCGGCCCTGACTATACTGGGAGGTTCTTTTTTGTTGTTGTTGTACTGATAAATGAGGATGTCTCCAATCCAAGGCTTCTGGAGGGGGGGGGGGGGTCTCACTCTGACCTCAAGGAAAGAGGCAGAGGGGAAGCAGGAGAAGGAGTGAAAGGGAAATGACAGGGAGGGGGTGCCGGTGATAAATAGTCGGTGATAATACGTGGGGGCGGCTGCTTGCCTGGCCCAAAAATGGAGAATCTCATCTTTACTTTACTTGACAAACATTGAGAATAAACTAGCCTCGATTAAGTGTGCGTTCCAACATATGGCAGAATTCCTTTTAAAGTCAGGCGATCATTAAATGGGCGGCCTGGCTTCGAAGGTATTTTAACCGATGCAATGGACACAATCAAAAAAAATCAAATCAAAAACGGTCCCGGCATCAAGGTTGCGGCTGAGAGTCTATTCAGAGATTCTCTATATTCCTAAAGCGAGTCCCTAACTCTCTCTGTCACATTTGACATTTACCTTCAACCCCTGGAAGTCGATCTCTTTGAATTAAACAACAGCCTTTTAAGGCAGGGAAGAAAAAAACCTCCAGGGCTCAGTTGAAAGAGGACAAAAAAAGAAGAAGAAGAAAGAAGCCGACTCCCTACGAGTCCGTTCCTTTGACTGTCAGCTGTCAATCAGGAAGTGGGCCTCTGCTAACCGTCCAGTCCTCGGATAAGATGTGCAGGGGTGACGGATTTATGTGTAGCGGCCACTTATCCACTACCAAGCTGGATAATATGGAGCACACAGTTTATCATTTAATAGGAATGACACCTACCCTCTTGGGAACAGAGGGCTAAAGAGCCCAAAGCTACAGGCCCTAACCCTCCCACCCTGATTACTGCACACAGCGACCTCCCCAAACCGGGCAGCACGTAATTGCATCCCCTCGCATTCGAGAAGTCACATTAAAAAGGCTGATAATGGAGTTCTGGCGACCCACTGGAGCGGACGAATGGATCAACGGATCCGTCTTTGGCCTGGGGAAGGGAATTGGTATCTGCCGGATTCATAGCGGAGCCGACAAAAGATGTCCTCTTCGCTCACGCTTGCATTGTGATTGGTGTGTTGCTTTTGAAAAGGGCCACAACTACCTGTCCTTTGTTGAATAGGGAGGGGTGCTCGAGGAAAATGCTGGTGGGCAGATAATGGGAGTCTGTGATGAGAACCCGCGCAGCTCGTAGCAGACGGAGCGCAAAGGGGAAATGTGCCGCCAGATGTGGAGAAGTTCCAGCAAACGGTCAATGAAATTTTTTTTAAATATATCTTACTCCACTAAATCCTTACCCCATCCTCACATTGAAATGGAGCAAAACAGCGTTGTGTCTAATATGAGAGCGGGAACTCAAGGTGCATCGACCCTACGGGATTGTGTGACAGTACCGTAAACGTCGGGTTACAAGCCGCTCCTACGGCCGGTCAGTGTCCCTGCTGTAGCAAGCTAGTAGCAGCGCTAGCTAGCGGTGCTGCTAGCTAGCGCTGCTGCTACCGGCCACTGCTGCTGCTACTGCCCGCGTCCCCTCTGCCCAAGTCGGGTGTCGAGCCTGGTCCCGCTACCTTCGGTGGTGTTCGGGGAGCTAGCGGAAGTTAGCGGAGAGCTAGCGGAAGTTAGTGGGGAAGTAACGGAGCGCTAGCAGGAGCCCCAGCTGGCTACAGCGGGGAGCTAACGGGGACACTGACTGAAGGTAGTAGCAGCTCGTAACCCGACATTTACGGTAAGTTACTAAAGAAACTAACGTGCATGTACGAAGTTTTACTATGATACTACGGCAAGAGAACAGTAACTGCATTGAAACGACAACAAAGAGAATTCCTCCGTCCCCCTGAACCCCACTGGGGAAAAGGCGAGTTCAGCAGCGACGCCGGCGTCTCAGCTCGGGCCGCACGCTCCTCGGGGCTCAGTTGATTTCCCCTTCCAGCGGACGCTTTGTTTGTCAGTTCGCCTGTACAGCGGTTAATGAGCTCCCCGAGGAAACCCGAAACCGAGCGGGTCGCTGGCAGTTTGCGAGCGCCAGAGCCCTCGTAACCCCACTTTATCCTCGCCTCGTAATCTATGTGAAAATGTCTAAAGCCTCACTTGCCTCACGCAGTTGTGCACAGGTGTGTGCTTTTTCAACACGCTAGAGCAATATGTGGCTTTTTGTATGTGCAACTGCCGGCTGCAGTGATGTAGTGAGTTAACTGGTACTATCAAATGATATATTTTAAATAATCCTTTATTAATCCCACAGTGGGGAAGTTATTCTCTGCATTTTACCCATCCTTAGTAATTAAGGAGCAGTGTGCTGCTGTGAAGCTCTCGTGCTTCAGTGTCTTGCTCAAGGACACTTCTATGGGGAGACCAGGGATTGAACCACTACCTCGTGGTTTCAGGACGACCACTCTCCCCATGAACATGATAACTTTACATAGTACAAAAGTACACGGACATAAAACGTCATTAATAAATACATGCCGAAATGCCTGTACTTTCGTGGAAATGTTTACGTTACGCCATTAACAGGTTACGATTGCGCGACTCAACGATTCTTGCGTTTTGCTAAAAGCCTCCGTGAGATCTCCGTGAGGTCGACTTTTCTGCTGTTTCTGCTCAAAACAGAAAACAGATCTCAGCTCAACAATGAGTATGAATTGAGAGCGGTCGTATCAAATCAACCCTGTTTTAAAAATATTTGGAAGGAAAGCAGCTCACTGCAGCCACTAATACTAATACAACATGATGCTCGCACATCTGCACTCAATTTGTTTTGCACAGGTTGAACGTTATTGTTATTTTCTTGAAAATATATTCAGTGCTAAACAGGTTATTTGCAGCCACAATAGGATTTTTTTTTTGCCAAATATTAGTTATTTTTTGCACAGATTGAACTTTATTTGCAATGTTCTAACAAAGTGATTGCACATGTTATTAGTTTTTGTCTGATGGAGCAATCTGGTTTACTTGAAAGGGATTTCAATTTTCTTTATTCTATTATTTGAAAAAGCACGGATGGAGGAGTCACAAAAAGTCGGACCAGTTTGTTACAATGTTGTTGGGGCGGTGGGGCCCGAACATTTTTCTTCCTCCAAAGTGGGGTGTGACAGAAAAAGTTTGAGAACCACTGTGTTAACTGGTGCTATCAAACAAACTAAAGGCAAAGGAGAAGGTTTATATAAACAAAAAAGGTTGCATATATGCCATTTTAGCATTTTAACTTATCTTTGTTTAAAAAAAAAAAACTTTTCCCAGTACAATGAAGTAGATACAGAAATTATTTAGCAGTTATTTTATTTAACAAAAGCAATAACCCTGTTAAGGTTTGCAACATGAACATTATATAACAACTGAAAAGTAACTAAACTACATAGAATTCTCACCAAAGTGGTGAAGACCAAAACTGAGCTAAAAGGAGAGTAAATGTTCTACTTAATGTGCGTTTCATGTACTCTCAAGGAAAAAATAGGGATTTATTTTCCATCAAATATTAATTTCACACTATAATAATAATTACGATACTTGAATCCTAAAAAGTATTTCAAAACATCCTCGCTGCCGTAGTGTGTCCTCTCTCTGCGGGCGGCCCGACACAAATGTGGCATTGCTGTGCTGTGATGAATTCACCGCGGCGGCCATAATTACACCACAGCAAATTACATACATACAGAATGTATGACATGAGTCTGCAACCCTTTAATTCTGTCAGCAAGAGCATCAGGTATATGAAAGGAAGAGGAAGCAATTACAAAGATATGTTTCATGCATGCAACAGGAGAACACTGGCACAGCCCTGCAGCCAGAGGATGTACAACTCACACGCTATAAATCCTCCCTATACAAATCAGACACACAAAGTAAGAAAACCCCATTTTGGTGTTCGAGTGCGTCTATATGACTGTGGTATTGATCTTCAAGCTCCTCGTATTGACTGTCATATTAATTACGTCTGCATAAAGAGAGAAGGAGCTTCAGATATTATCTGGTTCATTAAGATAAACCATTAAACTGATAAATAATTAATGTTTACCCCTTTTTGTCCACAAAGTTGCTCAGAACACATGACGACTAACCACCCGTCAGCAAACAGAAGAAGCATTGGAAGATAGTTTGGCGTGCCTACCTGCATTTATATATTTGTGAGCTTCAGTAGGCAGGGAGGGAAGGAAAGAAGAAAGAAAAGAGAGTTAGATCTCGAAAAAGAAAAGGCACACAAGCTCACAAGATTCAGAATGTGGAACAACTTTGGAAAAAGAGGACTAAAGCAAAGGAGATGTAGAAGTCTGGAATGGATAGGTGACAGGAAGTGGATGAAGGAGGATGGTGAGGAGGAGTCTTTTCACGAGTAATAATCAGTGTCTCTGGCACACAAAAAATGTTGAACTTTGAAATGTGAAAAGTTTCTATATAAACAATCACATCTTCCATCCACAGTGCTCAGAATGAGGCAAAGAAATGCAAAACTGGAAGAGCAAACGATACAAGTTGCACAAAGCTTGGGGTTCTATAGGCAGGAGGAATACAATGGCCCAAAGCCCAGCGCCGACAAAGTACTACAATTACGAGGATGGTATACCTGACCAAACCCACCCACCTCCAACACAACAAAGACCCACCGCAGACATCTCCTTTATCTCCCTCTCTCACACACACACACACACAGGCCGGTCAATCTGCTGTTTGCCCAGCTGATGCAGATTGATGGTGAGCTCTGTTGACAAGGCATATGAGAGGCTCATCCATAAAACATGGGCCGGGCTGGGCAGAAACTGGGAGCTATTTACCAGAGAATAACACGGCTCCCTCCATCGATTATTAACCAGGCAGAGCCTTCTCTGCCTGTGTCCTGCATGGCTCAGGAAACCTGATCGCTCTGCACAGAGATGCATATTAGCGTCTCATCATGTTGTAATAATCTAAATGAAATTATGCCGAACGACCAGTGTTTTAGCATTTTGGACATGTGTACCAGCTCAAAGGGTAACGACGTGAAGACGACCTCTGCATTGCAACTCCAACGCCAGTGGTTAGCATGTTGAGATATCGCATTGGGTCAGTACATAGCAAGGTAGGTTTTTTCCTTGGAGATTTGGCATTTATTTGATGTTGTACCGTAACAAAGATACCAGGCCTGAACATAGACTGTATACAAGATGTGGGCATAGTTAATGTGACGTAACTTATTGGTTTGTTTTCTGCTGTTTTCTCGACATATTGGGACTGACACTTTTATTTTATTTTGCAATTAAGAGTGACACGACAGAGTGGAGCTACGTACAACCGAACGCTGACATTTTAAACCAAAACGTTACAATAAGCTTTCATGAACCGAAACCAGACTGTGAAAGTAAGATGGAAACACACGCAACGGCGGGGCAACGACCTTCACATTCACAAGGTAGCCCCGCCCCTAAAGCATACCCTGCTTTAGGGTCTATTTGACTCTAAATGGGATCATAATTTACTGAATGAACATTGTGCTGCGTTGGAAGACTTGAAACCAGCGATTGAGACCATAAACTCAGGTTTACAATGTTGCCTGAGGTAACAAAGCAATTGAGAAAAAGGGTCATTTTCCCATAGACTTCTATACAATCTGACTTCTTTCTTTCCCTGATGGCCATTAGAAAGAATGCATTGGCTTCACTTTTCAGACCTGGAGGTTGTCGCCATCCAGGCGTGAGCCTGTTTCATTAAAACGTATTTAACCACCACCCCAACAGCAGTCGCCTGCAACAAGAAAAAAAGAAAATCCAGTAGTTGTTCCGCACAATAACCTCGCACACTGACAAAACAGGTGTTTTGATGAGTTAAACCCCGGGGCGGGTATTAGCAGAGTGTCCTCTGTTCCACCCTCTTGCATTTCTCCCGGCCTGCTTTCTCTGCCCTCGTCTTGATCCTCATTATTCCACACTGGGGTCTTTGGGGGCGCAAACGGTCTATTATCCAAAGATGGAGCTTAAGACAACTTAAAGCTCGGGAGGAGTGGCTATTTATTTGGGTTGAAAGACAGAGAAAGTAGGAGGGTGTGTGTGTCTGGCCTGGCGTTCCCATATCACTTAGGCTAATGTGATTAAGGGCGAGTGAGAGGGGGAGTTCATTTAGCTTAGAGTGTGTTGCTTCTAAGTGATTCACGTCAGGGAGAGTCGGGGGGCCGGTCACAGGACTTCCTGAAACACACCACACACAAACACACGTATGCACAGTCAAATAAGAGTAGGTGTGTGTGTGTGTGCGCGTGTGTGTGCAAGCTCGTTTTCAGTACCAAAATTAGAGTGCACATAGCAATGCTCAGTGGTACCACCCAAGGTCAGAAATGAACACAATTCCCTTAATTGAAATCCACCTTACTCACATTGATGCAGCTCTAAACCCCTCTGTGTGATTCTTTCACACTTTTCTGTGACAAAAGATTTAGCGGTATTAAAATGATATCATAAGTTACAAAAATCCTTAGTATGAAACAAGTTTATTTAATGTAGGTTTAAGTTGGGCAGCAGACGTTTATACGGCATCTACAGCAGGGGCCCGTCATGTTTCAACCAAGTCAATTAAGTTGTGTGTGTGTGTGCGTGTGTGTGTGTGTGTGTGTGTGTGTGTGTGTGTGTGTGTGTGTGTGTGTGTGTGTGTGTGTGTGTGTGTGTGTGTGTGTGTGTGTGTGTGTGTGTGTGTGGATCACGGCCTCAAACGTGGCAGATGGACCCATTGGACAGACACAACATGTCGAAGGCACTTCCTTAAACTAAGCTCTCAGACGGGGAGAAGCTTGATCTCTGTATTGGAACATTCTCTCAGAGTGGGTTTTCAACACACACAAAAAAAAAGTAAGGTGAATACACATAGAGAGTGCGAAAAAGGCACAAAAAAAAAAAAAGATGAATGCCGCCACACGTCGAATGCGTCGTTTTCTCTTAATGCTGTTAACTGTAAAAGATGGACACGCGTGAAAATCCCAGTCAAAACTTGTGTGTGTGTTTGTAACAGGGGAAGGGGTCTTTGTTATGCACCCCTCTTCCTCTAAGATACGGCCCCCTTTCAAAAGGACCCCCCCCCCCCCTCACACACACACAAAAAAAGGAAGAGTTTTACAGCCAGGAAGAAAAATGTGTCATCCCTCCCTCCCCCCTCTCTGGCTCTATTGTACACGTTCAATTGCCTCCTTGTGTTATCACATTTTCAAGGCTTTAAGGGGAAAACTTCAGTATTTGCAGAACAGGGGTAAATCAGTCTGCGACTGCAATAATGGACCAGCTCTAAATGCCTCACAGCTGAGCCCAAACATTTGGTTTTCCGGGTTAAAACGTTCAAAACGCACAAAGTCTTTTCAGCTTTTTCCACAGGCTGTCTTCACTCGCAGAAGAGTGGACGTCATCAGGAGGAACAAAAGCAGCCTTTTCAGATCTCCGATTGAAGAAAAAAAAAGAAGGACGTACGGGAGCTTCAGAGAACATATGCGAGTCTGGGCTGGAGAGCCTTTAGGTCATCCACAAATAGGGCCAAGAATTGGCAATGGAGGAGGTGGGGTGGGGGGTTTCTAAGGGACTTGGACCAACTTCTGCCTTTTCTCACACGCAAGGACACCGCGGGTTGTAAAAAGTCCTATCAGTGTCCAGCTGTGAGGTGTATACAACCCTTTCACCGGCCCGTCCTTTTCTCCACCACTTGAATAAATAGAGGCTGAGAAATGGGCCGGAGGGCGAGACAGGAGGAAAAAAGGAGAGAAGGATCCCTTTGGTACTTGTTTACCTCATGCAACACATCCTTCATGTCGCCCCAATGTACGCGGCCTTGCGCTTGTTTATCACCACTGTCGTGGATTTGCCTCAGCTGTGGGGAAACGAGGCTTGAGTCACCATCTCCGCCTGTCCCCCTTTTTTTTATATAATTGTATTCATCTATTCCTCGAACGTTTAGCGTGAGAGGTGGGTTGCACCAGGGTGTCGAGCATGTAAGAGTGCTTTCCTGCTTTCCTGCAAATCTGCAGCTCCCCCTGTGGCCTGCCTCGACTAGTTTGGTTGTGAGGGAGGAGACGTCGAGATAGACATCCAGGACGGTCTGAGAAAAGCCCCCTCCTGGTCTGACAGTCCACGTCTGTCTCCCTTCAGGCCTTGCAATAGTCTGCTGCTTGGCCCGCGTTGAAAGGTCGAAGGTGGGAGCTGCCGTGATCTGAAGGGCCTCCGTGTTGAGGCGCTCCTCCTCTGTGGTCCGTTTACACAGAAGCCTGCAACTGATGACATTATGGGGAGGCGGGAGGCGCGAGGCGCGAGGCCGACAGCCCCCCCACGTTCCTGACATTCCAGCTGTGGCGAGATAAGACTGTTTCTCCTCAAACCTGCACACAACCTCGAGGTGCGTGCGGAGCCTCCGGGCCGTGTGCACACAAGAGGCAAAGCAGCCACTTTCAAATCCCTATTTCAGAATGTGATATACTTGTGAAATACACAAGAACCTCAAAATTGTGCCTAAAGTTACTAATGGGTACTTTCGCTTTGTGTCGATTTTTGGTGGTCCCTGTGGACAAAAGTGGTAGTGTTTCTGAGCACTAAAGTCCCTTTAGAAAACCTCTCATTTTTTTAAAGGAGAACTTCATCTTTTACGCTGAGATTCTGATTGGAAGAAACAATCCATGAAGAAACACGGTTAAGAGGACACTGTAGATCACTCCAAAAAAAAGTGCCATCTCACACTATGCCTGTCACGTGTTCTCTGTGGGAGCCGAGCAATGAAAGCTTCCTCCCCGACGCATTCATCAAACGGATCTGGATCAAGAGTGCGCTGCTAAATGCCGGCTTGGCATGACCGAGCCTTCCAAAGGGCCTCTCTGTGTAATTCAACCAAGCGGTTCATGTCGGCCCAGTCAAAGTCAAAGAGGCACGGCGAAATGAAAAATCCCGGAGCCCTCCAAAAAGCAACGAGTGCTTCCCGGTGCCGTCGATGACATCACTGAATCCTATGCCTGACCCACCCACCCCCCTCTTTTATGGTGTCTCATCCCATCCTTCTCTAAGTTGCACCCCTATCAGAGACGCAGTGTCCCCCCCTTAGCGAAATGGACCGATCCATTAATGGCTCCTAAAGCTCTCGCTATTAGGGGAAATGGCTTTTAATTTAACCAATTAACAAGCCGGAAAACTCATCAGCGTGGCGAGAGAGAGAGAGAGAGAGAGAGAGAGAGAGAGAGAGAGAGAGAGAGCGCGAGAGCGAGGACACACGAGGGGCAGAGGCGGGGGGCCGTCAGCCATCCCGAGGACCCCCACCAATCATTCGCACACAAACAGGGGGCCAGGACATTCTGTTGGAATCGGGCAAAAAAACTCTGATCCAAAGATGAGGAGAGAAGAGCGATCCGACCTGATGATGAATGCAGGCTGGAGTTATGAGCCGGCAGGCAGAGGACGTGCAGAGAACACTAATTGAGAAGCGCAACGTCCTTGGCCGCCGAGCGGTGCCGAGCAGATGAGGGATATCATGATTTGATTCAGGGTGCGGCGAGGTTTAATGAAGGAGCAGCCTGGTCGTTTCTTTAGAAGGCAAACGGCGATCGGCGGTCCAGTCAGGAGTCTCTTTGGGACAAATTGGGCGGCAAAAAAATGAGACTCAGAACTGAAGAAATGCATTCTTTACCAACTCACACTTAACATGATGCTCTGTGAAAGCAATTATCTTAACTGTCCGTTTAATCTATTTAGCAAAGCCTAAGTGTTGGCTGCACAGCCCAGTTCGTAAAAATAAAGAGTTCTTGCTCCATATGAATAATTGACACAAAGTTAATTGGCGACATTTTGATAATCAAGTTCCCCGTTTCTCTGGCAAATGTTTCATGTCTTTGGGTTTTGGACTGTTGGTCGGTGAGAGGAACTTTTTTCGGACATTTTCTGGAACGGTTAACGGGTTCATCTAAAGAATAATCGACAGAATGAAATACACCACACCTACATTTCAGAGTTAGACTCAAGATCCATCAGTGGGGAGAGATAACTTGACTTGACTGTCCAGAACAAGTAAAATACTGACACCTACTTGTCTCGACTCCAAGTGAAAACAAGGGAAACTGAAGTTGAAACTAAAGTGTTTCAGAAAGATTCTCAGCATGAACATGCAGGACTTATTAAGATGGAAATGCTGTGAATTGTACAGAAGTTTAATAGCGGGTATTGTTTCTGTTTACAATGAACGCACCGCATTTCTATCTGAAGCCCCACCGACACACCATTAATATCCATAAACGTCAGGGTCTTTAGTCAGGAGACATTGTCTCTCTATTCTGCGCTGGAAAAACTGAATGGGGCGCGGACAAAGCTGCTGTTTTTGCCTTGTGTGGGCCGAGATAAAGCGGCCAGTGAAAAGGTTGCCATCCATCTTCATCCGCCTGGCATGTGCTTTAGTTACTTCCGCCCTCAATGTAGCCTGTGTCTTTTTCTGCTCTCCCTGTGTAAATGCGTGTGTGTGTGTGTGTGTGTGTGTGTGTGTGTGTGTGTGTGTGTGTGTGTTGTTGTAAGAGGCATCGAGGTTAATGAAGTGCATCCACCTCTCATCCTCCCCAAAATGAAAGAGACTTCATTAATAAGTGGTGGACTGACTGGCTGGCTGGCCTCCTGTAATGCACACACACACACACACACACACACACACACACACACACACACACACACACACACACACACACACACACACACACACACCTGAGGACGGCATATAGCTGCACACTCAGGACAATGGTAGAGATGCCTGCCCACACATTTCCATTTCCTCTGCCAGATACTAAAAATGTTTTTTTCCATTTCGAGAAACCTGCCGACCAATTCTTGACCTTTGGTCGGCTCTTTTTGGCATATTAAAAAAAATAGAGACAGTGAACGGCAAAACTTGCATCCCCCCAAATAATTATTGCATTAGTGGTATTCAAACACGGCTGTTATAGTCAGTTTTAGGCACAATGCGGTGGAGGCTGCAATAGATGGCACACCCACTAACTAACTGATGAACTCGCAGATTTGTATTATCAAGAGGACATATCACTGCAGAGTATCTTAATTACTCAAAATATAAAGAATGTCAACTATATTTCCAGTTCCGGCCACCAAAAGCCTTAAAAGGCTATAAAACCTGTCGATTCCCTGACGTCCTTGTCTGGAGTTCACCTCCCTAAGGTGCCAGGGTTTCCATAACCGGTGAGAAGTACTGTATGTTCATTGCTTGCTCTCTCTTTTGCTCGGCAGGTCAGTCTGATCCCGTGTTGAAGGTATGGACAATCAGCACAAAAGAAAAGCAGAGGGAGGAATCTTGTAGCAGTGGAGTTATCAGCATGTACCGACGCCCCTGCATCTCTTCTCCTCTCCCCCATCACCGTCTCCCTCTCACTCCTGTTCTTTTTTTTCTTTCTTTTTTTACGCTCTCTCTGCCCTGTCCTCTTTCTCTCTACATCCTTTCATCTCAACCTCCCACGCGTTTCAGGTCAGCGGGGAAGCAATCGTCTTAAGTGTTCTGGCTGACAATGAGAGCTGATGAGAAACCTTCCTGTGAGTGTTGGCTGGCTGAGGTAAGCTCCTGATCCGCCCTACGCTGCATACCAATGCACGGAGCTCATCCGTGCCTTCTCGCTTCCTCATTCTGGAAGATTCCACCTAATTAGAAATCCCTGCACAGGGCAAATAACGCTCACTTCCTCGTCTTAAAATCGAAAAAAAGCAAGAGCCAATTTGCCGACATGTGGGGGTCGATGCGTAAAAAAAAAAAATTGTTGGCACAAAAAACAACCTGGGGAATGATGGATATCGATGCTTCTCCAATTCTGCTGACATCGGTTATTGCGTTTCCGGTTTAATCAGAAAACAGGTCACCTGGTTAAGGTCACAATCTATGATGTCAATGTCATAAACGGCCCTCGCTCTAATCCCTCTCTCCAGACGAATTTGACGAGCAGGTCACCACATGTGATAGGAAGTATCGGCCGCAAAGGCGATACGTCGCTGACTCGGCGCACCTTTCCCATAATCCTCCAGGATGAAATGGCTCGGCCACTTCATCTAAAATAAAAGGGCCACAGGAGGAGGGGGTGTGATCCGAGGAAGGTGCTTTCCTACAGCAGCTGCTGAGCAGTTTGGCTTTAAGATGACTGATTTGTTTGATTTCTGCGTCAACAGTTCCTCATTCATCCGTCCAAAAACCAGCTGTCGGAATTCCAAACCACAGCGAGCAGGAATCCGTAGCCTCCCAAACTGCTCGGAGCGTGACTTCACCCCTGGACAAGTTCCTGCAGAGCCCAGATCCTCCACGCTGAGGCATGACGCACCAACAGTGCCAGCAGAGCAGCCGAAGACGCCAGTAACTTACGAATACCTTTTCCCCCCCTACAGAGGTTTGTGTGCCTCCGTCGCCGATGAGGGATTTAAACGTCAAAACCCACTTGTTTTCTAAAGTGCTCCGCGGCTGAGTTTTTCTTCTTCTCCGGGTATAACAAATAGAACACCGTTAAATCACGTAGCGCGGTGAGGAGAGGTGTGGAGTTATCTGCCGGCTGATTTATGCCCTGCGCTCTGGAGAGGATGCGGCGTTCCACAGTCGAGCTGAAATACAGTTTTACATTGCAGTTTAATACGAACACGGACACCAGCCTTCAACCGGGACTCTGTTGGCCAGCGGATAAAGATCCAGAAGGCCATTCACATCCATCATCAGAGACCATTGTGCAAGCTCTAAATGCTGATGAAGACCATGAGCTGCAGATGAAAGCACAGCGTCATTTTTTGTATCAAATTAATCGCTGATGACTTCTTGGATGAAGGTAGCCTTTAAAATTGATTATTTCATTTGGTGTAGGAGAAAAAAATAGTTCCGACCTCCGCAGGACGAATGTGAAAGAACTGTGTCGTAACCACGCCTTTACTAGTTACTTTAAATGTGAAATTGCACAAGTAGAATTCTCTTCTTTGCAGCCAGGTGATGCAACCCTGCAGATCACGTCGAAGGAGCAGGAGGTGATTTATTTAAATGGAAACACCTTCGTGGGGTTTGAGTGTGTGACATTCGCAGACATCCAAGCACCATGTAATGAAACAAAGGTGGAGTCTTTCCTCCACGTCAGAGTTAACGGCCAGGTTTATGGCAGTTTAGCGGACTTGTTTGATCGAGCATACTTCCCCGGATTAGTCTCAAAGTGAGCGGTTATATAGTACTCGCATTCATAGCCTCATTCCCGCCATGTAGTTGTTTCCCCCCCCCCAACGGTGCTGTAAATCAGCTGCGTTGAACATAGAATAACTAGAATGAAACCTAAATTAGATGAGGCCAAATTGAAACGGGGCCCAGTGTTTTAAGCGCCAAAGCTTCGGGGCGGTGTAATGACGTACCGTTAAGTCGAAAACAACCCCACAGCGGTTCAGCTCTTGTTAATGGTTTATTTTCCCTCACTGGACAAACCGCTGCAACGGTCTGAAGCACGTCTTAACCACAGACCTCATTTCATTCCACCAAAACTCCACTCAAATCATAATTGCCTTTCAGCCGAGGGAACCCGTGGCGAGGAGAAATAAAACGATCTCCCCCTCTCTGGGTTATGGGACTCCAAACCAGCCCACTCGATTAGCAAACAAGGCCAGCCTCAGGAGAGGGGCGTATAATCAGTCTTATTGGCTCCGGGTGGATTCAATAACATCACAGAATAGTCATGTCACAAGCCACTAATTAAATGCTGTAATCAACATGCTGCCTCATATACTGAGCCTCTGATGCGGTGTTCAACAGCCATGCCTGGGGGTTAGAGGGAGGAGGAGGGAGGGGGGGGGGGAGTGCGAGTACTTATGTAGCTCTGAGATTGTGTGTGTGTGTGTGTGTGTGTGTGTGTGTGTGTGTGTGTGTGTGTGTGTGTGTGTGTGTCTCTCCATCCCTTGACACTATCATCAAGGGGTAGCAGGTGTGCAGGCAGCCACCATCTGATCCACTGAGAGGATGAAAGTGGAGCCTCTGGTGCTCTTAACGTTGCTGTTCGGGGTAAGTCACTATTCCTTGCAGGGGATTATTATGTGTCAAAGAGATATATATAAACAATTGTGACATTTCTCAGTAGATAGTACACTTACAATATATGAAACAGAGCTTTGCAGATACTTTGAACTGGAGCAGCATCGGAAATACACGAGGGCAAAGGGCAAAACTGCCCCCAAGAAATATAAATTTGGCCCTGATATCACTAGGAGAGGGGCAAAAAATGACCCCATAATTTCCTCTAATAATTATGATTATTTAATGAACTTGTCAAAAACATTGCAGCCTATATGACCCGGTCCAGTTGCCAATGTTTTTTTTTAAATGGAGCGCTCCTTGATCAGACCTGTGACTGCGAGTGTAGGAGAAATGAGGATCAGCCACACAGTCTGCGTCACCATCTCAGGCAACACGCCATCGCCTACGGTGAGTGTAATAATTATTTTTGAAAATATTTAGTTCGCTTTAGCTAGCTAACGTTAGTTACTGGCCGCACAACATTTCTGAGATTGGAGTGAGACACGGAGAAAAGCTGATGTTGTGATCTTCGCAATAAAACATCTTTGATGTGACGTGTCGAGTCTTGGCCAATCAGCGTTAAGATGTCTACAGCGTCCCTCCAACTTTGTATCCTTTCACTCCAAGTTGAAGTGATACGAACGAAGGTAACTCGCCATCCAAGTTGTGTGTCGTAATATTTTTGTCAGGTTACACCATTAAATCTTTCCCAACCTGTTTTTTAAATGGAAAGCTAGTCGTAACGTGATGAAACATGCTGTCTGGTTCAGTTCATACTTAATACAATCAAACTGCAGTTTGCGTTTTGTTTTTGTTCTTTGTTTTGTCTGTCCTATCTGTATTTCCTGAACTATGTAATTTTGAATTATAAAAAAAAAGAAACAAAAAAGTTATAATTGTTAATAGTTGTTTACAAAATGTAATAAAAATAAATAACCACAAAGAAATAGAATACAATTGAATAGGATTGTCTGATTTATGTTTTCTGTAATATTTTCTGTATAATAATTTTCTGTAATAAAACACTTTGAATCTGTAGACTACTGCCTAATAGTCTTTATTATTGCCATTTGATGACAATTGCTCATATACTGTAAGCCTAAATAAGTATATTTATTATTTTGAACAAAGGTTCAATGTTATTTCACAAGTTTCAAAAGTGCCCTCAATTTTTTTTTTATGCACCTGGATTTTAGTCGGTGGGGGGAAAGATTGCCCCCTAAAAAATATGTAAATTTCCTACCCTGAACTGGAGTAGCTGGAACGAGAGCGTTCACTAGAATGAAATAATATCTCAGTCTCATTTACATTACATTACAGTCGTGTTATTTTCATCTGTTAGCACCTTGGAATCCTTTGACAGCTGATCACAGCGAGAGATAAGGAGGATGGTTTTCCCCTCCTACTGTTCACTACATCGCCTGGAAATAAGCTCTCAGGGGTAAATGTAGTTTCTTCTGACCTAAATAAAACTTCCAAAGAGGAAGAAAATAGTTTTGGATGAAGATTACACGAGTGCTGCGGTGGCCTGCTCTCTTACAACATAAGAAAAACTTTTTTTTAAAGCATCTTCTGAGCTCAAATTCTTGTCACTTTCTGATGCAGATAGTTTTTTTCTTAACTTCAGCCCACTGCGTCAACATGAAATAAACACAGGATGAAGTGTAAACTTTGCTTCTCCAGTCTCTAGCCGCTAACCTTCAACAACTCCTCAGAATGAAAGGAACAAAAAAAAACACAGCATTGCTGGCGCACCAAGTGGATCCTTAAAAGCCAATGTTGACAATACAGTAAAAATCCAGCGCTGGCCTCAGGCCGCTGCGTTTTGCAGGCCTGCACACAGACCACAGCCTTATTTAACATCCATTAGCTTCCCAACATTGATGCCAGTCAGCGGCAGCTGGCCCAGGAATAGCAGAAATCCACTTGACTCTGCTGCGGCTACACTTCCAGCTGTTTGAGAAGTTAAAGAGAGAGAGAGAGAGAGAGAGAGAGAGAGAGAGAGAGAGAGAGAGAGGCTCGCAGAAAGTGGTGTCCATGAGCGAGCACTAGCATCCCGATCCATTTACCATCTGGGTTTGCACCGAGGGTCATTCCCCCCCCCCCGATGTCGGGCCTCTAAGTTCTGAAAGGATGGCGATTTTACAGACGATATTACAGGCCTGACTGATGCAAGCTACTTAGTGAGGTGACATCTGTGGCCTCTAAAACTAATGCTTTCACATCACTGTTGGGGAAACTGCATCCATCACGATGGCGGTAGCACACACTTGTAATGCTACACTGCCGCATAAGCGCGTAAGCTCCGGGGGCGGCGGGGGGGCTGTTTTGACTCTGTTTCCCATACAGTGAGCCTGTGGCGCGGGAATGAGGGCTTGGACTCAAAACCCGATCCACGCGGATAATTCATTGCAATAATGAGGAGGACGGTCTGGGTGGGTGTGTGTGTGTGTGTGTGTGTGGACACGGACACACACACAGGCCGCCGAGCCCTGGTGCCCCAGTATTTTTGGGCTTCCTTCCAGCTTTACCGTCAGCAACTCGGCTCCATCTGCCCGGCGCTCTGAGCACCCAACAATGGCCACCTATGTTCCCACAGGGAGTGCAAGAGACAAGCCGCTAGGGACCCTGCTCCCTGTGTGTGTGTGTGTGTGTGTGTGTGTGTGTGTGTGTGTGTGTGTGTGTGTGTGTGTGTGTATCTGCAGTTTGTGAATGTTTGCACCAAGTTTCCAGCCGGCTGTAAGCTCTCCCAATGTCACGTAACTTGGCAGGGAAAAAAGTTAAAATAAGTGAATGAGGAAAACAGAGAGAGGGCTCTAAACACACAACACACACACACACACACACACACACACACACACACACACACACACATGGACTAACACCTCCCACCACACCCCGTCTTTCACGAGGTGAGATCTTTTTTTATAGACTCGCCACAATAAAGAACGCAGACAACAACGGCATTGTAGCCACTGCTGGTGTTTGTGTGGCGTTCCAGGGAGCAGGATGCTCTGGTTCTCTGCTGCGCTCACGTCTTTCACTCCAGAGCGGACATGAAGGCGAAAGGGGAGCCGTCAGGACTTCGACAAACAGGAGAAAGCGGAATTCGTGGCAGGACAGCCTCTGCTGCAGCCATCTGGTTAAGCCATTGTGTGAGTTGAGGGGTTTGGTTACATACCGTGTGTCCACAGGGGGGGACAATTGAGGAATTACAAACCATTCCTCCACTAAAACAGGCAGAAAGAGACAGGCTGCAGTGATGAGCCGACAGCATGTCAAAGGGGGACAGGGACCGACGAACAGCGTCACGGTGAACAATATATAATCATGTGATTCCTTTTTTCAGAGTCATGTCTCAGGGGTCAGTACCTGTCATAGATTAGCAGGGGGGCGACGTCTCATACAAGGACACTTCAGCAGGGTGGACACTTGATGACGGGAAGATTTAAACCTGAAAGCTGGCGCCTCGTTCAGAGACGTCACGCCATCGCCGCTAAGTATTTCAGCACAAGCGCACAAGAGCTTCCACACATTGACGATGTATTGCTGACGACAGAAACCGAAGACAGGTTGCTCTACGGCCTACTTACAGGCCTCATGCAGCCTCAGTAGCGTGACGGCATTTTACCGGGAAGCTTTCAAGCATCGACCCACTTTGGACAAATGTAAGAGCGAGGATGTCGGGCCAAAGTAAATGCCTGATGTTTGAACACGCGTATCAGTCGTAGTCTCCTTGAGTGGCTGCAGACGCCTGAAAACAGTGCGGTGTCGAGTACTCGCACTAATAAAAGAGTGTTTTACAAACGTCCACTTCTGCAGCCGATACTCATAATAGTATAGGGTAGGTCAAGTCAGCTGGTGGAAACTACCGTACTTTTCGTGTTATAAGCCGCTACTACCTTCGGTCAGTGTCCCCGTTAGCTCCCCGCTGTAGCCAGCTGGGGCTCCTGCTAGCGCTCCGTCACTTCCCCGCTAACTTCCGCTAGCTCCCTGAAAACCACCGAAGGTAGCGGGACCAGGCTCGACACCCGACTTGGGCAGAGGGGACGCGGGCAGTAGCAGCAGCAGCGGGCAGTAGCAGCAGAAGCGCTAGCTAGCAGCGCTACTAGCAGCGCTATCTAGCAGCGCTAGTAGCTTGCTACAGCGGGGACACTGATCAGCCGTAGGAGCGGCTTGTAACCCGAAAAGTACGGTAGATACAAAAATAATAACAACAAATGTCCAAAATCAGTCACAAGGGACTACAAATATGCCCCTAGTTCAAATCAGAATTTTAGAAAAATGATCTAAGGTACGATGCTAACATGCGCATGATAACAAGGCAAAAATGTTGATGGTGTAACCATGTTCACCATCTTGATTTAGCTTGTTAGCATGCTATACTATGCTAACAGTATCTCGAAATGTCAGAACAATTCGAGTCAAGAACGCCCGTACAAAATTGTCAATGTCCATCCATATAATAGTTGTTGAGACATTTCACCCGAAATCACAAATGAGAACCTAGCGGTGGAAAAGTCACTACAGTCAGTCGGGTTCATCCTCTGAGCACCATGACAGTCTGTACCAATCGTAATGACAATGCATCCAATGATTGTTGAGCTATTTCAGCCTGGACCCACATTGGTGGACCGTCTGCCTGACACACAGAGCGGCAGCGCCATCCCTCGAGCCGCATTGCGAGCGTGCCTAAAAAGCCTAAAAGAAGCTGAAAAGTTGCAGCCAAAGCTTTAAAACTTGAGTGAGGAACAAAAGGAACATTGGACATCCTGAAAAAAGGCGAGACGAGCCATGAAGGCTGACGGAAACAGGTTTTTGCATCTTGATTGCTGCAGTTCCTCCACTGTAGACAAAGTATTCGCGTCACGCTGCCACTCACTGTTACATAACAACAGGGCGGGGGTGTTGGGGAGCGCGGAACCGATCCAGAAGGGGGATGTGGTGGTGGAGGGGGGGTAAAAAATAAATCAGAGGGTACGTGTGGACCAGAAATGACAACTTCATTGATTGGGGGAAGAACAACTAAACACAAATGCCATCCTAGGTGGGAAGCAGCAAGGACCTTCTGCCAATGCTTCACTAGTTATTATAATAATAATAATACTTTGATTTTATATAGCGCTTTCTGAATTTGTGTAACCGTGTCATCCTGAGTATATGCGCATAAAGGTCGATGGAAACGGATCTGTCTGACATTCACTTAAAAGTTCCTGCAACATCTTCTTGTTGGAGACCGTTCTCATCGTCAGCCATGAAAGGCCCTTGACCAAAAAGAAAGCCCCGCTTAGTCGGCGGGTGGCAAGAGGACGCGAAGGCAGAAAGGACTGAACTCCAAGTGATTAGCTGCGGAGCTACGGCCATTAGGCAAATTATGATTATTGGCTGCTCATTATTAGGCCATTACGGCGTCATTAAAAGGCCATTACGAGCCCATTTTGTGCCGAGCGCAGTTAGATACGACGCAAACACATCAGCGCCGCACATGGGTAAATTCTGCCCACCAGACTCGCCTGATCCAAAGAAACAGCATTTACTTACACACACACACAGAGAGAGAGAGAGGGAGAGAGCGTGAGGAATGTAGGTGCAGGCTGACACAGGATCAGCTCCAGACATGTATGAACTTGTCTCACCTCTTCACTATAGTTCTCTGCTTCTTCTCGCGGCACCATTCCTACCTGACATCTCTACTCTTTTGCTGAGGTGTGCCTTTCATTCCCTATTCTATCTCTCTCTCTCTCTCTCTCTCTCTCTCTCACACACACACACACACACGCACACACACACACACACACAGCTTTGAAGTCTGCACCGTACATCCTTTTCTCGTTCGGCTGTGAACCGAGGAAGAGGCTCTAGGAAAATGCCAGAGAACTCCCATGTCGGAAGTCACCCATGCTTCGAGTGTTTGTGTGTTTGTGTGTGTGTGTGTGTCTCAGGAGGGCCAGTCATTATGGGTGAATGGGCAGGATGGGACTCGGGCTTGTCACGTGGAGGGGCTCAAGTTGCGCGCACGCACACACACACACACACACACACACACACACACACACACACACACACACACACACACGCCATGAGGTAGGTGGGTCGTCCCACTGCCTGTCACCGTTTGGTACTGCACTGGTACAGAGGCATGCAGCATTTTGCACACATGCATGCACACAAACACACAGGCAGTCATGTAACTGGTGCGGTTGCATGCAGGGAATTAACACAAGAGAGAACACACACACACACACACACACACACACGTACACAGGTTTCAGAGAGCTCTCAGGGTCTGAATTCAATGACGCCTGACATGCCTCAGAGTGATCATTCTGTCATGATTTCATGTGTTAGAAAGCTGTTGGAAAGGAAAGGATATGGTGGTCTATAATTTGGCCGACCATAACAAGCGTACAGTTATTTTGTCTTTAAACTGCTCACAGCATTCCAAAGAAATGGTGGTAAAGACATGGAACGGAGCGAGCGATTTACACGGAAGTAATAATTTGTAAAAAGATAAACCTTGTATGGCAACGTTTGTGGAACACCTGCTCGGCAGAAGTCTTCCATGTACGTTGTTGCTGCAGTGTGGCCGTCATAGGGTCGTGTGCAAGTGGGCATGAAATACGGCCACGTTTATCTGACAGAAACAGACCCTCCTGAGGGTTTTGGTGCTCAAATTATTGTTCCTGGCTTGATATATTATGGAATGAAAAGCTTTACTGTTTAACTTACCCTATGTTCACCTTATATATTGTGAATGGACATTTAATGCAAAGATACAAAATAAAATAAAAAGACTTGAATGAGGCCTATAAGTTATATATTTTATATATTGTATACAATATATAATTGTATAAAATATATTAACAGTAAATACAAAATAAATAATTTCCTAGGACACTTGGAGAAACTAGTGACGATGTTCTGAGACGTAGTAAGTACTGCCTCTTTAATTTTAATTGTATTGAAGAAACATGAAATTATCATGATTATTAAACAATATTCTTTTCTTGGTGCATCTGCAAAAACATTAATGAGTGGAGAAATTGACAGGTATGCATTTATACCCAAGTAAATATCTACTTTTATCAGAAGCTTCCCTCTCCGTATTCTTATCCACAGAGTTGCATGCTTGACTGTAGAAATATTTTACCGATGAGATTTCGCACATTTCTGGATTGATGTGAAAAGCAGCTAAATTGAGAGGAGGAGGAGGAGGAGGAGGAGGAGGAGGAGGAGGAGGAGGAGGAGGAGGAGGAAGAGCTGTCCTGCACCAGCTATCCGTGTCAGAGCAGCAGAGGTCTGTGGCTGGAATTCCTCCCTCAGATGTCACGTCCCTAATCTCATTATCTGGGAGGATATGAAATCTGCATTCCAGCCTCTTCTCTCTCTCACACACACACACACACACACACACACACACACAAAAGGTGCACACACGGACAACAAAACCAATAGCGCCGCAATTCCAACAGGCAACCTTATCTTAGGAAAAGCGTTACAAGAAAGAAAAAAACAAACTTGTGTGGACGGTTTGAAGGGGCCCTTTTTAAGAGCTTCTTCCTCCAAAAACATGGTATTAGGGAAGAGATGGGGGCACCGCACAGTGACAAGAGGACCTCCCACTTTAACAGGCGCCGCGATGAGACGTGACCTGACCTGGTGTTTTGTCTCACTCAGAGCGGCGTGATGCGGCCATTGTAGTGAAAGGCCTGGAGAAATCCCCCACCATCGCGGGGCGAAGAGCTCGAGTCACGCTACGGCACAACCCAGGTCGCAAAAACACGGAGCTTGCGTGAAACACCCGACATCAATCGATAAGCCGGTGGGACAATGAAAGGGGTCCAAACTACTTGGAATGGCGCCGCAGCATATCAAAGCCGCGCCGCGTTCTTTCCCGCATTTTTTTTTTTTTTACTTCTTAGGGTTCCAGGTGCGTTTATTCCTAAAAGCCGGTTCAACTCACAGGGCCGGCCCGGAATTTAATCAGCAGAAATCTTCTCTGAGCCACAAAGAGACGGCATTAAAATCCTATTACGAATCGCACAAAGCCTCCACTGTTTCCCGGTAATGCTGCAGCACACTGTAAGGTGCTTGAACGCGAGTTTGCGAGCTGGCACCGGCGCTGCCCCCTGAATCAAAGACCGAAAATCTGTCGAGTCAAGTGCTGTCGAGAAGCAGCAGTTGTTTATGTTCTCGGTGTGTGTGTGTGTGTTTGGGCTTCCGTCCATTATCAAGCCAGGCCCTGAAAATAGAGCTTTTTCAAACATGACGTGGTCTCACTCAAGCAGACGACTTCCTGTTGTGTGTCCGTCCGGGACTTCCTGTCACAGCCGCGCGCGTGGTCAAATGTGTGCTTTCATGCATTTATTGCAGACTCCTCACTCAGATGCATCTCAGTCCAGACAGCTCAGTTTCCGTGAGCGAACTTTGTTGGACTCGCTGGATGTAGAGCAGGGGTGGTCAAACATCCGGCCAGGGAGTCCAGTCCGAATGTGGCCCCTTCACTAAAATTAGTTTGACGCCCCTGATCTAGAGGAAGAGGGGCTCGGCCATGGGACCGCTTCGACAGGAAGGGAAGGGCCCAGAGCGAGGAACACATGAAAGTGAGCTTTAATGACAGACCCGAGCGGCCTTGTTTTGACTGAAGAGCTCTTTTACCATCCTTATGGGACCCTGCGTGGGCAACGGCGGCCCAATCCCCCGACAAACTGCTGTTGTTTCAATGCCGCCGCTCATCTTCGCGTCACCGTCAGCGAGGTTCCATCAAAGTGCGAAGGCATCTGCCCGAGCTTTTGATGGCCCATTTAGTTCTCCAGTTGGAGATCAGCACTCTTCATGCACAACGAGTAAAACAATTAAAAAAGAAAAGGGGGCATACGGTTCAGCTGCTAAAACGCAGCAATTGGGCTCTTGCTCACTGCAACCCCCCCCCCCCCCTTCAGCTCCTCACTCCTCTCTCCGACACACCGCACCCCCTCCCCTTTTCTGTGGCGAGTGCCGAGCACACGCAAAATAGTTCCAACAGGACAGTGCGCTTGAAATTCGGCAGCCTCTCTTCAAAAACTGGGACGCGTTTGACAAAACACAAAGTGCCATGAATGATTCAACAAACTCCCCCGTTTCCCACCTAAGATGCCGTGAGTCAAGCTCTTTTCTTTTTTTTTTTTTTATCCACGCAGAACCGTGTCAAATTCATTGGCGCTGATGACGACATGGAAAAAAAAATGTCAGTGAGCTAAGTGGGGCTGAGAGACATGTCAGAGATAAGGGGTGTCTTCTTTACAAGAGATAGGCAGGAAAAAGCTCACCAACACTAAAGAGTGTATAAAATGTGCGAGTGTGATGTCACATGAAGATGGAAAACAGACAAAAACAACTTCAACGCAAGTGCATCAAGTCAAAGCTTTCAACACAACTATATCCGCCTTTTGTTTCCAGACTATCCGAGCCACCTATGTCTACAGATCCGGAGGTATGATGGGGCTTGGGGCGGGGGGTGGTGGTTATGGGGGGAAAGACCATGCCCATTGTGGCAGAGAGATTAAAGTAAAGGGAGTGGGCTTACCTGGTAGGGCGTTGGCAGCACAGCACATGAAAGAGAAAGACAAGAAAAAACATTAGAGCGTGTTTGCCGAGCTTTAGGCAGCGTATCTGCACATTTGTAGAGTATACAATCGCAGCGCTGATAAAGTGCTGTCTAGACAGAGGTGCCTATGGGTTTTATGGGGGTTCGAAAACCAAACCGTTGCTATAGTCGGCACTTTGTTCCATCGCACCGCCACCTGGGAAGCACTTTGAGCCGAGACGCAGAGCGGTGGAAACCATCAATCATCTTCCTGTTTCAAGGTTCAAATCTATACTCGCGTTCAGACTGGTACAGCAAGCGTCACGACAAAATCACATCAAGCCCTCGGAACTTGGATGTTGTAACAACATGAATATAGATTTTGTATTTAAAAAATTATTCTCGCTGGATTGCTGGTTTTAGCCGATGTTGTAGGATTTGATAAATGTCTCCAATGGTTTTTATGTTTCTTTATAGAAATACCATAATGGATTGAAAGGATAGCCGTAAAAGGCAGAAAGCCTTATGCACGACACAATGGGCTTTTGTACATGCAGCAGCTTTGTCAGTGTACCCCGTCCTGTGTACAGGGTGGGACCTGCTTGTTTGATGGTGGAATACCTATCGGAGGAGAGCCCTCCCACTTTCACCTTCCCTACGTTACTTTAGGGTGGTCGCTGTGTCCGACCAGGTCTGTAACTTTCTGAAACCAACGATCTAATATCCACACCCACGATGCACTTGAAAGCTCCAGAAAAAGCGAGCAAAAAGCTCCTGCAGAAGGAATCTCCCGTCCACAAAACGAGCGTTTGTTCATCAATTACTCACTGCGTGTCCCCTTGAATTGAAGAAATAGTTGTTTTTCTCGCATAACCTCCGTGGAAAAAACGGAGGAGAAAAAAAAAGAGAAAATTCTTGATGAATTGAAGTGAATGGAGGCTGCATTTAAAGAGTGGAGGAGCAAAACATCTGTTTTCCAAACTCTCACATAACTTGTGTCTCCACGGCCCCTATTTACCTCAATTTATCAAGACTTTTCTCTGTTTTTATTTTATATTCTTGATTCACCATTGAGGTATGCATAAAAAAACCTGGTTCAGATGAATCCACTCTAATTAGTCACTGTTAGTTAATCCACATTATTGGATTTAGCTTGGTTACTTTGTATCAAGGTTTTGGGATTAACTAGGAACCAGAATCAAGTCCTCAACAAATATTTCATTTCTCGTGAGTGCTTATAGTTCACGGTGGGTTTGTGTCCCCGTTACGGAGCACATGCACTCCTCCATAGCTCCAGCTGGACAGTAAAAGCAGCATCAACTGCAGTATGGAGGAGCCGTCCATCTCCACCCCTTCCTCCTCCTTGGCGACCCTCCTCCAGCTCTGTGACAGGCACTGAAATATTTAGCCACAGTGGTCATCTTCCTTTTGTCATCCATATTTCAAAAAGGCATTGCGGTCCAAGGTCACTGCTGACCCAGAATATGCATGAGGCCAGAGAATCACGTAGAGGAAACTTATCTGATAGGACTTCAAAGCAGGAGCAGGGGAAAGAATGCAGCTTTGAGACAAAGAGCCATGTTTGGACAAAAGCATTGTCTTAATAATATTTGATCCAAATCCACGCATCACCTCTGCCTTTGCCTTATTTGGCGATTCTGTATCAAAGTGCAGTGTGTCACGTATGTAATCTTCTGAGCTTGACCTGGGACCCGGAGGTAATGATGCATGATTCATCAGCGCTGGCTGACGGCGAGTGTGAACTCAAAAATCACACACTTTGCCGAAAAGGCTGTGATCCAGATTGCAATTTTAATGAAAAGGGTTTCCCAGAGATTCCCACATCGGCCCCTGGGAAAGTACTTAAAAGGCTCTGATGAGAGGAGGGGAAAAAGAGAAGCTCTTCATGTTTATCACCCAGCTTGGTGCCTTGATGAAGAGATACCCTGCAGTCGGAAAGGAGCTCTAGACAAAACAAGGCCGCTCTCCTCTCTGTGCTGCCGTCTCGGGCCACGAGAGCAGCGTGTGAACCCAGCGGGTCCCTGAAGCGTCCTCGCAGAACACAGAAGAGAGGACGGGACGAAGTGGGCTGAGGGGTAACTGGGACAAGTCTATCCTTTCCGTCTTGCTTTAGTGCCGGCAGAGGGGGGTCAATCCTCTCTCGAGGTTTCCAGAGGTAAAATCACAAGCGGCGCCAATGAGACAAGGGGAGGAAATCAAAGAAATAGGACTGAAATGGATAAAAGAAATCTTGCAACTGAATTTCACCTCACGCGCCTGGGCGTTTTTAAAAAAAAGAACAGATGTAGACACCTACGTCAACGGTTGGACACATGTGGTTCTCCTGAGAAACACGCGTTCCAGACGGTGAGGACGCTTCAAACCGAGTCCCCTCCTTTAGGCGTCTCTTAGGCGTTCAACTCAAGCAGTGGCACACTGAATGGCTCGCATGAGTCACGGTGACACTTTGCGCGAGTTGGCTTCAGGTGAAAAAAAAAGATGCAGTCTCTGCTCGGTTGCAATACCCCCCCCCCTCCCACACACACACACCCCCGCCTGCCCTGTTGCCATGACGCAGCTTGACTCAGCGCACACGGGCGGAAGTTACACAGCATCGCCGCTTCTACAGCGTGCCCATATATATATATATATATAGATATATATATATATATATACAAATAAAAATGTCAAGTAATGGTTCGCGCAGTGCGGGAGAAATTGCCAAGAGCGGCCTCTTAAGTTGGACGGCACTAAGAGTAATCAAGTTCCCGAGCAATCTTCATTACGCAGAGAGCACTCAGCTTTATTGAGATTCAGGGAGAGGGAGGTTGCAAGTGTACAAAAAGGATTTATTGATTGCACTTAATGCAATAAGCATGCAGGGTCCAACGCAGCAATTTCATTAGATTTGTCTTTACAGCCTTGCTGTAGATGCTTGGCAGGGGATGAGGGCAAGGGGAACCAGGCAACTCCAGCAGAACAATCTCCATGAATCACACAGGCACATGCACACACACACATACATGCACACACATACACACTGAAGCTGCTTTAAAGTGGTACTTTACCAATTTTGATCGGCCTCTTGTGAGTTTCCTAACGTAAAGCCTGTTGCTCCCGAATTCGGGGGCGCTGCGGCTCTGGGGTTCCCTGTACCCCTTCTTCAAGTAGTCGTATGAACCCCAAATGAGTTCTAATACAGAATTTCATTTTGAATAAAATGTATATTTCCAAAAATGACACTTTTATACCATATTTTGATCATAACTATAAAAATCTAGCATGATCTGAGCATAATTTGATCAAGATTCCCCAAAAATTCAACCGAGCAAGAGTCCTTCCTTTTCATTTCACCCTCTGCGTTGTAGATTTACGGTTATTTATTTGTCTGCAGCAATTGATCTGAAACAGAATGAAAGAGAATGCTGAGAAAGAGTCACCATCCTCCTCCACCCATTGGAAACAGATGCATCGGTTTGTCCTCGGTGAGAAGATCCACATGACGAAAGAGGAGACCCTCCAGCCCGACGAGTCTAAGTGCTTTGTTGAAACATTTATTTTTTTAAATAGACGCCCATTCTTGGTCACACAAAGCGGCGGTCGTGTGGCAGCTTGAGCTGCGTCGGCCGTCTTTCTGTCATTCAAATCATCTCCATTCTCATTCAGGGCCGGCGTGCTCTCTGGCCTCTGCGAACCCGAGAGAAAAGGGAGATAAATAAACAGATCTGGGGGAGAGGAGCCACCGGCCCTGGGCTGCTGACAGCCGGCCATGTGTTTCAGCTGTTAGGCTTTCCTCCTCTTACCCCACCCCTCCAACGTGAATCACTAGCCAGACGACCCCCACTGACACTTCTGTCATCTCCCAACTCCATCCACCCGCCCTGCTAGCCCCCTCGCTGACCCTTTACTTATTGGGTCAGGGCAATAAATACTGTGTGCTGCTCTCCAGAGGCGTGTTGACTTCAATCCACCCCCCCCCCCCCCCCCCCCCCCCCCCCCCCCGACACCTGTGCAAAGACTGAGGAGGAAGGAGCGTGATGCTGCTGTTGAAACAGTGAGGACTTGAGCAAATGAAGAGAAGTGCCCTGACACACAGAGAGAGAGAGAGAGAGATCACGCACCGTTAATCACCTTGTGACTCATTTTTGAAAGGATTTATGGAGGCCTCCTTGTGAGTGATTCCATGTTTCAAAGTCTATAATTCTCCGCTTGAGTCATGTCGGGTTTGTAAGAATCTGAAGCATTTTCAACAAAAAAAAAAGGCCCGTGGCAAGGAGGCATTAGGTTTTTATGGAGCCATCATTCAAGGGGTTTTTAGGATCCTGACTGCATGAGGGGAGGAGGAAAATGGTGGAATTTCAACTTTTAAATTCAGGAAGTGAAAAATCCAAAGAATTGTTGCTTCTTTTTTTTTTTTTGCCCTGTAATTAAATCAGAAGCTCCCAGAGGGCTTTGCCAGAAACAGAGTCATCATTGGGTCCTGTAGGTGCAGATTATTCTGGACCTCGTGAAGGAAGCAAACTTTCAGTGTTTAAAGAGGCCTTTCACACCGGCAGTAGTTAGCAGTAGCAGTTTGACAAAGAATAATGAACAGGTCGACCGATACGAACAGGGTCGGAGTCCACCAAAAATTGAACGCGATGCCCACGGTAAGCATTAGTTAGAACGGCACTATTGTATGAGCAGAAACCCACCTGGTTTCGGCTCGCTCCGCCTTCCTTACATATATGCATTATATTCATCTTTTTTCTGCATATGCAAGCAGAAACGAGTCTGGAAGTCAGAAGTCGGGAGGGGAATCAAACTTTGGTTGTAAACTCCGTTTGACGTGCTAAAATTCCACGGTTTAATGCAAAGGAAGGCGATGTGATATTCATCGCAGCCCTCGTCTCGGGTCACCCTTCATTTACCCCTGTGGTTCCACCGCCAGGCGCTGCACTTAGCTACTCTCGTATTCATCAGCCTTGATTGCGCCGCCAGAGGCATTTTGACCCTTACTTGACTCTTTCTCAAGACGTGAGGAATGGATGGACAGACGGACTCAATTCATTTTGACACACACACACACTGGGGCTCTTCTCTCCCTGCTTATTGCACGAACCGTTTTGCTGTGGGGTCGTGAGCGGCTACAATCGGAGGCAGATCTCGTCAGCGCTCCCGATACGTTATCGCTTTACAGAAAAGTGTTTGTGTTGCAGCGGGGAGGGGGATGGCTGCCGTGGCTCGGGATCTAAAAGAGGTAAGGCCTTTCAGAGGCACTGGAGGAGAACGCGGCGATTCTTCCGAGACAAAATATGGAATCGCCATACGGGACGCTCTCATTAATAACACGGGGAAGATGTAATGTCTGAAGTAAAAAATAAAAATAAAGGATTGGGGTTGCTGTTTCGGAGCGAGGGTTTGCGCTCCTGAATTGACGGATAACCGGATTATGACTAAAATCGAGAAATGCTTCAAACTTCAAAGTACGAGGGTCGGGAGTGCAGAGCCGGATGCCCTGAGCTGGAGCGACAGAAGCGACAGAGGAAGCTCACCGAAATGGAGGACCGGCATTAAATAAAAAAATATGCGCAGATGCCAAGATGCGCAAGAGAAGAAGAAAAAAAAAAGATGCCCTTTCTCTCCTTAAACAGTGCGCGCTATTCAACGCCAAACAATTAACGCAAAGCACAGCTTAGCCTACATTGCAGACAAGACAAGCTCCCGGTGACGACGCGGCGAGAACAATGCACTCCGTCTCTCTGAGCCGGGTGGAGAAAACACGACGGAACAATGTTTCAGGGTTCCATCGACATTTTATTTTGGCTTTTAGTGAGCAGCTGAGCTTCCGTGACATCGACGCAAACGGCGGGTTAAAAACACAATGAAGCTATTGATTACGAAGACTCCGTGTTTCATTAAGTGATTTGGCTAATGTTGGCAAAGTCCAATCCAATCAAATACTTGCTTCAAGTCTATAACAGCAGCTTCTGGTCTGTCAAAATTCAATATGTCTGACACGTATTGTTCTCCCGTGGGCACGCGGCAAATAGACACCTCTCTCTCTCTCTCTCTCTCTCTCTCTCTCTCTCTCTCTCTCTCTCTCTCTCTCTCTCATTAGAGGACGGGCTACAAACAGGAGGGGAACCCCCCGCTGCATGTTCTAATCCATCCATCCTGGCGTGGTCCATCAAACTCAAAAACAGAGCTGACAAAAATGAAATAAGTGGGGTTTGCTGCATTGACACGTTGGAAACACCTCAGGAATAAAAGTGACATTTTATCAATTATTGACGTAGTCTCTGAATGTGCAACGAGCGTGTTAATGAGTCTGCTGTGTCGAGTGCACCGAGAACACAATTAGCTTAAAAAAACATTGTTGTGTCATACCCCTCTTTCCCTACCCCATGTTGTTTTCTGTCTCTCGACTCCATCAACTGTCAGATGAAGGCACAAAATGGCCATCAAATGGTGTTGTTATTATTATTATTACAAGATAAAATGGTTCAAATCAATTTTTTTCTAAACTTTTGTTAATTTTGAAATGCCGACTGAAAAAGTTTTAAAATAAAACGTTCTCAAATGATAAAACTAAATTAAATACCAGGAGAAAAGAGCTCACAACACAAAATGTGTCGGGAGCGTTTTCCTTCCCAGCCCGTGGTGCCTCTTTCTGTAGTGGTAGTCTATCTGCTACTAACCGCTTATTAGCGCGCGCGCACGTGTGTGTGTGTGTGTGTGTGTGTGTGTGTGTGTGTGTGTGTGTGTGTGTGTGTGTGTGTGTGTGTGTGTGTGTGTCCGACCTGTGGTTCCCACAGACTGCCAGTCTCAGAGACTACCTGACATGAGGCCCCCGGGCCTCCTCACCCTCCCCACCACTTCAAGGCTGTGACCTTTGACCTCCGGCAGTGAGAACCTGCGTGGCTCATGATCGTGCTTCTCGCTCTCTTTTCCTACCTTCCTCTCTTTTACACATGCGCTTTTCTCTTTCTTTTTATCCCCTGCCCCCCTCAACCCCTCTAAAGTATGTGTGTGTGAGAAGGGACAAACTTTCCCAAATCCTCAGATAAAGGGTGTAATTGCTGGGACCGATTTATATCGGGCCCACTGGTGTTGGCACATGTTGGCTGAGAACAGACGAACGCTGGGAAAACATCGAAAAACACTAAGACCAACTGGTTTCTCTGTTTTCTCTATCGACATTCATTTGGTCAGCACCCACCAGCGGTACATGTCGTGGTTATGTTGAATCTGAAGTTACATGACCAACCCAAAAATGGGTCAAGTTGGGATGGCAGACAAGAACACCTCCTTCATGGATTGACACACACACACACACACACACACACACACACACACACACAGCACTATGCATTATTCAGAATACATCTCCCACCCCTATACACACAGTGCAAAGTGTCTCATCAGAGCAGCACTGAGCCTCTTGGAAACTCAATGAGTTAAGAGGGTTCATCAAACAAAGACTTTCCCAGTCAGGCGGAGGCGTAATTGAAATTGGGGTCAGATTGAGGAGCTTGTGTGGCATCAGCCCGAGGGCTCCTATCCACCCACCAACGCTTATGTTCACACCTTCTTAAATACCCCCCAAAAAAATATTCTCACACTTTCTTTTCACGCTTCTAACGGTTCTTGGTACTGAGGTCGGCAAAACTTTCATACAAACTATTTTGTGGATGACGTGAGCAGCCCATACGTCTTTATCATACAGGCGCCGCATGCCTCTCTGTGTGTGCGTGTGTGTGTGTGCGTGTGTGCGCGTTTACTTCGCACTAGTTGGAATCCAACTCTTTACCATAGCAGCGATAGCACCAGCTTCCACTCACAGTCACTGGGTGCGTTTACATGGATATGATGTGTCTGAAGACGTGAACACCATATTCCAATTTTAGAAATCTGGAAAAGCCCTTATCCCGGTTGCCCAACATGATTAATAATTACTGTTGCGCTCGTCTTCTGTTGCTGTTTTTTTTATACATCTCAGGCCGTCTGGGGGAATGTGTTCTAACGTTATAAGGCTAAAAACATTTAATTTGCCGGCTGATCCCTTCCCTTCTGCTCATTTTGTTCAGCCGTTTCAGTAAGGACTACTTTTCCCATCGGGGCGGTGCAATCTCATTTTACCACCTCAGTTCGACAACTCTTGCACTCGTGAGAGAACGTGTTTGTCATTACAGTGAGGAACAAGGCTGCATTAGCCTCTACTGTACAGCTTTTTAGCCTGCGGGAACCAACTTCAGACTGTGAAAACACACTTATAGAGTTTATACAGAAACAACAAAAGGCCAAACACGGGGGCGTTCGCGAACTTGCTGTGGCAGCGTGAGCCTCTCTGGATGATTTCATGTGTACTGTGTGTGTGTGTGTGTGTGTGTGTGTGTGTGTGTGTGTGTGTGTGTGTGGCAGTGCCAGTAAGCTCCCGGTAACATGCCACAAATCCATCAGAGAGCCTCCCCCAAAAAATACTGACTTAATTCACAATCCTTGCAATGCAATTGCATGTTTGCATTTATTAATATGACAGATCTTGTTCTAATGGGTGAAAGGGCTCTGAATTTGCAGTGCAGCACCCTTTGCCTACAGTTATGAATCACAGCAAAGCTGAGAGGTCTTATTGAATGTGTCGAAGAATAAAAAAGAAAAAAATCCTGCCTGCGGGGCTCTCAGCGGGAAACCGAGTGAAGGAGGGCGGAGGGGACTGAGAAAGGATCCCATTGTTGCAAAGGAACTGAGTGCAGAGGCACCCTGACACAGGTATTCTGCTAAATAAGGCCAGCATTGTACAGTGAAAGCATGCACACTGGCACAAGAAAATGACAGGAGTGGGAGAGGGAGGGGCACATGGGGCTTCAGACATCTGCTCGAATGCTGACCTTGGTCTGGTCTCTAAATGACGGACATCTTGCATTTCTGTAGTGCTATACACGGCCAGTTCGGACATAGATTTAAAAGGCAACAATGGAGGTGTGAAACATTTAGTGGCTCTTATATCGCTTTGAACCCTATTTCATTCTTGGTTATTTTTGCGCCAAGACCTAAAAAAACAAAAGCTGAAAGACAAGACTGAGTAGAGGGAGGACTCAGGGTAAATATTCCCATTGTCCCCAGGGGGTCTTGAACCACACACAGACGGCTTCCTGCCTTTTTTTTGTCTCCCAAGGAAATCAAAGTTAACATTTTCTTTGCGTATTTTTTACGACAGCCAAAGGCGCACAGGCACTTGTGTGAGAAGGAGAAGGCACGTCGGCAGCCGGACCTCCCAAAGGACCAGTTTGAAGCGGCTCCCCGTCCTCCCCGGCCCAGGTCGCCACGGCACCTCCACTAAAGCATTCCATTCCCCTCGCCGTCGCCCCAGCGCCCGGCCAATGGAGATACAGTGGCATTGATTCATTCATTGTGGGTCCAATGTGCTTTTCTCCAGCTCCCCGGTAAGCGGTGGCTGTGATCTAATTACCAGCAGAGAGATGAAGTCGTCTCCCCGAGCACAGCCGACGGGACCATTCTTCTTCTGAATGGAAGAGAAGGCCGATGCTCACATCAAGTCAGCTAATCATCAGCGAGGAGCTGAAACCAATGCAAGAGCGCATTAGTTACAGAGGCATCGGCCGAGCGGCCCGCATTGATCTCCATCAGCGCTCCAGAAAGGCATCCGCTGGATCGCTGCCGTCGCTCCTCCTCCAGAAATGAGAGTCACCCTTGCACAGTTAAAGGGACGTCATTGAATTTCCACAAGATTGCCTGTCGATGTCCTCCTGCCACCAGACCCGGAGAGGCCTCTGGCTAGGCAGGAGCCAAAAGGTCAACCATGCCTCACATGTCAACGAGACAGCGACGAGGCCGGCTATACACACAAACCCTGGCCAAGTCCACGTCGCACAAAACACTTCGTGGCTGCATTCCTCTGGCTTGTCCCTCAACAAACAAAGTGCGTTCACCTTTTTTCGGAAATGTCTTGACCCGGTCGGGGCAAAGTCTGTGCGCGCGGAGCGCTTTGTCTTGCCCCCCTTTTTACAACCGGGACAGGACCACACACGCGCTACGGCCATGACCAGCGCCGGCATTGTTCACACGGTTGCTACGGGGCCTTTGAAACAGCGGTGGGGAGGACAGAAGACGGCCACAGTTGTTTAAAGCTAATGAATGGCCTCTGTTCGGCCTGCCATCGCCGCTGATAATAGCTTTGCACTGGCTGGAAGTTTACAGGGAACACAGGGTTGTTTGTAGGTGGTTTGGAAGAGCGTTCCTGGGACACGCCTCCCGAGATGCAGCGTCAACGCGGGTTATTGGGCCGCTTCCTGATTGCCGTTCGGAGCAAACAAGAGTGCCGGTGCAATTACATTTCGTGGCGATAATAATTATCACGGCCTCGAACAGGCACGGCGCGCGAGAATCCAGACTCTCATTAGGTATTCAAATGAAGGGGATTATATTCAAACGCGTTCGAGTCGAGTCGAGCGTGTAAAATGCTTCTAATCCTTTTGTCAGACACGACGCAACACTTTTGGTCTCAACAATCAAACGGCGCGATGGATCCGTCAGCTTGTTTTATGACTCGGCGGCGTGGAGGGACACTTCTGTGAAGATCCTTTTAACAGACTAAAATGGCTGGTTGAAATTTGTTTTTGTGGCCCTTTTGATGAAATACGGATGCGCTTGAGCGATAATTCAAGTGGATCCACACAGGCGACGGTTGCCCGTCTGAATATATCTCGGAGGGGCACTGCAGAGGACATCTTTGACACTGTGGTCACACAAACGGGCCGTGCTCATGACAATTTGTTGCGAGTGCGGCACTCCGAGCGGCTCCTATGAAGTCACAGAAGTCAAGGACAGTCCCTTGTAGAGAAGTGCTTCGGTCCCGGCTGCGTTTTGACCATATTTGGGCCGTGAAACGCAGACACAAAGTCTGTTTTGTGGTGCAGCCTGACCAACAAACACAAATCCCGTTTCTGCATATTCTTTGCCGGTTACTGCAGCGAATGGGAAAAGGGAAACGAGAAGTCTGATACCGTCATGGCTTTTAAGACGGGCCCGTGTAAATTGGGCTTCAGGTTGATCTCATTTACAGTCTGAAAATATCTCCCACATGCCCAAATTACTGCTAATTTCTATTATCATTAGCATCATGTCTGCCAGTGTCATGTTAATGAGGCTTTAACATGACAATGAGGTCTTTTTTTCTTCTTCTAAACGAGCAGCCGAGGGAAACGCAGCGCTCAAGCAATTACACAGCAACGCGCCGCGAGTCACCGTTTCACCGTGATCCCCGGCATCACGCCTGTCACGGATTTGTTTCCAGTGAGGAAATGTGTTTTCAGGCTCGAAAAGATATCCACCCAGCAGAACAGGCTCGCTCCATTTTTGTTCTTTGCTGTATGTTTAATTAACAAACTGCTCCAGATGAGTCTAATTGGATTAGCATACGAAAACTGCAACAAGGGAAATGAATAAATGCAAATGGGGAGAACTGCACCGGTGTGGATCTTGGCAATCAACCAAGGCCAACGTGTTTAAGACAAAAACCCTCTGATAAAGAGGGATGAATGTTGTTATGATAAAAGCCAGCAGGGCTGACACATTAGGAATGAATGTAGACAATGAAGCGAAGCGTTAATAAAAAGGCAGAGGAAACTCATGACCCGGGAGGATGCAGATGTCTGCATCGCCGTGGACAGCAGCGACTCTTATCTGCGTCTTTGACCCCGGAGCTGTCGGAGGGTTTGACGACTCCAGCCACAGCAAACAGAAGACGCCAGTGGGAGATAACAGATACTGGGACTGAGTCACATCTCAACAATAAAAAAGCCTTTCCCAGCAAACATACACTGCATTTCAACATCGGCAATGTGACAACAAATGTCTCAGATCACAATGTACAAGCCAGCGGACTATCGTGAATGCTGGAGAACATTTGCAAATATATCAAATCAAAGGATGATTACGCAATATTTTACATGTCTGTGGAAGGGATTTGCTTCGACTCTCCGCTTCCTCAAACGCAAGCACTTTCAAGACAAATGTGGGTGTCAAAGTTGACCGAATTGGAACACTACGCACAGGTTTGCTTTGTCTAGAAGTAAATGCATTGATTCCATTGAAATTAATAAATTGAAAACCAGATGTATATATAAATGCTTTGTGGCCAGCCCCGAAGCTGATTCTTGAAATAAAATAGCTATCAAGGTTTTTTTCCTAATAGATACATTCAGTTGAAACCAATTTGATGATCGAATGCTAACTGGTGCTTCACAAGACGGAATCCTCCTAAAATAAGAGATTCTAAAAAACATTTGAATTGCTCTTTTTGCAACGTATTTCAAACAGCATTTCTCATTGGCTGCGGCTCACTGGCAGCCCTGTGATTGAGAGCATGTGGTTGTTAAATGAATCCCTACATGTGCGTTACCCTCGCCCGTGATTAGAAGCATATGGCTGTATGACGGGCTGCAGGGAAAGCAAATAGATCGAAACACAATCCAAACAGCTGTCTGTCCGCGGCAGTTCAGCGTAATGTAATGAAAACTGTTCAAATGAAAAACTAACAAAGCGACAGGTGCTTCTAAACTGCTTTCATAAGCTGGAAATACAACATTTCCTCTCTGAGCTCAGGGGGTTTTATCGACTGGGACCATATGTTTTCAGAATCTGCTTCTTATTAGGTATAATGGCTGCCAGCCTAAACTTGGCTCTGGTTTGCAGTGCTTCCAGCCGCTCGATCACTGGAGCAGCGAGGGGGAAGCAGGGGCCTTAACCTGACCTACGGCTATTTAGGTTGACACCAGCTGAGGCTCAGCACTATTCTCAGACACCGCAGCCGGGTTGCTCTTGGCGGCACCGCTCGCGAACCTCTTCTTCTTGGTTTTCTTTCACATTCGAACCAAGTGGGTAACCGACCTGACTATGCAGACGTGGGACCTGGGATGCCCGCTGGAGGGGCGCCAAGGTTTTTTCCGAAACTGCAACCCACCTCCAGCGGGCAAAGGAGGCACTTCCTGGGTCAATGGCGAGAAGGAGCCGCTATGTGCCCGCTGTCAAAAACTGGATCCTGAGAAGCCGGAGGGTTAATAAGGCTTGGCAGGGGTGTTCCCATGGTAATCGCCATGGTTACACACGGCCTTTGCCAAGAGACGTCTGTAGGGGGAGGTAGAGACGATCTGGGGGAGCGAGCTGAACTATGGGATACCATTGATGGAGGGCAATTTGATTGACTCAATGTCACAAAATTCGCAGGCAACTAATACCCTCGTCAATACGAGCTTCAGTAGCCTTTATGGTCTGAGACCTGTTGTTTGTCAGCCATGTGGGTTGTATTTCATATTAAAAAAAAGGCAAAATGAGGTTTCATTTTATGAGGAGCCACAGTGATGGATAGCTGTAGTTGAAGGAGCAAGAGCTGCATAATGGAGGAACAAAGTGGCTGTGATGTTTTACAGGAGGACGGCTGTGGAAGTGGGAAGAGGGTACTTTGGTAATGAAAAGTTGGTGGAAAACAATAACTCAACAACATTTTTCGATCAGTTTGAATGAAGGAGTGTCTTTTCAATGGATAACTGAACAACATAATGTCATAATGCCACATGCAGCACAGTGACAAGGGAGTTCAATAGAAGACAATGGTCTCCATCATCATTGATGACAGACAATCAGAGCCAAAGCGGCATGTCTGTTGTTGCTTATTATCATCATCATCATCATCATCATCACACTGACAATGTCTCCTTGAAGAATATTGAAAAGCTCTTGCTCCTGCTATTGTAACAACAATTAATCTGTCCACAGCTGAATGCAGCAACTACAAGCACATTCTCTGGAGGACGTTGAAAGCCCTTTTGGCAAATGGGATAAATCACTAACTGAACTAAACTAAATGGAACACCTCATCACAAACTTACTTGTGGAAAGCTCTGAACACCATAAACCGAGATCTAACACCGTGTCTGAGAGCGGATATTTCCCGTAGGCCTTCATGAAGCCTAAATAAGCCTTCGGAAAAAAGAATAAAAGCCATTTGTTCTGTCTCACAATCTTTTTGTCTCGCCTATCTCAATCCTCCTCCAAGCACAAAGATTATCTGCAAACTAATGCAAACCGTTCTTACATTTTCTTTCCAAAAAAAAAGGAATTGAGTTAAATGTGCCAGAAAAGGTGACTTTTGAGTGAAAAGACAAAGACCGCAATGAGATTACGGTCCAGATGAATGCTTTTGCAGTGCTTCCCCTGTCCCATAAAAAAAATGATGTGTTATGATCTATAACTCAGATGGTTAATCTGACAGCAGAGGAGATGCCTCACTTTCACACAAAAAAACAAGACTAAACCCGAGGGAAATTCAAGAGGTTTTTTAGGTTTAGTTTGGCTGTTTTGGTCTTTTGTTCTACTGAAAGGTGTGTTTGTAGCCCAGGGGCTTACTGGACGGCAGTCCGCTCTACTGTCTGGGCTACGGTCCAGGCTGGTGCTGGTGCTGCTGCTGGTGCTGGTCGTGGTGGTGGATGCTTTGGCTTTGGGCTTCAACCCCCGTGGTTGAACCTGAGCCCTGCAGCTGCTCATTACTGCGCAGTGGAAGTGCTGGGATTGCTTTGTGAGCCTTGGGAAAGTCTGGAGGGATTCTCTGCCCACTACAGGGGAAGCAATCCAGTTACATCAACGGCAGCCCAGGGACACACGGCTAGCCCGGGCTAATCCCAATATCCAATTTAAAATGTTGAGAAATAATAACCAGATGTCAAAGGCTTGTGTTTCCGCCCCGAAGTCCAGGGGGCTGCGAAGCAAAAGGAGGTTATGGAGGACGAGAGAGCAATCCTTCCAAGTGGGATCAGACTCAGTTAAGCTGTGGGGGTTAGGAGTTGTCCTCTGTTCCAAGGCAGTCATTCCACAAAATAATTTTCATTACACACCCACAGATCGTTATCTATATGAGGCAATGGTTCCTAATGGGTTATTAGAACATCAGGAACAAAAACGCTCATTCTCTTCTCTCGATATGATCTCTTTGTTGGTATGTTTTAGCGGTTCAGGAGGGGATACGTTGCTATTTGGTGTACTTACTGCTGCTACAATTCCCAGGATGCCTTTTTAGCAATTGGTTGGGAATATGAGAATGTGAGTATATGTTAGTCAAGCGGTTCATGAATGCTTGGGTGTGTCTAATCAAGCTGTTCCCCGTCCTCGACACGTGTTGTAGATGCACTGCATTCTGGTCTATTTATGTTATTATCCGAGATATCTTGATGCTATTTCTGGCTACATCACAACATAAATCCCCCTTTGCGATTGGTGCAAAAACGGCTTTAAAGATGGATTCAGATTGAATGCATTTAGTCTCAACCCCTTTAACTAGCTCAGGGGTAAAACTGATTTTGAAATTCATTTTTTTCTTAACTTTTTTTCTTAACTTTAAAAAACTCAGATGTAGCTGCCATGATAATATGTCAGCATGATGTCACGGTGGCTGTGTTTAGCGCTAATGACTGCTTGAACCTCCGAGTGTTGTTGTTATTCTGTTTGGTACATGGACGTTCAGAAATGTCTGACAAACACGGCTGTTGTGATTCACCCTCTGTTCCTCGTTTCGGCTCACTAGCTCTTCTGAGTGCATTTCTCAAACTCCTGTAAATCATTAGCGAGCTGCTTTAATGAACAGGTTGTTCACCACCCTCCCTCCCTCTCTCTCTCTACCTCTCGCTCCCTTCCTCCCTCCTTGCTTCTTATCACCGCCAATTGACAAATCCAAATGAGCAAACACTGAGTCATTGCACCTGGGTTTCCGACCTTCAATCACTGCAACTTATCACAATAGCCTCAATTCAAGCGCTGCCTCCCACTGCAGAGTGAGCGAGTGAGACGTGAACCGAGAGCCCCGCCAAGAAGGCTGGGTGCACCGTTTGCAGTGAGGACGCCTGCTTGACCAACAAAGAACTACTAACCCAAAATGACACACAGACTCTGCAGAGACATGCTCTATTTGGTGTTTTTTTTTTAAAACATGTATATATAGATGTTGCCCAAACAAAGAAGTAGAGTTTAATCCAACTGTAAATAATAACCAAATGTCATGTGGAAAGAAAGGCCTGCAGGATTAAATATGTGCCTTGTGGAGTGTGATCTGTTCTCACCCATAACCGCCCCACACCTGAGGACCCCCCCATTCCTCCAGCTGTTAATCTTCTCACTCAAAAGAGAAGGAATACAAGAGCGTATGGACTCCCCTGTCCACACACGTATGCTCCTTTCCATCCAGCTCCATGGTTTGGGCTGGAGCCTTATCAAATTAAGGGCAATCTGAATACTAAAACATAAAATGATTTTATAGACAATAATGTGCTTTCTAGCAACAGTTTGGGCATGCCCTTTCCTATTTCAAAATCACCATGACCTCGTGTGTAAAGCTAGGTCTGTTAACAAATGCTGTTCCCAGTTGTGTGTGGATGAAACTAAATCGGTCCTGACCTCAACCCTCTGGCTTGGACAAGAATGTCAAATGCGAGACTGATCTCGGCACACAACATCAATGGCTGACCTCAATAATGCTCTTGAGGCTGAATGGGAGCAAATCCCTGGAACAAGGTTCCAGGATCTTGAGGAGATCCTGGATGGGAGCCTCCGGAGGGCCCGTGGTGTTGGCCGGAGATGTTCCAACAATTTTGTATTGGTGTAACGTTTGGCTGTCCAGTTGGTGTTGGTGATGAAGTGTGCACATCAAATGCACTAGACTTCATATAAATATATATATAAAAAAAAGAAATGCCTGTAGTGAACAGCACCATGTAACTCTTCAAATGATCCGGTTTGCACTTGTCCTTATCATGCTGCTTCATCGTCTATTGTTCTCACCCTCAACTCACCCTTATCCGTTTGCCTGCACAATACACTCCCTCGAACTATTCATACTGGACGAGGGCTTTTACATGTGGCTTCCCACGCGGAACAGGGGAGGGAAAAGACAGAATCTGGCTCTTTCTACTGGATATACCTGAAAAGGGTACCTCCATCTCAGAGACCTCCAGGTTCCTTTTCTCTCACTTTTCTCCCCTTCGTCCCCATTCTACCCCCCTCTCTGTTGCAAACCCCTCCCCCCCAAAAAACACATGTGCCTACAGCACAGGTTTAGATCAAGAGTTCCATGTTACAGGTAGCAATTTAGTGAGCATGCAACTTGAATCCATTTCTCCGCAGGCGTTTGAAGTTGGGGGGATACAAGTGTGCGCTGGCCATATGGGCCATATGGCCATATATCAATTAAACTCAAGAATACAGTTTTTTTTTAGTTTGACAACAGGTGTAGGACTTAAAGGGAGGTAGGCAATAAGGGTAGAAAGAAATAAAAAACACAAAATGGATGTTTTAGTTTGTGGTCCATATGTGCAGCATTAACCTGTAAAGATTATGAACTTATATATCTAATCAGTAGCGCTGATACAAAAATCCTGTGACATCCATTTTTAGCTTTGAGAATTAGCTGCTTTTCCTCCTTATTGTATATTGAATATTTATATTGGGTTTGAGCTCATTGATTGGTCTTTCTAAAGACGCCCCCTTGGTAATGACAATGAGCACTAATTGCAGCCCTGTGTGTCAGCAGTAAAAACAGAATTCAGAGAATTCCCCAATGCCACACAGGAAATGACGGGTGATGGCGGGACGGTACCACGCACTCTTTTATAGTATAGGCAGGTATTGTTGGACGTTACACCAGAACAAAGCCACCGAAACGTGACGACACGCACACAAAACATGAATGGAGGAAGGAATTCGAGAAATGCCCGAGAGTCAACAGAGGCGCAAATACTGGACTAAATAGTCTCCTCAGGTTTCATTGTTAACTTGAGCCGTTACTTATTGCAGGAACATAATCACAGATCGCAACTGACCTGTCAGCGCCCACAAAAGTGGTTAATAATAAATGAGCGGGCAGGTGGCATACAGAATGGTCTTGTTATGTCTGGCTCGTTTTTGAAGCATGAATGTCGCCGGTGCATCACCGCGAGGTCGGGACAATGCCGGGAAAGAATCTGAGGACGGGGTCAAAAAGTAAGAGCAAAGGTCATAGATTGTGGGAGGCCTGAAGGTAATGGAACCGAAGAGGCGGTAAAGCTCTGAAGATATTGAGCATGTGCCGTGTTTCATCCTCAGGTGGCTGTTTATAGTATAAAAGTAAAAGTGGCAGGGATAGACAAAAAAACAACAACTAATGGGCAGATGAAAAAGAAAAGAAACGAGGGGAAGGGGTGGGAAGGATGAGGAAGTAGCGGCTAAAACAAACACAAGGCCAATCTTTCTGATAACTAGCTGGACACAAACTAAAACATCGAAGGTGGGATTTCCACCCGCCCCACTTCGTGTTCTTGAGAGAATACTTGGCCTCGTCAGACTCTTCCTCAGGTGATGGATCTGTGCCAGCAGCAGCAGCAGCAGCAGCAGTCACTTTTTTCTCCTCCAGCTCGCCGCTGTGTGCTCAATGTTCACTTGGGCCCATCCCCAGCGCTCTCCCCTCGCTCTAGTTCCCCCCTCTCACTTGGCCCCACTCTCTCAGTCTCAGCACAATCGAGTTCCCCGTCAGCGACGGGCATTTCATTACCTAAGTGCCAATTCCTTAGCAACCGAGGAGGTACTAGAGCGCATAACCACGAGCTGGCAGCTGAATGCTAATGAGGGCGGGCTCACACTCGTGCCGTAGCCCGAGTGTGGACATTTACGTGGACATTGTGGACCGATCGCTATGAATATCAAGGTTAGGGGTAATGGCTTGATAAAGCATCCGTGTGGCTTTCTACTACATCGGTTTCTCCAATGTTTGAGTTCACATCGTGTGTTTGTCTGATACGAGAAACCAAAAAAACGGAAAGATTGTCTCAAGTTCACCCGCGCTCTCTAGTTCTGTGTAGTCTCGCCCTAAACATCTAGTGCTGACAATGCATGTTTGCATCTAGATCTAATGGACAGCGCAACCTTCTTGGTGCATGCACAGAATGAAATGACCTCAAGAAGCCGGACCGAGGTCGAAACTCGTCACGGGAATTTAAAAGAGACACAAGTTATCTCACTCTGTTAATCAGGTTCAGTTTTAGTTTAATGTAATCGTGTGTTTACAAGAAGGTTCAAATTATGGTCATAGCCTAATTGTGAACATAAATGAGACTTGATGCTTTCTGCAGCCCGGACATCTGCTTGCTAGTTCGATGTACATCGAGAAAACGGAGCAACTTCAAATAGAACGTTTTATAGAGGGTGAATCAATATGTCTGAGTAGCTTAAACCGATTCAACGTCTTGTTGGGCTCCTGCCAGGACTTTGAAAGCTCAATGTTTCTCTGCATGTCCCATAAATGTCCCTGTAAGTTGATCAGACATGATGGATAAGGACACTTTCAGAGGCACTGGCACAACAGATGTTTTAAGTGCATCTGTGCGACCGTCAGGAACGAGGCCATATATTCTTTAAATCGACATTCCTGCGGTTGGAAGCAAAGTCTCGCATTTATGGGGCGGCTGTAGCTCATGGGGAGAGTGGTCGTTCTGAAACCACAAGGGGGTGGCATGTTGAAGTGTCCTTGAGCAAGACACTGAACCCACAGTTTCACCCTGGGCGCTTCACGAGGCTTCCCACTGCTCCCTAATTGCTAAGGATGGGTTAAAATGCAGAGAATAAATGTCCCCACTGTGGGACGAATAAGGGATTTATTATTATTATGAAAGTAGCGGATGCGGAGTCGGCCCTCAATTGGAGGATCCAGTCCCCAGCATTTGTGTCAGCCAGCATCTACCCCGCCGTGCTGCAACTCAACCCTGACCTCTGACCCCAGAGAAGGGAGGGGCGAGTGAAAAGAGAAGCCCTTTAAAAAGGAGCAATAAATTGCCGGATTATCACATTAACAGACCAGATAACAGATGTGCATTTTATTTTTATTTTTCTTCCATCATCCAATTCTTAAAAAGCTGCAAGTAACACATGGGTTGGGAGGATGGTTAATACTGCCATCCAAAACACACTGGCTCCCCAGCGGAGAGGAACTTCTCAAACGAGTCCCTTCCCCCAGGCTAGCGGTGGAGGGAAATGCCCGTCGTCAGGTAAAATGACCCCTAATGCCTCCTGAATGGAGCGGCTAACTTTACACGGCCAGGTCATTAGGGAGACAAAAGGGCAGGCCAAACAGCAGGAGAAAAGCCCCAACTACACCCCCTTCCCCCACTCAGAGGAGGCCTCCAAATGTAGCCTGGCTCAGCCCCACAAACCCAACCCCCCCACCACCACCACCACGATTCCCCTCACGCTTCTTCAGGGCTCTGTGAGCGACAGGACGCTCTCAAGTTGGAAAGGAACGAAGCAAGTGGATCAATCAGGAATGGATAAGATGAACTTGGGACGCTTTGCGTTCGGCCGCAGTTCGTCTGGAGCTGATCTGACGGATCTGAGCGCGTTTTGAAAACCGATAACCGTCCTGCGCAAACATTCCTCCGGCAGCCATCGCGTCGGGTGTGTTGATCGTGTTTGCAGATGATTCGGAGGCCGCAGGAGGAGACTTGAAGGACAACTGAGGAGACGAGGAGCTTGAGAGGAGACGAGTTTGTGTGCGTTTCCCGGTGACATGCCGTACATAGAGAGCCCTGCGCATGCTCACGCGCACGCACGCACACACACACACACACACACACACACACACACACAGTGTTGTCTCATGTGACTGTCCTTCACATGTTGAATTAACGTGCGGCGCGGACACCAAAGTGGCGTGTGGTTTGCGCATGCAGGCCTTTTACAGTCCTACCGAGTGACCACACGAGTGCTTGCACACACTCGCAGGCCCACCGCGAGGCCGGCAGACGGCCAAGGCCTGGAAAGAGCAAATACCCAGAGCTCCACATCAGCGACGTGCAATCCCTCGCTCTGAGGACTTGGTGAAGAATGTGGGAAGTCGGTGTGAAGTTGTGCGAACTGGGAAATGTCATACCTCGGGGTTTCCGCTTTCCACGTTGAGACAAACACCAGTCTACCGGCCACTTAGAAAAATAATTCGGTTTCAGCAAAACCCTCGCGCTTAAGAGGCAGGTAACTGCTTGATAACTGATTGGATATTCACAGATGTCCTAAACACAAATTAAAAAGAAATTGCAATGGTGATTCCTCAATGTTTGTGAAAGCACGTGTGCTGCACATGCCTTCGCCGTAGCAGGCGCTCCTTTAAAACCTAAAGTCACTGCTAAAAAAAAGTTCTTTCCTTGAGTCTGAGTTGTCACGTCCGGGGGTCAGGTTTCTCTGCCATGCAGGCCGACAAAGGGAAGCAGAACAAAAAAGGAGCAGCTCGAGCGCTGGCAGGCTTCTGAAAGACAGAGAGCAATAACTTCACCTCATTTAGAACGAAAGCCCCGTGAATAATCTCCCGACATGAGAACCTGTCTCCCGAACGCGGGGAATGGGCCGGGTGAAGTGTGCTTGGGTTGAGTGTGTTTGTGTGTGTGTGTGTGTGTGTGTGTGTGTGTGTGTGTGTGTGTGTGTGTGTGTGTGTGTGTGTGGGTCCTTCTGACTCGTTTTTTAAGGATCCGGGTGTTTACGTTCGCGCAACCACTATGTTTGCAGGGGCGACGGAAAACGTGAAGAAATGACTACTGCAGCTGAAACCTGATAATAAATAGTGTAATGTGTGTGAGTGTGTGTGTGTGTGTGTGTGTGTGTGTGTGTGTGTGTGTGTGTGTGTGTGTGTGTGTGTGTGTGCGTGTGTGTGTGTGTGTGATAGGACAGCATTATACCTATAACACCCCCTTTCCCTTTGCTCTTTCAGAACTCTCGTTACGCTTTGATGGGCAGGCCGCAACAATACCCGGCTTCTTTGGAGCCACCGCGGCCCCTCTCCTTAATCCATTCTCCGCTCAACAGTTCCTCCCTCCATGAACTTGCTGCTCCAAGGTGGGTCGTTCTCATTGATTAACCCCCCCGGAAAAACATGTTTTGTTCCTGCTCATCTCACGAGAAGAGAAAGGGGGGCGAAGGGTGTGGATCCCATTCAAAGTCTGGAGCAGGTAGGTGTGCCTTGATGCTGGGCCGTGGTGGACGACAGGTGGTTGGGAGGGGAGGGTTCAAAAAGATACGGAGTCAACAACAAAGCCCACCAGAAGCCGTCCTCCAAGCCTTTGTCAACACTGATCTCTAAAGGAGAAGCTCTGGCGGTGGCCTGAGGGTGATAATTTACAATCTGCGCCACATCCCACAACCCCCCCCCCCACACCACCACACCCACCAGATGAACTCAATCTGCCTTTCAGTGCTTGATAAATGAGTGACTCTGATAACAGTTTCGTCTGGAAGTTTGCTGTTGATGAAAAGAAAAAAAACTTCCCGTCACATTTCAATCCCTGTTAATTCAAGCGACCGGCGGCGGCGGAGAGGAGCGAAATTAAAAAGCCGCCTGCTCGCTCTCGGGAGGTTTCATACTCTGCCCTGGTGCATGGGGGGGTTCATGTGTATATTTGCAAAATACATTGAGAAAAAAAAGGGTCACTCCTGGGAAAAGGGGCCTTTTTAATAAACTTCAGAATCTATCTGTTATCCGGGAAAGGGGGAGGTGATGGAGCGTCGCCCCTCTATCTGTCGGGAGTGTCTGCGCCTCGTCTCAAAGCAGCCGGGAATGAGATCCACCATGCAAATCACCCGGCTGCTTCAAAGCAGTGACGGTGGGGCTAAAGCGAGCGAATCCAAAACACAGCTCCCGTGACTGACTGCAGGTAATCCTCGAGGCGGAGCGGCCCACAGGCAGGGGCCCCGGCGACTCGGTGGCCACTCTGCCTATTTGTTATGATTATAAATTGAGGGATGCCGTTAGTTACGCATCGGGTGTCACGGGGATTGAAGCCTTTGGAGGATGGGATGAGGGACTTGGGCTGCGAAATAGATCATACTTCACACTAAATGAGCTGTGCCGTGTCAAAATACCCGGGGTTAACTTGTGTTTCACGGATGCTCTCAAAAAGCTACAACTCGGCTACGTCTGCTATGCGTCAAATGGAATGATCTCACTTTTAAGGAGGGGTGGGGGGGCATTCCTTCATTTCGGTGCAATCAGCAAGATCCTCACACTCCCCAAAGCAAAACCAGACCCTGCGACGTTAAACGTGATTAAGAACGGCTCCACCCTGAACGGTGCTACAGACCCAACGATATCGACCACGCTCAAATCATTAATTGCTTATTACCGGTAGTCATTGAAAAAGTAATTGCTTTCCTGATGTCTCCGATGTTTCTCAGCCCAGCCAAAAGGACATTGTGGTTTGACGAGCAGCCAGTATACTGTATTCACTGGCCATCGCCAGCTGGCGTAGCCCACGTAGACCGCACGCGGCCCTCCAGCAGACGTCCTCACAGTGGAGCTAGCTAGCCAGCTAAGAAGCTAACGTGTGAATAAGACAAGGGGCAAGCGAGCCACATCATTGTTCCAAACTGATAACAACCCTCCTCTCGGCCCCTTTTAAGCAAAGCACCTGAGCCCTAAAAGGTGTGCTACGGGGGTCCATGTTCACATGATTCCTATTTTTCATTAAACCATATTTAAGGACTAAACTGAGTTGGATTAGAGTTTTTTTTATTTCTTTTTTGACAGTTTAAGTGCACCCTGATGGGCTGTCTTCTTACATTCAATGAGTCTAAACAGCAATTACTATGCAGAGTCGGTTTTAGTTTGCAGCACTTAGTCAATTCTGCACAGCGCAGCCTGATATTTGTGAGGGTGCATTGTGTCAAAGAAGATCAGTATTTACTATTGTGATGTCCGAATACGGCGGCAAATGAAGAGAGTGTTAATTGACGGTACTGTGTCGTGTCGCAAATGCGCCGCGCGAGAAATGACGAGGCGCGCGGCGTGACGGGAGGCTTTCAGCGTAAGAGTGCGCGCGTTGGTGCGTGTGCACTGGAGTTAATTATCTGAAGGGCCGTGTCCTCCGGAGCACAGATGAAGTCCAGAAGCATTCAGTTTAGTCTACTGTCGAGGAGGCTCCCTCTCCATCCTTTATTTCCCCCCCTGTCTCTCAAAACAACCATCTTCCCAAAGACACAATGGAGGAGGAGGGGCGGGGACGGTTGGCAGAGACGCAGCAGCAGAAGGGAGGACAAGAAAGAGGACTCGTGGGGTTCAAGGAGGGGAAAACGAGAGGAAAAAGAGGAGAGGAATCGCCTCTCAACTCCGACCATTGTCTCGATGTAAATTGGAGCTGATCAAGATTCCGCCAGCATCGTAACCAGCAAGTTCAATCTGCACAGACTGAGCAAAGAAAGACAGAGCCGTACCGAGAGAAAAGACAGAGATGGAGGACAACGGTGCGTTTAAAGAGTGACTCACATACAGACAGACATGCAGAAACACACACAGGGACAAAGAAAGAGATTTGGCTCAAGTGGGAGCAACAAATGCACCACTTTAGAACCAATAAAGCAGTGAAAAGAGGAGGAAGGGGGTGGATGTACTTTAGGGCAAGAGCACACACGCACACACGCACACACGCGCGCACACACACACACACACACACACACACACACACACACACACACACACACCATAATTTCAATACCGGCCAACTTGTGAAGCTCGGAGAGTCATGGGCCAGCTAAGTGGTGAAGAGGGAGAGAGAGAGAGAGAGAGAGAGAGAGAGAGAGAGAGAGAGAGAGAGAGAGTTTAAAAAACAAAGATATCAACAAGAATGAAGAAGATGTTTGTCTGCCGAACACTGCTGCAACATTGTGCCTCATAAATAATAAGGATACATTTCAGCATACCTCCGTGTAGTTGTCGGTAAAGAATGTGGATTTCTGCCTGATGGGGGACTGGGAATGTGTCGAGGATTTCTTGGAGTGGTGTGAACACGCCTGCCCTCGATTTCACCTCTCAACCCCTCAACCCCTCAACCCGTTCACACTCCCTTTTGGCGTCAGGTATAAGGCGAGCTGGAGGCTTTCACTCGTCCCGCGTTGAACTGGACGAGTCTGGAGACCGAAAAGTGGTCCTGCAAAAAGCCAACCGGGGGAATTCCCGTGGGAATTTTGTGTACGTGGCCCGATGAAGATAACATAATATCTGTGTTACCTGTGTTGGCGGAGTTCCCTAAACCTGCACATTTCACATAATAATTTTTTTAAATAAATCCAATGGACTTTTAATGTACTGCCAGAAAAAACACATCAAAACAAGAAGATGAGTTTGTTCAACCTTTAGAGCTCTTAGTTCATCTGGGCCCAAAACCCCAAAGCAAATATTTGCAGGCCGCCAATAACACACATGACATTTCCCATTTTCTCATTCACTAACTCACGAGCTGGAACTTGTCCTGTGCTTGATGAGCAGCGCTGCACTGGTGACCTCAAGGCAGTCAACTCCAGGGATCACAAAAGCCCAAAAAGTGTGTTTTGTCTTGTGACTCAAGACCATCTTTAAAAGACCAACCAGCCTCTGACTGCTAATCCTGTGACCAGAACTCAATTTCTATCTGGCTTATAGGTCTGGAGAAAATGTCATCAATTAGTGTGTAGTGAGAAGACGCTTGGAATTCCTCAGGTAGCTACTCGAGTCCTCACATTTCTCTCCTCATACTTCACTGTTGACGCATGTCCTCTCTTTTCCCTGCAACGTCCGCTCCTGGTAACTACAGCATGATTAACTCCAATCCCTTCCTAACCAGCTTTTTGTGCTCGACTTTCGGCAGAATCTCTTTGAGCTTGACAAGACTAATATCTGGCCTTAAAAGATGAATGTTGTTTTGTCATTTACAAAAGGAACGCTGCAGTGGACTTGCAAACCGGTCGAGGTCCGTGCAGCGGAGCACGGCCTAAAAAGGAAGGCCTGATTTATCTACGGTACTCTTTTCTTCTGACAACCTGTCCAAGCAGGCCGCATCGCCCGTTGAATAACTAGAACAGCGCGAACCCAAAGCTCTCCACATCCAACGCCTCCACCCATCTCATTGCTCATATACTTCTCTAAGCGCCCTCTCAAACATGTCTGCCTCAAGTGCTCTTACAGGGCATGCCTGCCTCCACTCACAGTGCAGAGTGATGGATGTAGAAACTTTTCTTTATGTAGTTCATGCCGTTGCTCTGGTGGTCACAAGAGGATTGGGGGCATTCCAAAATGGCTGACAGTGCTGTATTGTAATAGGGCCACAGTGTCTAGGTAATTTGGTACAAGGGGCTTCAGAGTGACAATAAGTGGGAATTCGGAGAGGCTGATCCGGGCATACCTCTGGCAACCGCTCACAGTCTGTGATAGAACTCGTTCCCTCAGGCCGAGCCTCTCTGAGGCGCCGTGCGTCTGCTGGAAAATGCCGAAAGCTGCCTCATGGCACTCGCTGCAAGTCTGCTTCCCTTTTGTGTGTGTGTGTGTGTGTGTGTGTGTGTGTGTGTGTGTGTGTGTGTGTGTGTGTGTGTGTGTGTGTGTGTGTGTGTGTGTGAGGTTACAGCACAAGTGCAAGAGGGAAAGAGATGATAGCGACCATCTATGTAACTGCTAGGGGCACATTTAAAAAGGACGGTTCACGCAAAATTAGGGAAAAACTAATTTTCCTTGCGTATCTTGCCAGTTGCCACAATGCATTTATTTATCCTTTCTATCACATTTCAATAGCTCTAACTGTCAACCCATCTTTTTTTTCTTTCCTTATCTACTCTATTTACTCTTTCATTTCTCCCATTCCTTCTTTCCTCCCCTCTTCTTCGCTTTTTTTCCGACTCTCCATTACTCATGTTCTTTAATCTTGGACTTAACACTTTCCTTCCTTTTTTCCCTGCTGTATTAAATGTCGCACTTTCTTACTGTCCCCTCTCGTTGTTGCACTCCATCCCTCAAGTGAAAGAAATGGGTTCTCCAGGACATTCAGCACTAAAAAACAAACCCCCAGGAAACCTTTGTGGTGCTTAAATACATTCAATGCATGTATTTATGTGCGCTCCTCGAGCCTATGGCATTTCCATTATAGGCCCTTGATGTCAGCTGGCCTGTTACTGCATGCTGATGCCATTTCCCAGTGTAATTATGTTTCAAATTGCTCATCTGCTTCCAAGTGTTTGTCTAACTAATTGAAGATTCATCTCAAGTTTCTCGGGCTCCTTATAAGGTCATTCCCTTTATTTCCCATTATTGGACCGACAGAGTCTGGCCACTGATTAAAATGTAGCTTATATTGTATTCACATCATATAATATTGGTATAACAATGAGCTGAGAAACAGACAGCATATATTAGAACGTGCAGCTTTATTACCGACACTGGTAATATTCTGCCACACCGACCCCCAAACCCCGTGTGGAACCGTTCCTTAACAACCCTGCGAAGTAAGGATGTCAGACTCTGACTTCTGGAGGCTGTGCATTGTTTAAAGCAATCACAATGCAATGGCTGGGTCAGATACGGCGACACATACTGCATTATGTTTACGCCTCATTCTGATGGAGGAGATAGTGAAGTCTCTGCGTCTCAGCCTGCATGTCAGTGTGTGTGTGTGTGTGTGTGTGTGTGTGTGTGTGTGCGTGTGTGTGTGTGTGTTTACAGATACATGCTCAAGCTAGTGAGACATCCTCTGCCAGATATCTCTGTTTGCCTCTGAAAGCCATCACGTCCTTGCCATTGTTGGCTAAAACAACAGGGGCAGGCCGAGTGCCTCCCTCCAGCCGGGCAAATCTGTCAGCCTGGAGGGCGAGCGCAGAGGGGGGAGAGGGAGGGAGGAAATTCCTAAGAGGTTCCACCTCTCAGGAGAGTTGTCAACTTAAGGGGGTTTGTCAGAAGACGGATCACAAATTCCATAACTCAACACAAAGGAGAGATCTTAGATGACATTCGATTTACAATTTTTTCCTCCTCTTGGAGCTCATCAACGCTTGTACCAACAGCCTGTCATCAGTACACGTAGGGCTGTGCAGTATACCGGTTTCAAATGTCCGTACGGTATGAACTTTTCATATACTGTCATACCGGTACATAGCCGTAACAACAGTTGTCGCTCTTCAGCAGGCAAGCAACATTTATTTTTCACAGCTCACCGCTGCTGGCGCGGTCGGTGCTACTTGTATTACGTGTACTGAGACTGAGTCATGGTTTCTAACTTTATAACAACAATTAATAACCCACAACTAACGCTCTTTAACAGGGTAAAACATCACGACACAACAGTTTGTGACACATAAACAATTTGAAACACTAATAATTGTACATTTATAAAATTACATAACTGCATGCTGGGTAGAGCTCGCCCACTTTCACAGAAACTTCGTCGCAGGAAGACCCAGACCCTTCCGCCGGTCTGTGCCTTCCTGCGACGGAGTTTCCCTGGGTCCTAAGTCCCTCCATGTTTAGCTTCTTAAAACCCTCTATGTACCAATGTAAAAACAGCTGTTTTACACGGAAAAAGATACCATGATGTACCGTGAAATCGCCAGAATATTACAAATTACCGTGATGTGAATTTTTGGCCATACACGCAACACATATTACAACTTGGATCATATTTGAAGGGTACTCAAGGGTACTCTCATATTGTGATCGACAGATGCACGAGAAAGAAGAAAAAAATGCATCAAAATAGATGCAGCAGAACCAGAGATATTGTCTTTTTGAATCCGCACGTTCTTCTTCCTGGTTAAAACGTCCTCTCTTGCCCACAATGCAACGCCGTCAGTTCGGTTAGATATTCTAGAAGCAGCTAATGTAGCCCTGAGCGCTAGCCTCTAGTAGAGATGAGGAGAGGGCTACAAAGGTCTGGTAAGCTCACTTTTTTCTAACTCCACACCCCCATATTTTTCATTTTCAAACTCGTAGTTTCATACCCAAACCTACCTTGCGGCCTCAAGTGACATCACTTAAGGCAATTTATCAGAGCTGCCTCTAGAGCCACAAAAAGGCTTCATACAACTGTATTCACAGAAGTTGTACTCCCCAAAAGTTGCCCTTTCTAATAAACTAACATCATCTAACTGACTTTTTTAAACTTGTGTTGGTTCATAAGGGAGCGAGAGAGACGAGAGGGACGCAGAGAGAGAGAGAGAGAGAGAGAGAGAGAGAGGTTCATGGGATTAGATCAGAGGCTGCTGTCAGGTCTGCACAAACTGCACCTGGTTGTTAAGACTATGACAGCTTTACAGGGCATGGGATTCCAGTCTAATTACAGGTGGAACCGCTGTTGAGATGGGAACACTGGGAGGAGGAGGCGACCACTGTGAGAATAGAGGAGAGGGCAGCCGGGAGATGGGTGGTGGGGGGAGACTCAGGGAGAATTCAATGTCTTTTAAAAAATGTCAAAAGCGGAGTCGTGAAACCTAAAGCGTGATGGGTCAGCAAACCGCCCGAGAAAGCCAAACAAAAGCATGTCCGCCCGCACACCTGTTGACAGACAGACACATGTGCAGGTCATTATCCGAATGTGGCGACGATGATTGAAGATGACGCCTGAAAGGAGGGTGAAGAATAAAAGAGATAATGGCAAACGCAGGAGGAAACGTGGAGGACAAGTCCCATGGGAGAGAGGGGTGTTCATCCTGAGTTCACCATGACAACCCATCGACAGAGAGACGGATGAGGGGGAGGGAAAAGGAAGCAGCGGAGACTGGGCCGCTGTCCGAATGGCAAAATAAGCACGGGAAAAGCTCGTACATCCCGGGACTTGTTTGTGTATGTGGGACCCCCCCCTTCCGCAAGTGTCAAGTCTCCCCTACTTCCTGTATGAGCAGTCCTGTTATGTAGATGGCGTTAAATCATGCAGGCCGTGGGATTAGACTCAAAGGAGGGGTTCAGCATCAGCTAACGTTTGTGTGTAGAAGTTAAACATTAAACCAGTCCAAATATAGCAAGAGAAGCCTGGAAACGTGTCATAGCAGCTTCAGAGAATTAGCCTCAGTGTTTCCCCTACCGTTATAATAGGGGCGCCCCCCTGAAGAAACCGCCCGCCCCCCTGTAATTTTCTCAATAGCGCCAGATCACAAGTCATCATTTAAGGTTTTCTTTCCTATAGAACAGGTCTACACCTTGTTCTGTTATTAAACAAACTAAACGGCCGTATTTTATTGATCTTATCCACACGACAGCTTGTCATTTCTGTCTCTAAATGGTCGCATTAACACTTCTTCTCTGATCTCTGCATCGCGCATGGCGGAGTTCCTCCCCGATGCGCACAGACACGTGCGCGCTCACACACAGGTGAGCACTGAGCACACACACAGCAGCGGACAGAGAGCGTCGAAAAATATGTCGCGTGAACAGCAGACCGCTATATCTGCGTTTTAAACGCTCCCAGGGTGGAGATGGCAACAGCAGCTCTCATGAGAGGAGCACCGGAGCAGCTCTCTGAACCCGGAGCAGCTCTCCTGCTCCAGGTGAAAGAGACAAAGTGTCAAGTCATTAATAAATACATGGAGAAAAGCCTGTACTTTCGGGTAAATGTTTACGTTACGCCGTTAACAGGTTACGCTTGCGCATGCGCGACTCGCCGTTTTTTGGCGTTTTGCCAGAAGTCTCCGTGACGTCCTTTCTGCTGCTGCGTCTCTCAAAACAGAAAACAGATCTCAGCTCAACGTTGAGCATGAATTGTATCAAATCTACAACCCCGTTTATAAAGATGTGTAGAGGCTCACTGCTCCACTAATACTGATACAACCTGATGCTCACATATCTGCACTCATTCTGTTTTGTTTGGAGAGAAAAAATTAAAATAGCTTATTGTTTTCCACAATGAGCTATTTAGTAGTAACTAAATATTAGTTATTTTTTTGCACAGATAGAACTTTATTTTCATTGTTCTGAGTGAACCCCCAAACCCCGAGATTAACCTCCTGAACCAAGTTGTTCCTACATGCTCTTCCTGTAATTTCAATAAGATAGCTTCTTCGTCTCTCAACACGTACAATTTCTGTTGCTGATTGATTGTTCCATGTGAACTGGGGAGTCGGAATTTCAGAGTTAATTTTGACGAACCCCACCGGGTCGGTGGGGTTCGACGATGGTAAAAAAAAAACGTGTGGCAATATGCTGTTTATTAGCACTTCTGTCTCGTTTGAGGCTCATTAATAAATCAGTAATATATAAGATACTGTCCAATTTCTACACGTGAACATGGTGTTTGTTATCAAGCCGTATTGCTAACATTTGCGAACCTGGCTGGAGCAAACCCCAATAAGTTTTCCAACTAGTACGCAATCGACCCGGGTGTGATGTCATTTCCCGGCTCTGACTCCAACTTAAATGCTGCTGGCAAACGCTGTCATACGGACAGCTGAATGAAGTTTTGGGCATGTGTTGGTTATGTTCAATTGTCTGCCTTCTATTAAAAGCAGACGCTTTGCGTCGTGTTCACCAAGCACACAAAGTGAAAACTATATTTCCAGAGGAAAAGTTTATCAAAAGAAGTCCCTTATGTATCTGAGAACAAAAGGAGTTTCCAGGGCATCTCTTGATCTAAACTGCTCCGGAGTGACAGCTCAGCTGACCTAAATACAAATCACATTAGGACTTCTGCTATCCCCCCGGTGTCCCACCAAAACCCTTCTGCTCTGAACCTGATGTTTTCGGTGTGTGGACGGTTAAGTAGCCAGACTTGCCACTGCAGCTGCCCTGCTTCAGAAATGTGGTCTAGGAGCAAGAATTTTGTCACAGATCCAGTTCCCCTGAGGGAGCCCAGATCTCATGCAGACTGCTGCTCAGAGTTTTTTAATGTCTGGAAATGAAGAGGGAGGAGGTTTCCGGGTCACTGTACATCCTAGTCCCTCCCCGGCGTCTCCCAGGTCGGTTCTACTTTCCTCTTCCTAAACTAAAGAAGAGCTCGGCTGAACTCTACATCGTCTTGTGAATTTCAGGAGCTTTGAAAACAACACTGCTCGTCAAAGAATGTGATCTTTACTCTCAAATTACTTAATGTGTCATGAATTGTGTGAATTTTGATTGAGCGACCCGATCCGCCTCCAGCTGTCACTCTGACCAGTGGCGGTGCGTCAATAGAGGGCGCTAGGGCGCCGCCCCTCCTAAAATTTTGCGATGAAAAAAAAAAAAGAAGAAAAAATATATATAATATATACTGTCAAATAACATTATATACCAAATAATTTAAATAAGAAATATACCGTGTTGACGCGCTACATGTGTGTGGGAGACCGTAAGCCCCTGTCAACAACCACTTAAGTTAAATATAATATATCGCCATTCATCATCACTGAGAAAAGCCCCTCCCCTCTCGGGGCGCCGGCCCAATGTGTGTCTATGGCAAGCTAACAAACATTTCACCCTCGTGACGGCAAGGACAGCTTCTCATTGGCGGATGAAACGTGAATCTTCGGGCGCACGAATCTGCGCCCTAGCCAATGACATCGTTTCTTATTGCAACGTGGTTGGACTATTCGTCCAATCAGAGACCTTTATCATTCCCTCACACCCCATATAGCTCCCACGTAGCTACGCGAGCAACACAGCTAGCAGAGACTTTGATTATGTTAGTATGGCGACTGAAAACTCTGTGGTATCTCTACGCGAAACACCTTTCAATCCACGATCAGATGTTGACAAGAAGAGGCTGAAAGAGTTGGGACCCGAACGTCCGGATTTAAATATTCAGCAGCAAAGCAGTGAAGCTACATGCACCAAGCTACATGCTAACCGGAGCTGCTAGCTGGAGGCTCAGTGTGCAGTGGCTCTGAGCAGCCGAGGAAGCGCCGGGCTGTGAAGGAAGATGAGCTTGAAGGATTGCTGCAGAAGTGAGTGTCAAAATCAGCAGATGCCTGTGTTAAAGTTTAATGTTTTATCTTTCCCACAGCAGAACACATGTTGGACATTGTTAGATTTGGGTGGATATCATATCAGGCTATAACTTTATCTAAAATACCAATTCAACCCCCAACGTGTGTGTGTGTGTGTGTGTGTGTGTGTGTGTGTGTGTGTGTGTGTGTGTCATAGCTACAGCCATCAAGGTGGCTCCTGGCCTTTTGTCTATGTTGCTGATTCATCAAGACACACGAAACATAGTTTTTTGTCTGTAGTATGAAGCCTGTTTGTAGTAGATATTTCCCCACAACTTATCTTACTGTCTCTGTCTATCTCTATATATTTATCTGTAGGTTTGTGACACCATACTTGGACACACCAGGGAACGCTTTGCCTTCAAAGACCACCTCACCAGTGCCACCTTACTGCAGGGCCCCCAGTTTGAATGCTACGTCAATGTATTCCCTGAAGTTGCTCTGGCCACCACATTGAATGTTTCTTAAACCATTCTGCTCTGAACCTCTCATGCCCAAAGTTACAGTTTGTTGATAGTTGTTATTGGACAGTGTTGAGCACTGTGTTTTCTTGAAATAAAGCTTTGTTTTTTAGAATATTCTACTCCAAACCTCTTTTCTTCTCATTGTGGAGTGCTATTTAAACCGCGCCGCCCAACTGCGCCCCCCCCAAAAAAAATGTCACCAGCCGCCACTGGCTCTGACAGTGAGTGCCATGTCGGGACACAAAGCAGCAGAATTAATTCAATTGCATCTTATCGCATTGAGCAATATGAACAAATAAACCACGGGAATAAATTCAGACTACATATTTGGACAGGCTGGATGTTATCCAGTATGCCTACATGTACACTTTGAGCATGTTAACATCTCACTGAAGTGACAGGCATGTCACTACATGTGGGTATCTGTGGGTATCGATACCATCTATGATTCTTATCAGCATGAGAGTGATACACTCCTGGTTCGGGCTGGGATGCGAGCCAAGCTGAACAGACTGCGGTTAAGTGGTCCGTTCCTCCTTTGCGCTCCTCCATCTTTCATGGCGTTCTCATTTCTGAGTCCTTTATCGCGATGCCAAGCAGGCTCGCCGCTCCCACATTTTTAATTAAAATCTCAAACGTGCAATAACTGCGCGGAGGCTCTGGGCTCGCTGGCAAACAGGTCCGTTGGCCTTGTTTCTCCCTTCGAGCCTTTGTTGCTTATTCCATCAAAGCCTTCCACCAAGCCTGTCTATTTGTCCAATTCTGTTCACTCCACTGGATCAAATGCTTTGAGATAAGCCACACGGGGGTACACAGATTTACCAAGGGTACACCTTTGTAGAGCGGCGCTACACCCGGCAAATTGACTCTCCCTCTTAGACAAGGGCCTAATCCATTCAAGGAGCCTGAGAAAAATCCAATCCCCAAAGTCAGTCTTCTTGACTGCTCCTTGCTGAAGACAAAAGGCTGCTTGTGTAGACATGGACTGGATAAAGACCCCGGTGCTTTAGCTCAGTCACCTGTCTGCGTCGGGTTCTCACACACTTTCCGGAGCCACAACAACACGCACTCCCATCTCTCTTTTGGAATTACCCACAAGCCATAAGTCTCCATACCTGGGGAAAGGTGAATTATAAGGTAGGTTATCGCGCTCTGTTCCGTCTTGAGAACGTCTTGTTGAGATTAAAACATGAGCAGGTGGTGGCGGAGCCTGATATTTAAATTATAGGGAGCAAACTGTTTTATAGCGGAGGTGGACTGCACCGCGTCTGAAATGAACATCGCCTCATCCAAATTATTTTCAGAAATAATACAAGCAGAGGCGAAACATCAGATAGAATAATCCATATATAGCCATTAATTTATTGAGACAGGACATCGTTTAGGCCAAAACACAATAGCACGAGACATATTAGGATCTCAGCTTAGATGGGGGAAAAAATAAGTAAAAACCTGGGAGTAATCCCAGGCTGGCCTATCAACATACTCTCAACATCGCATGAGTGTCTTCCAGGGCTCTGAGTCACTGATTAACCACAGCTGTGAAGTGACCCGTGCATTTTTTCAGTAAGCCTTTAATTGTTCTCGAAACACGGGCGGCAACCGCCCTGTGGATGATTGGCATTTACGTTATGGGGAGAAAAAAAACGACACTTTTTTCCATTTTGCCCTTATCATTCTGTCATTATCTCCTCACATATCGAGAAGGTGAGAAGGGGAGGAGGCGGCCAGGTAGGAGCTGGGGCAGGTAAGGAATTCCTGCCGATTCCCGGGCCTCCTCCTTGAACAAACACCGGGGGGGGAGAAGAAAAAAGGCTCAACGTTTTCCGTGAGGCCGAGGCTCATTCACTGAAGGAGCGCTGGAGGAAAAGAGTAAGGTGGAGGGGTGGGGGAGGGGGAGGGGGGCGGCTCAAACAGTCCTCCCACATCCCACCCACCCCGAGGAGCATTCCACAGGACTGTCTGCTCGCCCATCATTAAGCGAGACCACCTGCTGGCAAATCAGGACCCCCATCATGTTCTCAGCAAGCCTGGCTAACCCCATTACCAGTGAGCCTCTGGACTGCTGTACACATAGATCATAAAGAGTCAGTGGTGTGTTGAGCAGTAGAAATGCTGCTCATTAACATCCCACAAGGACTTGTGATGGTCCAACCAGTGGAGCACACTGGCTGCCCTCAGTGCAGCACATTTAAATAGATGCAGCACAAAAGGGACAAGAAAAAGATCTTTGATGCAGCTGTTGCATGACTATGCACTGATTTCTGACTGGCTCGTCTCCCCCTTTTTTAGAGACAGATAAAAAAGAGAAGGAGAAGGAATAAATGAAGGCAGACGGAAAGAAACAGCCCTTTGTTGCCGTTCTTCGCCGGGGCCTTGAGGGAAAGAATCTGGCATCAAGTCACCGGGGGCTGAAACAAAAGCAGCTGATAAACACACCGAGACAGATAAGATCTCCTTGAACGCTCAACACTTCTCCATCAAGAGCACTTCCTCTCTTCCAAAGCCCAAAAACCTCCGCCTTCTCCCTTTGTTGCCATCAACACCGCGTTGGGGCAAATGGAAATGACAATAAACACAGCACACACTTTTCATCCTCCTGCCTCTTTGCAAAGTTCTCGGTTGAGCCTTACATTTCTCCCTCCGTCCACTTTTAACAAAACCACGACTTCATGTAGTGCGAACAAAGACGCAGCCAAACGCCTGCGTTTGATTCGGACACATTATCTGTCAACTCTGCTCACAGCGCGGCTGACTTGGGGAGCGTTTCACTGAATGGTAGCTGGAGGGACCCAACAATGGATGAGATTCTGTGCCAAAGGCCCTGTGCTTATCAGGCCCTGACAAGGTGCAAATCCACAAATGCAGATGCAGTGCACTGAATTGTAGCGAGGCTTTTATTTCCAGCAACCACACACATGGCGGTAAGGGTGTCAGTTTGTAAAGATAAGGTACCAGGAAACAAAAGAAATGAAGAAAAAAAATGGGGGGGGGCATTCTTTTGCACTGTAAATTAGTGATGGACCTGAAGTGCCACCGCCCAGTGCGAAGAGCACAGGAGTAGAGCGGGCGTGAAGCACGGCGCCTGGAGGCATCTACCTTCACGCGGCACTGGTCCAAACTCTAAACAAATATGCCACAGCAAACACAAGATTCCTCGCGCTCCACATATCTATACACTCTTTGTTTTTTTTCTCGTTTTTTTCGTTCTACATCACTCATCTCACTTTTCTTTCGTGTCCCTCTCAAAACTCTTGGTGGCAGAAAGAACTCACACAAAGCCTTTTTCTTTCTTTCTTCTTCCACCTGAGACAATGCGCCTCCCCACCCAGCACTCTGCCAGGCATTCCTGAGTCTATCCTAGCTATCGAAAATGCCAAGAATGAGGCGAAAGCAGAGGAGGGTACGACGAGTGCCGTGGCAGGTAGAGTCTTGTCCTGCTGCACTGACATCCCACAGTCTCCGGGGCTGGTGGTTGCACAGAACGGATGGGATCTGACTTGACTCTCTTAATTAAAACTCTGCCGTGGAACAGGCCTTAAAGCTCATTCTCTACCGGATGGAGGCATGCAAGTTAATTACCGGGGCCAATTCCAAACCCCCCCCCAAAAAACAAATACAGATTTTGCGGCGGGGCAGAACCTGACAATTAGTCCATAGGATGTTTCTTTTTGGACAGCCAGTGCATGCGAATCTCCACAGCTTCCCGAGGGAAATGTTCCTTCAGATGTCTTTAAACCTCCTTTCTGTCTCGTTGGAAGTATTTCCTTACTGATATTCCTTCGACTGTAAGGCGATATGAGAAAACCAGGTTGTGTGAAGTAAACCCTCTTCAAGCACAAAGCCACGAAAACAGAAAGGGCACATTCTAGACAGTGCGTCAAGAGCCAAGAAACTCCCCTTGCCACAACAGGAGTCCAAAGGGAAGAAATGGGGGGTGAATAAAAAGGTTAGCAGTGCAGTGTTTCGTGCCTGGACAGACAAACAGAAGAAGTTTTTATCTGTGTGCCAAATGCAACTTAACACTGCAAACAAGCTCAATCCATTGGAACATCCTGCCACCCAGAAATGTTCAGAGGAAAGTACCCAGAATATAGACCCTGTAAATCTGAGACACTGATTGCCCCAGAAAGCCTTCAGCAAGGTGATTCGTGCTCTGATTCTTTTCCCCCTGGTGCTCCCGGCCGGCCTATGTGTTGGATTCAAACTTTGAACGGCTGCCAACATTGTCAAGCACCAGTAGAAGTTAAACAGCAGCGAGCTCCCCGCTCGCTGGCAACGGGGGCAGAGGCTGCTGCAGTCTCAGTCACGGTGGATGCTGAGATTTATTAGTTATGGCTGTATGGTTCGTCTCTTAAGAGCCTGACAAATTGCTTCTCAACCCCAAAAAAGGTCTAAAAAATAAAAAAGGAATAAAAAAGTGAAATGAACTCCTCTCTGGTGATACTTAGAATAGAGTAAACGACAACGACATTTGAAACACGTCAGTCACTGCACCCACCTTTCAAAAGCTTCTTGGGAACTATTTTTTAAAGCCTTATTTGTGCACGGGCGAGTTTGGTCTGGCCATTCAGTTAAGTTAAAATGGTGGGTCAGTTGAAAAATGAACATTAAAAAAGTGTGTGGGAACCTGCCTTGCCTTGTTAGGATCCCACGTCATGTGTTATGTGTATGCAAGTGTTTCACTTTCACCTCTTGACTTCATAAAATGCCACAGCTACAGGGTACAAAGGTTGGGAATCAGCCCTGAACCACTCAACCCGAGTCCTCGGGGTGTTAATCAGACACATCCACCTCAAGAGAAAGGCTGGAGCTTCACCATGGCAACAAAGCTCCCGAAAATGACTCAGCTGTCCTTGTGTCGGGGAGTTCAGGGAAACTTTGACGCCATTGAGCCTGAGGCTATGTAATTTCAGCAGCCGCCAGTGTCTGAAATCTTCGCTGCTTTAAGTGATTTACAATTACTGTGAGAAACTACAGCACGGATCTCACGCTAGAAATTCCTCAAAGGCAGCACAAAGTATTGATACAGGTCACAGCAAATTGACTTGTCTAATAGCAACGATAGGCCCTGGTGAACTACTCCCATACCAGCTTGATCCTTTCTATAATTACTCCCAACAGCATTAAAGACCAGGTCCCATTGTATTCACAACGTGCTGCTTACCTTCCACGCAGTGCTCCACGTCCTCCAGGTTGCGCAGGGTAATCCTCATCAGACTCGAGTTGAGCATGAGTTCGTTCTTGTGTTCCGGCAACATGGCCTCCAGGGCCGGGTTGAGGAAGAATATGCGCGTGTCGCCCGTGGCCACCTGGTTGTCGCAGATCCCGGGGTTGCCGAAGCCGCCAATCATCAACTTGTTGCCGCCGTCCAGGAGAATTTCGCGGTTGATGTCGGACTTGCCTTTCAAGTAACGCCACACCCTGACCTTTGGGCCGAACGACAAGAGAAAGACAGAGAGCACACACTTTTTTTTTAGCGTTTTGTCGAGAACCAAAAACATACATGATATTATGCACCGAGATTCGAGCCCATGTTATAGCGCTGGTGTGATCGGATGTTTCTCCATTGAGCGTGCATGTTTTTTGTAACAGGCTGGTGCTTCTCTGGCTTTACGGGAATGGTAATTACACCCGCGCAACCCAAAAAACATCCCTTGACAGTTTACGCAACAACAGTGATTACTTCTGCTAGAATAATTACCGTACAAAACCCCCAGAACACTGCAGGCTTCCTGCATCGCAGGAAGTGCAGCAAAGCCTGCTTTGGGCACGGTCTTGGTGCACCGCTCGCAACCTTTTTTTCCGCTCCAGGTTAGCCGCCCTGTCTCGTTTTGGCCCTTGGTGGTGGGGGCTTCTGTTCCCCACCACCAAGTACTCCATCTACTCCGCTGATTCACCGCGAAACGGCTAAGAGCGTGGGTGCTGAGGAGAGGAGCAGCGAGATGGCTGAACGAACACCACTTGTTTATTTTGACAGATTACAGAGCGGTCTACCACAAGTCCACGATGAGGCAAAAGTTTAGTTTCTCTGCGAATGGCTTTGGAATGAGGACGGAGGACGGCTGCATCCTGACTGGATACGTGCTTATTTGAAGAACAGCGGATGTTTAGGGCTTTTTTTTTTGTGGCGTATTTTGCACCACGCACCATTATGTGGTCTGCCAGTCATAATGTTCCTGTGACACTAAGAGAATAGGACATGTTTTACAGTTTCAAGTCCAACACTGATGAATATGACTAATGACAGTGTAAGGCACGGCTATACACCTGTATTGCTTTGGGCACACCTTGCGGCACTTGTCAGAGCTCTGCACTAAGAAAAGAAAATCATGTTATAAGTGTTTCTGTGACACTTTTATCACAGTTATCTTATTACATGTTTTGGACATTTTCCTTTTATTTTTCACTGTTATAGCCAGTCACATTTCCAGTTAGGGATGGATAGCACATGTCAGCAACACCACAGTATAAGTGATTCAGGACACATCACCTTCTGCTGCCAAAGAAGTTGAGGGCCAGTCCAACCTTCCTACCGCAGCGTGCCCGGGGATGATTACAAGGTCGCTTCGGCCTCCCTTGCTGTGTAATTGGTGTGAGTGGAAATTTAAAAAAACACCATCTATTTATTTCTGAAGCCAAAGCGAATTCGTTGTCAACGTTCATGCCAAACGCTTTCTGGATGGATGAGTTTGTAAAATGTTTTCTTTTTTTTTCTTCTTCTCATGCAAGCTGTTGATGCCCTTCGAGAGTTGGACTGGAATCGTACCACCGGGTAATGGCTTCCCTCAGCTACACGGGAGCGAAAGGCATTACGCGATAATGTGACTTCTAATAGTCCACTTACAAGCCCGCGAGTGGTTTTATTGCGAGGAAGCAGGTGCACGGACGCTCCAGCGGCTACTAGCGCGTTACGGGAAGCTCGCAGGAACCAACGTACCTTGCAAGAATAGGTGTTGTGCACCGGGTCCATGTTGATTATTTCGTCCACGGTGCCGGTCAGAACTATGTTGGCCTCCTCTTCCCTCTCCTCCAGGTCTCTCTCCGGGCAACTCGCGGCGCAGCGGTGCCACAGAGCCGCGAGCAGCCCCGCCAGAAGCAGCGCCGTCCGGCCGGCCCCGAGTGTCCGCTGGGAACCCATGACCACCACCGTGACCACCACCGGCGATATAACCCCCTAAAAAAGAGTTTACTTTCTTAAATTGATATTTCACCGGCCGGCGCGCCAGAGAACAAACTCCAAACTCTTTCGAATTGCGTTTTTGAAGAAGAAGAAGAAGAAGAAAAAAGAGTGTTGCTCCTTTCCACAACTTCCCCCGTGCGGACTACCGGTGTCTCTCTCCACTCTGCAGCCCTGCTCCCCGCATCTGCAGCCCGGGTCGAAAAAAGCCCTCTCTGCCGCCGCCGGCTGGGAGACCAGGAGGGAAGAGAGGAAGAAGAAGAAGGAGGAAGGAGGAGGAAGGGGCAGGGATTCTGTCTCTCCAGGAATGCAACCGCGCTTCTCTCTCCCCCTCTCTTTTCCCCTCTCTCTCTCTCTCTCTCTCTCTCTCACACACACACACACACACACACACACACATTCGCGGTGACGCTCCTGGATTTGCATGCGATCTGAATTGCTGATCCCACAAGTGAGGGTGATGGTGGGTGTTGGTGGCGTCGGCAGGGGGGGGCGGGAAGAAGGCCAGCGCGCGAAAAGTGGCTGTCCAACGTCGCCCCCAGTCGGACAGACGATGTCTGCACCTCCGGTCCCCATATCAGACCCTCCAAGATCTTGCAGGCGTACTCTACCCCTCGACTCCGAGACCTATTTAGACCATCTCCATTAGACTTGGTCCTACATTTGCCTGCACTGTACTGATGGAGGACATGGCTCTCAGATAGGATTTGACATCTAGAATGGGCACATATTGTCTAAAAATAAAAAAATTAAAATGAATTATCACCTAACTGCCGTGTGATTTAGCACCTTTTAGCTGATCATTTTGGTCTTGCAGCCTGCAATTAACCTTATTCTCTCGGCTCACTCTCTCAACCTGCATTTCCAGCAGAAAGTAGGCAGCTGTTTGCGGGACTCTGATAGGCACTGCAGCAGATAGTTTGTAAATAGCTGGTGAACATAGTGGAGCACTTAACAGCTAAAAAGGCAGCTGTTTTTTTTTTTAAGGAGTTGGTGGAGACCAAAACAAAGATAAAGGTGGAGTGGATTTTAGACCAGAAACATGGCTCCAAGGGCATTCTGCATGCGTGTCAGACCGATGTGTAAACAGTCTACTGTTTGCTGCCATTACAACCTTTATAAGGCGTTATCTGCCAATAATAATATAATGTTCTGTTTACAGCTTGCTTTACTGACTCAAAATCTCCAAATAAATCAATGAATGCAGCTTTAAATCGGAATTGCACACTGTAGCATTTGCACTTAGACCTTAGTGTGATCTTAAGTAAATTTGCATTGAACAATGTCCCATCATTTGAAAACTCTGGCATTTTGCTCGCAAACTTAGATCTTGGAATTCAAAAGGATCCTTGAACATGTTCTTAAAGGTGACAAGGCTGTATATAATTTCACTACATTACGAGTTATCTGAGGATAGCGCTCGTGGAGAACAACTAGGTCCACAGTTTTAACCCCAAATCTGGATCTCTGATTTTAAGTATTAACTTTGGGGTCTGGGACAGTGACAGAAAATCCATGGGAAACTGATGCTTACAGCTGTATAGGCAGATGCTATACTCACGCTATGTTGTATGTCATTAAAGATTCCCCATGTATCGTTAAACTTCCCATGTTTCAATCTGTAAATGTTACCATATGGCTATTTTGTTAGAGCTCCTTTTTTAAGAACAGACAGTGCGTAAATTTCCACTCCTCAGAAGCTGTAATTTTAACTACCCTTCTATTCCTGGGGAAATGACAGGCTTGGTTATGCAGAGTTGTGAGAGAGGATATTTGCAGAAATTTGTTCAAGTAGGCCTCAGCTCTGACAGCTGAGTTAACCCAAATAGACAGCTGCCTTTTGAATAAAAAATTATGTTTGTCAGTGCTTTTAATGTTGTTTATACGGATGAGGTGAGAATCAAATATGTTGCTTCTACGACGGGAGAACACAACCGCCACGCACTGCTTCTCAAGGCCGATACATTGAAATAAATTCTCAAACAGAAATGATCTCTCAAATCAACAAATGACATAATCTGTAATATGGTCTGCGTGTACGACCTGGAGCTGCTCTACTGAACGTGAACGGCTGACTGACTTTGTGGTTTTAAATAATATTTCCGTTGGCTTCCACATCTAAATGAGCTTCATTTTGTACAGCAGTAATCACTGGTTTGAACAAGAGTACACCCCAACATTTCCACTGCATGTTATTATGCACATCAATTATTCTCAATGTAGCTGTATGTTGGTGTCAGGTCAGGAATTGCTGCCGTCATTTTTGGACCACACCAGCTTTGTTTGTGTGTGGTTTTAGTAGTTTAGTTAATTCAGTGGTATTTCCTTCTTAACACACTATGCTCAGTATAAAAATACAAAGATAAAATGGATGTCCTTCTTCCGTTAAAGTATTTGACTGAAGACCTTTTATTCTCCTGAAGTCCTTAAAGCTTTTACGCTAGCGTGAAATGTAAAAAAACAGGCTTTTATTGATCATTTTAGCATCTTTCAGCCCATTGTTTTAAGTGTCTGTGCCAGAAATCAGATTTAGTCTCTCTCATCAGTCATGTATCCCGTAGCTGCATACAGCCCAAAAAAAATTATATATATTTTAAACATACACTACCTGGCCTTGCATGACGAGTGCTGCCGGAGCACCGTAACGGACAGCGTCACGTCAAAGACGGCACAAAACGAGCTATTGGAAGATATGCTGTTGGTTATTATATGATATGTAAGTAACCCAATTTGTGTTCTGGCTTTAGAAACTGTTTGTCAATCAATGTTGCTGTTTTTGTTGCATGTGTTTTACCTGCGTTAAGATGAGATGCTTTTATTTTGAGGGGTATGCGACATGATATATATATATATATATATAAATATATATATACACTCACCTAAAGGATTATTAGGAACACCTGTTCAATTTCTCATTAATTATCTAATCAACCAATCACATGGCAGTTGCTTCAATGCATTTAGGGGTGTGGTCCTGGTCAAGACAATCTCCTGAACTCCAAACTGAATGTCAGAATGGGAAAGAAAGGTGATTTAAGCAATTTTGAGCGTGGGATGGTTGTTGGTGCCAGACGGGCCGGTCTGAGTATTTCACAATCTGCTCAGTTACTGGGATTTTCACGCACAACCATTTCTAGGGTTTACAAAGAATGGTGTGAAAAGGGAAAAACATCCAGTATGCGGCAGTCCTGTGGGCGAAAATGCCTTGTTGATGCTAGAGGTCAGAGGAGAATGGGCCGACTGATTCAAGCTGATAGAAGAGCAACTTTGACTGAAATAACCACTCGTTACAACCGAGGTATGCAGCAAAGCATTTGTGAAGCCACAACACGCACAACCTTGAGGCGGATGGGCTACAACAGCAGAAGACCCCACCGGGTACCACTCATCTCCACTACAAATAGGAAAAAGAGGCTACAATTTGCAAGAGCTCACCAAAATTGGACAGTTGAAGACTGGAAAAATGTTGCCTGGTCTGATGAGTCTCGATTTCTGTTGAGACATTCAGATGGTAGAGTCAGAATTTGGCGTAAACAGAATGAGAACATGGATCCATCATGCCTTGTTACCACTGTGCAGGCTGGTGGTGGTGGTGTAATGGTGTGGGGGATGTTTTCTTGGCACACTTTAGGCCCCTTAGTGCCAATTGGGCATCGTTTAAATGCCACGGCCTACCTGAGCATTGTTTCTGACCATGTCCATCCCTTTATGGCCACCATGTACCCATCCTCTGATGGCTACTTCCAGCAGGATAATGCACCATGTCACAAAGCTCAAATCATTTCAAATTGGTTTCTTGAACATGACAATGAGTTCACTGTACTAAAATGGCCCCCACAGTCACCAGATCTCAACCCAATAGAGCATCTTTGGGATGTGGTGGAACGGGAGCTTCGTGCCCTGGATGTGCATCTCACAAATCTCCATCAACTGCAAGATGCTATCCTATCAATATGGGCCAACATTTCTAAAGAATGCTTTCAGCACCTTGTTGAATCAATGCCACGTAGAATTAAGGCAGTTCTGAAGGCGAAAGGGGGTCAAACACAGTATTAGTATGGTGTTCCTAATAATCCTTTAGGTGAGTGTATATATATATATATTACAGTATATACTGAATTGTATTAATAAGATGTCCTTATTATGTCAAAGTGTTGGAATAAATGTTACATATTTAACTGCAAAGTAGTAAAGCGTGATACCTTTTTTTGCATTGAATCATATGGGGATCTTTGCTGAAATTGATTAGATGGCCCTCCCCAAAAAAATTGCCACCAGCCGCCACTGGCAGCAGTAGAATAACGACTAAGATGTAAAGTCCTGTTGGTTCCATTAAACTATATCATCTTAACTCTAAATTACAAACTTTTTTTTTAGAGACTTTACTGCTGTACGTTTGCATCTGTTGATTTGTACTGCTGTTTGCTAGAATCCCATCAAATTGATTCAGTACCCAAATGATGTAAAAGTTGTTTATGAAGCGTATTCTCCTGCAGAGCATATGAACCTTTAAAACAAGTCAAATGTAGTCATGGGCATTTGTTAGCTTAATCATTTTCTGTATCAGGAAAACGTCCTTGAGACATTGAAATCATCAGTTGTCGCTCTCTGTGAACACAAAACACGATTATTGTAGCATCTCTCATAATATAATACTGGCCAGAGCACGTGAACTATCACGTACCCCCCCACACTTCCAGTTATCTCCCGACGACGGCCCCGCCTCCTCCCACAAATATTTCAACACAAAAGGCCCCAAAGAGTAAACACGCTTTAACAAGAATTTGACTGAAAGATGACTTTTCATAGGCTCTTTTGTGAATCAAAGTGTAAGCAGATGTAATTACAGCGGGCGATAAAGAGGAGCTTGGGAGCGAAAACATCAACCTACATTCCCTCGGAGGACTTTTCTGGCTGTCATGGAGAAGGTGTAGCGAAAAACCCAGTGTATTACATTTCTTGGACTCTTGTTTTCTTTTTCTCTCGCCTAATGTCAATTTTGCACTCTGAGGTCGTCCACTTGATGACTGTGCCGTCTTGTAACAACACCTTTTTTACAGTATGTGCAAAGCTAGTCCGTTTAGAATTAAATCAGTGGTTCTCAACTGGTCTGGCTCCGGGACCCACCATCACCCCTGAATGACAAGCCGCGACCCAAATCGAGGAACATTCTCAACTTCTCAAATTAATTTAATGAAAAGATGGTGCAGTTTGAACCTGAGATAGTAGAGAATATGTATGCTAACACAAAAACAAGTTTAATGATAAACCAAAACAGCAGCTGATGGCGATGCTAGAGAGGGAACTATTCCCTTTTACACTCAATTAGCTGCATTTTGATAAAAATTAATAAAAAATTAATCAAAAAGTGCATCTTCAGGACACGAGGCATTACAACATACATAACAATTCAGAATCTTCAGCCATTTTTAAACAGACTCAACAGCTTTCATGCACAAACGAAAAAGTCCAACAACTAAGAAGTAGTTTCAAAAAGACTCAAATGACCTAACTTTAACTGAGAATACACCAGTGGCGGGCCGTCAGGGCCTGCTAAGCCTTCTCTGCTGGCCTAAACAGAATCACAAAGTTATAGCCATCTCACCCTGCTTGGCCACGCGCGAAAGCAGGTCTGCGCCAGCTCACTGTTAGCTTGCGTGCTAACTAGCGCTCGTTGTTAGCTCGTGAGGGGGGGGGGTCCGCTGAGGGCGGAAGTACAAAACCCATGGCCAGCCACTGGAATGCACACTCACTGAATCTATGACAAACACTTTACTATGGAAAAAGTCACAGTCTTGAGGAGCAGCTTTTCCACAAAATTCAAAATAAATTAAACAAAAACTGCAATTCAAAAGAATTCATACATACAAAATTTACTTTTCTTGTGATTACCTCATCCATAGGATGAAAAAAGGCGGACCCACTGAAAACGGGTCCGCAACCCACCAGTTGAGAATCACTGCTTTAAATAACACATGGCAATAGAAGGGCCACATTTGAAAATGTCCAATATCATCAGGAAATACTGTCTCTCAATTAAAAAAAAATAAAGAAAAAAACCCACACAGTTATGACAGATGGAGTCTTTTATTACAACGTACTTTGATAAGTTATACTTATGTTGATGGCTCACACAGAGGAGCCCATCGCAGCTGGAAAGAGTTGACTGTATTCAGGCGTGTGTCGTTGGAAAGAAAGAGGTGTAACCCGAGATGTAGCATTAGCAGCCAAATTGTATGCAAAAGCCCCAGGGGCTGCGTTTCACAGAGAAGCAGCTGCGTTGCTGCACCCCTTGTGTAGTATCACTGCATCACGGTCAGTCGAAGAATCCCTGTGCAGTGCGGTAAAGAAAAGAAAAAAATCCAACCTTTGGAGCTTGTGTTGCAGTCATGTAAGTGATACCTTGCAGTGCGTTCCACATAAATAATGCACCACTCCTGCAGAAGTTATTCAGCCTTCTTGGCATTCAATTGTGTGCTCTGTTTCGACATCCTTCAATCCTGACAGTGTCTGTCCGGTCGGTATGTTATGTTTCACATCGGCCTTTATAGATAATGTGCAGGCACACTCCCACAACACGCAACACACAGGCGCACACAGTACACACATAGGCCGAGACATTCCAGCATTATCAAAACGAGGCTGCTGCAGCTCTTTAGTTTTTTTCCCCAAGGACAGGCCCAGTCCTTTTTTAAATGTATTATCAGGTAACAGCATGAGAACAGAGGAGAGAGCCTCGCCTGCCTGGCATCTATCTGCCTCTGACCACAGACACGGTGTCCAGTTCCCTGGCCTCTCTCTCTACTGTGTCTCTCGGTGTCTCAGTCAGACCTGGCTGGAGGGGGTTAAACTCATCCGGTGACATGCTTAGGTTTGGAAAATCGCAAGTCATTGTGTTTGCATTATTTGTATGCACGCATGAATCTGCACACAGATCTCTATGAGAGTAATATCAGAACGAGGCGAGACTTCTCATTACAGCCTGGACCAGGTGGTCTCTGAACCACATTGTGTCAAACAAAGTCCTCGAAAATTGTGAAGGGTGGAGCATCCAACTTCGTACCCGAACACCCTCCCTATTCTATGCAGAGATACGAATGCATGTATAATGCATTCTAATTAAGTCCGTAGTCTGCAACCAATTATCAATTTTGCGAAAACAATATATTTACGTTGACCTAAGCACAGATAGTACGGAGACACAATGCATGCATTATTCATCAAGAGCAAATAGATTAAACGCATTGCGATCACAGAAGCCCTCTGAAGGACCCCTGGAGGGTCCAGGACCCCTCAAGAGGGTTGATAACACAACCTGAAGCCAAAACTGGACCTGGTGTCCTTCAATCTATCACCCCTTTTATAGACAAGGGCTGTGGAAAAACACGTTGGTTACTGGTTTGATTGGGTCAACACAGGTTCCCCGTCCTGGCTTCACAACCTCCACACCTTGGTCAGAACTATATTGACTGTGTCATAGAGCCCACTCTTTTCCTTTGCAAAGATACTTAAAGCAATCATCCGCAAAGATTTTACTTTGAATAAATGTCTGCCAAGTCGCTGTCTTAAACGAGTGTCAAACCTGGGTCACAAGCAGCGCTCTGATGTCCCGCATGAACATGCAATGAAGGGCTTCCCGGCAACATGCAGGGACTACAGTTGCAGGACCAGACGGTGAATGTCTGACATGAACGGTCAAACACGGGCTGAACACATGTTCACTGTCAGGCGGCAGACACAAAGTTTGTGTGTGAGAGTTGTACACAAAGAGGAGCAGGGAGGTCTATGCATGGCAAAGAAAATGTCTATATGAACGGCAGACTTTAAGCCTCTCTCTGTTTTATGAAACAGAGCAGCATGAGGACAATCTGAATAGCTTTAGAGTCTGTCTTGTTTATTTTTTTCATCATCTTGCAGAAAAAGAAAGCATTATCAGATGGCTTTACTTCCGTCTATATTCCATTATTCTCGCCACGAGGGCAGACATTTACATTGCTTCTGTGTCTGAGAAACTGTGTTCATCAGGTCCTCGTTGAACTGCCATGAACAAACTGCCTATAGCAACCCACTGCATTTGCATGAGAAAATTGCTTTTTCAATTTTGTTTTTCTGCACATTTCAGAATTATCTCGGAGCTATTAGACCGTCGCAAGTCGATTCGTTTTGCAAAACAAGGTGCGGTGTGTCACTCTCAACGCTGAACTGTGGCTTCGCAGGCTGCATATTAGGCATCGATGCAAGTATAGTGCTGCGCCAGTCTTATATGCGTCCGTCTTGCATAATATGCCATTTTATTTCCAAATGACAATAATAGTCGTAGCCAGATGGAAAGTTTAGTCCTCGTCCCAGGGACAAACAGCCGAGGCAGAAGAGCGTCAGCGATCGGACGGTGTTTAGTTGGCTGACAGTTTGCCAGATGGCCCTCTGCTTTGTGGCGTCAAGTCTAAACAGGAGAGGTGGTTTCACACCTGGTTTTATCCCTGTGCATTTAACTGGAATGTCAGATGGTTCAATGCCCTGTGGAGCCTCTCCCTCCTCTACAGCTTTCTCTTTTAGTCAGAAAGTCTGCAGCTTGTCAACAGCGTGAAAAACGAATGGGTGTATTGTGGCGGACTCATGCAGACCCCCCCCCCACCCCCTTTCTCTAAGTCTCTCACACCCAAATATGCTTTCTGTGTCCCAATTTTTTAAAAGCCAGCCTTATTGTCCATGAGCTTTTCCACCACCATCAGTATCTGTCCTATCGGAATGGATTGCCACAGATAAGGCTGAGTGGAGACAAGATAAAGGAGTGTCAGTGAGGAACCCCATGTAGACTGTCTCTGCTTCATTACAGATAAGGACCCAGATAAGACCGAATCCCCTCACTTCCTCATGCTACACATGGCTGCATGTTGCCTGGAGTGGGTGTAATTGTGTTGCCACACAAGCGCATAGTAAGCTGAGAGTAGAATCAAGGTCACACAGAGTTTTCTAAAGCCCCAAAAATCTAAAAATTGGGGCTGAAAAATGTTCAATGTGAAATGCAACGTGCCAGTATGTCAATCATTGTGTTTTTAACCAGCTGTGAAGGGGTCACAGGCCATACCGACGGCGGGGCGGCAGAGACCTCTCCATCCATCTGCTACTCGCTCCCCGCCCATGCTTCTGCAGACCGGCCACAATATGTTCATTTTATCTAATGGATGCCGTTCATTCATTCCCAGCACGCCCTTTGGCAGGCGCTCACCAGAGGCCATTACCAAATGAGTCCACTGCGAACGACCACGCCGCTGCAGATGAACGGAAAACGCTGCCCGACTCCGAGTGATTGGGTCGCTGATTTTGTAGTTGTTAGATGTGCAATGAGATACATCTCAATGCGAGATCGACTCCTTCCATCCACCATAAAAATTACGATTCCCTAAGACAGTAGTAGAAATGATGAGTAACGTCGCCATGGAAACACCAACACCACTTTAAACCTGAGGCGCCAGTGTTCACTGTGATGCTGCCTGATTAAGGACTTTTTGATGTACAGTCAGGAACTCGATGTCAGAGAGGATCCTCATCTCCATAAGTCGGCCTTAGGTTTCCCTGCCCTGTGATTCATTGATTAGTGTTTGATCTATACGCCCCACTGAGGGAAGGAAACACGATCAATAGGCTGACTCTGTGGGGTGTGTGTGTGTGTGTGTGTGTGTGTAGCTGCCCTTCCCAAGTCAGGGAGCTGGGTACCGTGCCAGAAGACAAACTAAGCACTGTGACGAGAAAGTGCAGCATCATCGTGCCTTCCCTTTCTGCAGACTTGGTTGGACGCAAAATGGCTGCCCCGGCTGCATTAGCTAATTAGAGTCTCCGTGCCACCTTGCACATTTTCAGCTGTGCTGATTCACTTTGTCAGCCCGACGATCACATCGTTTAATTCTGCGGCGACCATAGTGTTTGGACCTTCCATGTACCCATCAAGAAGATTATTATTTATTTATTGAGGCTTTAAGGATTTTGGAGATTCAGACAGATCAGTGATCATCTCCTCTTCGACCAAATAGGGGGGCTTCAGCCCCCCTAAAACAGGCCTAACGATGCCCCTGGCCACCGGTTTTGAAACACCTGTGTCAATGGTAGCTATGAGGTAGCTAAATTATTATAATATATTATTATTTTTATCAGCTTGACTGTTCATAATTTTTATGTGATGATGTAAAAAAATATATATTGTGGCCGAGATCTGTTGATCAAAAGCTTGAAAACGTAAAAAATTAATAAAAGTGCAAATGTATTGTGTGTTTTTTGTTGTGGACCTACGCTTGTAATCACATTAAGCTTGCTGCACTATTAGAACTAAGTTAATTCAATAATGATCTACTGTGTGACTACCGCCGGTGGAAAGCATTATTCTTTTTAGCTATTAATATGTGGTCATAAGTCCATTTATTGTACGTAGTCAACATCCTTCAAAAACTAAATTTGTTGTCAAAGAAACAATCAGAACAGCAATTATAGCTTTCAGATATAGCTACAGTTGGACACCTAAATGGCAGCCAACCGCTAAAATGGTAGGACTACCATCACCATAGTGCTCCCAAGCTCCCAACGTCACCTTGTTGAACCTGGATCGGAAACTGGACACATCCACAGGCGCCCGATGCAGGTGGGTGTATACATTAAGGCCAGGATGCAGCTCTGGGCTGTGGACCAGGTAGGGGATGAGAGCCGCCCCCAGCGTCTAGAAGCAGATGTTACTTTATGAATCCTTGCCCAGGAATCTGTGACTCATACCAAATCCCTCCTTCTGCTCAAGAAGAAAACAAATTGTAAATTGTTGAGAACTGGCGGGGGGGAAGACATGGGCCGGCGGAGGGTAAATCATGATGATGTGCGTGACAGATGGAGGGAATGAAGAAGGTGATAAGGATAACGGATGGATGGACGGTAGAGGAACAAGGCGGGTGGACGAGTAAGTGCAGGAGTGAGCTCACTTTTCTTTTTCTCTCTAGCTGGAACGACAGGCTCCGTCGTAAGGGGGAGAATATTTCAAACGCACGGCTGAGTGAAGGAGGCCTGGCAGAAAATAAACAGGAGCGACGGCAGAGGAATCAAAGCCTCGGACTGATGAAAGTGCTCCCACAACATCCTGTCTGTCACTTAGCAGAGGAGGAGAGGCTGCCTGTTAGGACAAGAGCCCTTTGTGGCTGTGAGTGTGCACGCTAGTTGCATTTGTGGTACTCGAGTGGATCTTTTACGTGTGTGTCGAAGTCAAGTGACTGCATGTGTGTTTCATCTCCCTGAGGCGCCTTCCCTTAGGGAGATGAAACACACACAGAAACCTTCCAGTGAAAGCACGCATCTAACAAGACATGTTGCCGATTGAGTGAATATGGTCTGGCCCGTCCAGGGCCTCAGAGGGAGAGGGGCCCTTGGGTGCAAAAGCATGGATCTGCAACCCTTCCTAGCACCCCCCCCCCCCCTCACTCTCTCACCTTCTCATTTTGCAGGGGCTCTCTCTTTACGCTTCTCCTCCCTCTGCAAAACCGCACACGCACGCACGCACACACACACACACACACACGCACGCACGCACGCACGCACGCACGCACGCACGCACGCACACACACACACACACACACACACACACACACACAGAATTAAGTTATCTACTCAAACGACAACTCTAATATGACATGTGAGCTTTCCAATCTCGTTAGTGCCCTTTCTCTACTTGATTTATGACATGTTCTCCAGCTATCACACACACACACACACACACACACACACACACACACACACACACACACACACACACAACACGCCGCTGCATGCCGTTACAGTGTCAACCTGATTGGAGTTTTGATTAACTTCATGTAACATGTTCATTTACCAACTCGCAGACCAATTAAATCAGCAAAAAAATAAAAGAAATAAGTGGATTTATGACATATGCCATTATATTCCCAATTTCTTCATAATGGAGAATAATAAAACAGAATTATACAAAATACAAGACAACATTGTTATTCATTACATGTGTTTGGCGACGTACAATAAGTGTTTTCAGTCATGTGGATACAACCACGAAAAAGTACATCAACTTCGCCAAGGATGCTGCACTGCCTCAAGTGCTTCATTCATACCTACATTTTATTCAAAAGAACACCCATTAATCTGAAATCCTGGGAGACAGGCTTTTTAAGTCTATGAATATGTTATTTTATTTTATTGGAGAACAGGGGTCAACAGTATAAAAGCACAGCAGTTTTCTAATTTAATGAACACATTCATTGCCGGTTTCTCTGCGGATGTTTCAAGGTGATTTAAGTCCGCCCATCCTTTATAAGCAGCTACAGCTTCTAACGCTCTTAGAGGGAATTAAATAGAGATCAAATACAGGTTATTTCAAGAACACTTTGAAACAGATGCTTATTGCATGGTGTTATTCACAGTAAGTGTTGGTCTATAGAAGCTTGTTTAGAGCAGGTTCAGTACAGCTACAATTTTAGTTGGGTTCATCATCAGACTCGATTGGAACTGCTGCTCTGGTCATTGACGGTTAACAATTCAGAGTTTCATTTCCCACGGGGTCACAGTGAGAATGTCACCTGCTGGATTCCCATTCCAATTATTGTTTCAGGGAGGAAGCTAATGCGTTTTGGTGTTGTTTTCATGGTGCAGTGCAAAAATGACTAATGTGTTTTTGCTTTGTTGATCGCATTGGATTTTTTTTCTTCTTTTTTTTTTGTTGCCTGAAAGTTGTTAGACTGCCGGGAGTTTGGTAACTTCAGATGAGGAAACATCCATCGCACCATATGACCTCAAGCTAATGATGACTGTGATGTCAAAGAAGACGGTGATTATGGTCCATTTTGATGATGAAAATGCTTTTGACATTCAGGGCCTAATTTCAGACAGCTGAAAAATAAGAGGGGTCTAATTGCCGTGTGTGAACTGTGGTAAATGTCACAATTCAGAGCTTTGTGCGATCCAATGTGTTCCCCTCAGTTTACACAATGTCTCCCCCCTGAGGCTGAAGATTATTTACACCGTGAAGAGAAAAAAAGAAAAGAAACAGCCACACGTGTGCATCAACCATATACACCTAACTAATTTAATGCCAGTATTTTTTATATACTTATGCAGAAACTCAGTGCCATTTAGTTTGTACACTTCTTGATGCTTGTAATACTCAAACATGTTGCTTATGACACGGTTGGTATTGTCATTACATATGATGAATGTGGACTGGTGATGTCCTTTCAATTCATTCTCACCTTTTCTGAATCCTTTACAAGTGACAGATTCCAGTAACTGGACTAGGTACCTGCAAATAACTGTCAGATTTTGGGAAATCAAGTATGATGCTTTTGAACATTACAGTTTATGTTATTAATATATTCATTGTTATTGTTTATGAAAGTCATATTTTTCTTTTTTTCTGTGTGGTATATTGTGCTTTATTTATGGAATCAATGTCTAGAAGACAACAACTAAGAACTGCATCGTACATAGTGAATCCTTTCTCATACATATGACAGTAAAACTGGATCTCATCTCATCTCATTCGTTGTCCTTGTCCGAGTTTAGGACTTAATGCAACATAGAGGCACAGAATTATTAGCAGGGCCAAAATGACCTGCGGTGGTTTGAAAATAAGTCCACCCACATGACCAGTTAATCGATTCCTCCTACTCTCTCAGGTTGCCTCTGTGGCTGCGTGTTCTGATCACACACACACACACACACACACACACACACACACACACACACACACACACACACACACACACACACACACACACACACACACACACAGGTTTAGTGCCTTGCTCAAGGAGGTGAACTGACACGTCTCCAGCTACGGGTCCAGTCCGTAAAGTGGTTGAACTGGGCCATACTCTGGTTCCCAAGTCCCCACAGACTGAGCTACTGTCTGCACATTTTAAAGGGGGCTTTCAGCATATATAGCTTTTAACATGAAATAATAGTTACGCTTTAAACGTGCATAATACCAAACAGATTCATAATAAACAGGAACTAGTTTGTCAGTCTGACAAAAAAACAAAAACACTTTGAGGTGGTTTGAGTTAACTTAAATTACGTGAGTCAAACGCACGTCATTCCTCTTTGGAAATGTCAGTGTGTCCCTCTCTAGAAGCGTAAAGTATTAAAAACACAAAATGTTTCAGCAATTCTCCAAAAACTGTAAATCTGCTCAAGGACGTCTGAGCTGTATGCGTTCAGCGGACGCAGCACGGCGCTCGTGAAGTTCGCCGTGTTTACCCCTACTGCAGGAGAGGAGACGGCCCAAGTTAACGTAGCGCTGCCATATCTTGGCTAACATTTCCCTGCACTGGCTAGTTGGTTGTACAATGAGAGGCATTCCGCAAGAGCCGAATAGCAATTAAGTGGCCGACACACATAACAGAAACAGAAACACGTAAGTGATTCAAAGCGACGTTACTGTGGTACCAACTAACACTTTGCAGTAGATATCTTAACGTTTTCGACCGTTAGCTAAACAAAAACCAGCATGATAACACTCATGAGGCTCTGAATTAGCCTGTAACGTGCCTCACATGCCATAACGTCACGACACTTAGACGTGTCAGTGTTGCACTAACTATTGGTATGGTACAGACTGTCATGTTTCTAGTTTCGTGTGATGTCTGTTTGGTGCGTTGTCAAGTTATTTAGCAAGGGTGTCTGAAGCTATGCTAGCTAGCTAGCTGCAACGTCAGCTAACAACAACATTGACCCGTGTAAGTTAAACAACTCGGGACAGGTATACTTTCTTTCCAAGTTCAGTCCTCAAGCTTGTTGCTCTTTGTCTTTTTGTGTGGCATTTCCCTAAGACACGCCAGAACGTTTCAGTAAAGGAGAAGGCGTAACGCTAAATCCTAGATGATTCGTCTCTTTGCAGATCAGGACGTCCAGATGGTGATCATGTTGGGCACAGCCACTGTGCTGCAACAGTTTGTCAGCGGGCTGAAGAATCGAAATGAAGACACCAGAGCAAAATCTGCCAAAGAGCTGCAGCACTACGTGACCACAGAACTCCGAGAGGTAAAAACCGAAGTAAACGATGGATGTAATAGAGACCTGCCAGGAGGAGGTGATTGAGATGTACTGGTGTTGCCCAACCGGAGATGGAGAGTGATGAGCTGTTTCTACACCCATTCATGAGTGGATGTGAAGATTGGTGATGTACAAGTCACCAATTATGCTTTTTTAATATGCAATTCCACAGTTAAGCCAAGATGAAGCCACTACATTCTACGATGAGTTAAACCACCACATATTCGAGCTGGTATCCAGCTCGGATGTGAACGAGAAGAAAGGAGGGATTCTCGCCATCGGTAAGCCGTAAACATTGACATGCCAGATTTACTTTAAGTTTACTTTCAACTTTTGATTTGCCTACGGTCTGTTGGAATTCTTCTTCTTCTTCTTTTTCTTCTTCTTCTTCTTCTTCTTTTTCTTCTTCGAGAGAGAAATGACTGTCCTTGATGCATGTCACATGAATATGTGTGAAACACTGAAACAGTATATTACTGTGACTCAATCATTTGTTCCAGTGAGTCTGATCGGAGTCGAGGGAGGCAATGCCACCAGGATCAGCCGCTTTGCCAATTACCTGCGCAACCTGCTCCCGTCCAGCGACCCTGTGGTGATGGAGATGGCCTCCAAAGCCATGGGCCACCTGTCTATGGCGGGGGACACCTTTACTGCCGAGTATGTGGAGTTTGAGGTCAAGAGGGCCCTGGAGTGGCTGGGAGCAGACAGAAATGAGGGCAGACGCCATGCCTCAGTAAGTGACTCACAGACGGCGGGGGCTTGTTTGTTTGTTGTTGAAATGCCGCCACTTCTCGGTGGTGTTTACAGTATGTGTGGTGGAGATGAGGGCTAAGGACAGTTTGACTCAAGATTGTCCCGTTGCCTTTTCCATTTTTTACTCTGTAAAGCAGCGCTAGGCACATTATGTTCTAGCTTTCCCTGGATGGAGAACACACTCATTGCTGTTTAGGAGACCGTGTGGAATTTTGCTAGTAAAGGAGGAAATTACCCCCTTATTTACCTTCCCGACATTTTTCCATTCAATACATGTAAAAGATTTTTGCAGAGAGATTTTTTTCTTTGGTATCAACTGTGTTTTTGTCTCAAACATAGCCTAAAATGAGCCGCTGTCTCAGTAGATACGAGTGATTAGTAAACGTTTCTGGGACACACATTCTGGCCTTGTTTGTCTTATCTGTGATTATGCTTTGATGCAACAAGCAGTCTGTTATGAACACCTTTCGCCCAGGGAAGTAATGGAATAGAAAAACTGATCAAATCAAAGTTAGATTTTTTGAATGTATTTTCTACCGTGGGCAAGTTTCAAACGTGGAATTAATTTTCAGATGATACAAGAGTGATTGTCAGGATCTTGCTTCCCATCTAAAGGAAAATTGATAGCTGACGGAGGGTTTCTTAGGTAGATGAGTTTAGATGCTGTTCTGCTTCGCTGCCAGATTTTGTGGCTTAAGTTGATAAAACAAGTGCATTTTCGATTCAGTTGCTTAATGAGGTTCTAGTTAGAAGACACTCTTGCCAAGTATGTCAACAACGCAGTCATAACTTGATTAAAACAGTAATGTGAGCGATATTAAAAGCATACTTTGATGTTAATGCACTTATGCTAATCATGGGAGTGGACATAATTGCACAAATATTTCACAAATAGTGCTTTTATTTAAGTGGCACAATTTCATCCAGACACTTTTAATCTCTCACACTCTTTACCGCATCGTCCTTGGTCGAGTTGATTGTTTGATGGTGAATGAACACATCATTCTAGCAACTAAATGGAACATCGTTTTGGTACAAATTTAAGATGTTTGATTAGCATGGTTAGAAGGGATATTGGCTACCAAGCTTGCTTTAAAGAAGTTGAAGGCCCCTCGAAGACAATTTCTTGAAAGGTGCGACAGTTCACACATAATTTATTTCCAGTAGTCTTTTTGTTGTTTTTTATTCTAAGGATTGAACTAGATCTCTTTAATAATATATTAATTGCTGAGTGATGTCTCAAAGTACAATATTGACATATTTTTTACACTGGAAAGAAATAAACCCAACACAAAGGAGATTAATGACCAGCCGTGAAATGCTCTCCTGTCTTCCACAGGTGTTGGTGTTGAGGGAGCTGGCTGTGAGCGCACCAACCTTCTTCTTTCAGCAAGTACAGCCCTTCTTCGACAACATCTTTTACGCAGTGTGGGACCCCAAGCAGGCCATCCGAGAAGGGGCTGTATCTGCACTGCGAGCCTGCCTCATCCTCACCACGCAGAGGGAGACCAAGGAAATGCAGAAACCACAGTGGTACAAAGTAAGACTTTCCGGTGTGTCGACACAACGTCCCTCCTAGTGTTTGCCAGGGTAAAGCCTATGTCCACGTAAAAAAGGCAACCAGAGTGTTTGTCCTTTCTGTCACAGCAAACCTTCGAGGAGGCAGAGAAAGGCTTCGATGAGACTTTGGCCAAAGAGAAGGGAATGAATCGTGACGACAGGGTCCACGGCGCTCTCCTGATCCTGAACGAGCTGGTTCGCATCAGCAGCATGGAGGGAGAGGTGAGGGCTGCGTTCACTGTGAGGAACATTCCCGCGTCCATAAAAGCAAAACCTTCACCCCAACGCCTTGTCTTGTCTCCTGTGACAGCGCATGCGCGAGGAGATGGAAGAGATCACACAGCAGCAGCTGGTCCATGACAAGTACTGCAAGGAGATGATGGGATTCGGAGCCAAGCCCCGACACATCACGCCCTTCACCAGCTTCCAGTCGGTGCAGCCGCAGCAGTCGAACGCCCTCCTGGGCCTGCTGGGCTACAGCACGCCCCAGGGCTTCCTCAGCTTTGGAGCCACGCCAGCACCTGCCAAGAGCTCGCTGGTGGAGAGTCGATACTGCCGCGAGCTGATGGAGGAACGATTTGACCAGGTAGGTCTTGCCGAAGAGCGCTGGCTTTTCCCGGAAAAGTTGTTTTGGTAGTTGCTTGATCTGACAATTATTGTGTTGATATATTGATATGTTGTGGGCTTCAGGAGTGATGTATACCACGCCACGGCATTTTTTTTTTATTTCACAAGGGATCCAAGTGAGAGAAGTAAATTACTTTATTGTCCACATAATTGTGCCAAAATGAGGCCCATAAAACTTTTACTGCTCCCAACACAAAATGAGAAGCTTGTCAAACAGTAATAGCTCTGAGTGCAATTAAGTATGTATTTACTTTTATATTTTTTTATTAAAAGCACTTTAATGCATACCAACCCTCGCATCGCTACACTTTTACCTGATTGTATTTATGGGCCTTCTCAATAAAAACTCAAACGAAGATGGTAAAATCTGTTTTGTTATGTGCTTCTGTCCAGGTGTGTCGGTGGGTGCTGAAATACAAGACCAGTAAAAACCCTCTAATCCTGATGACCATCCTCAACCTACTTCCACGCCTGGCTGCCTTCAAGTCACAAACCTTTACAGGTGGGACGAGTTAATGTTCGAACGTGATCCAGGATCCACTTTAACCTTTTAATGATGTAACACGCGGCCGACGCGTTCTCTCCCGTCGCTATATCCGCCGGGCTTTCTGGGAGTTATTGACGAGAAGTGCAAAGAGATCGTAACCGATACCTCGTTGTCTCCTCTGCCCTAATGTTAACAAGCTCTGTCGTGATGAATTGCTTATAGTCCCGGACATATCGGTCTTTAACCATTTGCACCGCGGTTCTTCCATTCACTGTTTAGACCAGTACCTGTCGGACACCATGGGCTACCTGCTGGCCTGTCTGAAGAAGGAGAAGGAGAGAACGGCAGCTTTCCAGGCTCTGGGACTGCTGGTAGTGGCAGTCAGGGTAGAAATCCAGCCGTACCTCACGAAGATCCTTGAGATCATCAAGGCCGCCCTGCCGCCCAAGGACTTTGCCCACAAGTCAGTAATTTAATACATGACACGATGGTTCTGGCAGCTGTAAATTATATTTCTTCATATTGAGATATTGATCTGTTTGATTTGCCATGTTTGATTTGGTTGTACTTTCATAGTTATTGCCGTCCTCTGCGGTAGACCTCCTTTAAAATAGTTTTGGGAGACTTGCCATGATCTTGTGTTTTCCTCCTTGTGTGCAGGAGGCAGAAGACCATGCAGGTGGACGCCACAGTGTTCACCTGCATCAGCATGCTTTCCAGAGCCATGGGTCCCAGCATCCAACCCGACATTAAGGAGCTGCTGGAGCCTATGCTGGCTGTGGGCCTCAGGTAGGACAGACTGGTCTCACCACTATGCTGGATGATTGAACTAACGACGTGGCTGGGTTTGTCTCGTATGGCTTGTTCAGTTGTGTTCACAGGGTCACGTGTTGACAAACACGTGACCACAACACACTTCCTGACAACTGTGATGATATTGGGTTTTGTTTGTCCCGTTCGTCTAGTCCGGCGCTGACGGCGGTGCTGTATGACCTGAGCCGTCAGATCCCCCAGCTGAAGAAGGACATCCAGGACGGCCTGCTGAAGATGCTCTCTCTGGTGTTGATGCACAAGCCGCTGCGTCACCCCGGCATGCCCAAAGGCCTGGCTCACCAGCTGGCCTCGCCAAGCCTCACAAACATCCCCGAAGCCAGCGACGTAGGCAGCATCACACTTGCCCTGCGCACACTGGGCAGCTTTGAGTTTGAAGGCAAGAACCTTTGCATGAGACGCAGCTTCATAGCAGGACTATCGTTTCATTTGTTTTATGCTTGTTTCTTGAGAAACACAGGGAAGGAAAATCCACAGATTGGGAAAAAAACATGTCCAGACCCCCAACCCACCAAACTCTAGTGATCTTTGGTTCAGTCAGTAGAAAGAAAATATGAGCATTACAGCCCTTTTTAAAAAAAGTCTTAAAGCATGACTATAAATAACAGATGGAAATGATTCCTCGGTTCCTACACACAGTTCTCAGTGGAGTTGGAAACAAAAAAAAAGGTTTTAAATTGGAGGCATAAACCATCAGGTATGGAGCCACAATGGGTGGGTGGGTGGAGCGCATAGTCTGTGAGAAATGATTAAGTGAACCGCAGACATGGCTGGAGTGGTTGTGTTGAATGGTACGTCCAGCTGTTTTCTGGACCCATGGAGTTTTGAGGCGGCATACCACAGGATCATACAGCAGCCCAGGGTAAAACAATTACTTCTGTTGTCATCCCCCGGGGTGGGTTTGTCTTTTTTTTATTTTTATTTTTTATTTTTTTTACTGCAAGCCAACATAACTGGACAGCCGGACTTGCGTTGTTGGAACATTTCTGGCTCTTTAAAAAAAAGTTGTTGACCTACTCCCACTGCAGCTCACCACCGGACATCTTCCGAGTCTAGTTCTGTAATCCCAAACCAATTGAAATGGAAGCTGCATACAGTAAAACCGAACATGCTTCATGATCACCTGCATTTCTCCCCTGACTTGTCCTAAACTACAGCTAACCAGAAGGTAGCTGTAATGCCAAACCTCCCGTTTCAGGGATCGTTCTGACTCTTAACTGTTCTTTCTCCAGGACACTCCCTCACCCAGTTTGTGCGCCACTGTGCCGATCACTTCCTGAACAGTGAACACAAGGAAATCCGGATGGAGGCAGCTCGGACCTGCTCACGCCTGCTCACCCCCTCCATCCACATGATCAGCGGCCAAGTTGTCAGCCAGACCGCTGTGCAGGTTGTCGCGGATGTTCTCAGCAAGCTGTTAGTTGTTGGCATCACCGACCCAGGTAACACATGAAAGAACATAACAAGGGGACGATGTGGATTTGTTGAACTCAGTTCTGCAAAAATTGGCATTTGAGGTTAAGAGTGATGAAAGTGTCAAAATGTCTGACTTTTTCTTGTCCCTGTCTCCTCCCCCCTGCAGACCCAGACATCCGATACTGTGTGCTGGCATCGCTCGATGAGCGCTTCGACGCTCACCTGGCCCAGGCGGAGAACTTGCAGGCGCTGTTTGTTGCACTGAACGACGAGGTGTTCGAGATCAGAGAGCTGGCCATCTGTACAATCGGACGCCTCAGCAGTATGAACCCCGCCTTTGTCATGCCCTTCCTACGCAAGATGCTCATCCAGGTAGGAGAGTCACACCAGCTGGCACACATGGAGTAACCAGATGCTTTAACAGCTGTGGCACAAGTGACACGTTTTCGTTTGTGAAAAGGTCGGGGTTACATTACAGTCTGTCCAGTCAGGTCTTTAAGGGGGCATGGTGAAGTGTGGGCACAACAGATAAAACCCTCATTCCGAAAAACTAATGCTACAAATTTGAAATATGTTAAACTTTGTAAATATGTCACATTTTAATTAGAGATAAAAAAAAAATGTGCTTGAAATCATTTGAGAACTTATATACATTTTAAAATTCCTAAATTAACATGGTTTCCAAAGAGGATGTTACAAAAAAACAATAAATACAAATATTTATATTTCATATCATCGTACAAATCTATATGTACATAAATGTTCTGCTGGAAAAATCACTTGTCTGTCATTTCAATTGGACACCTTTAGATGGCAGCAAAGGCTGTGGTATTGTGCACAGTTTAAACATCCAAAGTATTCCTCGATAAGACCTAGTGAAGGTTTATTTTTTTTGAAGACACCATTATGGATGTATTCCAGATAGAGAAGCCTCCACACTTAACTCTGTTTTGAATTCTGTTGCAGATCCTAACGGAGTTGGAGCACAGTGGGGTCGGCAGGAACAAAGAGCAGAGCGCTCGTATGCTCGGGCATCTGGTCTCCAACGCACCGCGCCTCATACGGCCGTATATGGAGCCCATCCTCAAGGTACTTCACCTGCACGTTCTCCTTTGTGACGGGTTGCACCGGTTTCACACATGAAAGTCTGTTGAGAGTTGCGTTGGTCATGTAGGTGCCAGGTTTGGACGAGAAAGAAGAATGGGTGAAATAAAAAAAAATAAAAAAAGACAATGCTACAGGGGTGCAATTAAAAATTTGTGGGGGACTCTTTTACAATTGAATTTTCTGAAGCTCTTTGAGGATTTTTTCCCAGATTATTAAAATGATGGGGAGAACTTGGGTTCACTGGGTTAAGTGATCATCTTACCTTTTACGTTTGCAGGCTCTCATCCTCAAGCTGAAGGACCCAGACCCCAACCCTGGGGTGGTCATTAGTGTCCTTGCGACCATCGGAGAGTTGGCCCAGGTAAGGCCGAGTGCTTCAATTTCTTGAAGCTCTAAGAGGGCACTATTAGCCTGATAATATTAATTATCCAGCTGCTGCTGATTGAAACCCAGAAAATCTGAGCAGAAGTTTTTTTGTTTTTTGTTCTGTGCACATTATTGCTCACTGACACAGTTTTAATACAAGCATTTCTGAGCTTGTCCTTTTCTGAGGTGGAAAGTTCAGGGTAGGCCTCCGCCCATGGATCTGTGCATTGCTCCACCCCCGTCCAGGTGATTCGATTGTCCCCACAGAAGAGTCAGGAAAGCACAATTAAAGGCAGGCAGACTCCGACAGACAGCCAGAGTGCAGGAGATGCTCAGGTAGACCACGTGTTCACGGTTGAGACAGAAGCCCGGCACAGGGAGACACAAGAAAACGTAGGGAATACAGACGACAGCCATTAAAAGCCAAGCCAACTTGCATGCTTTTGTAAAATTGTGTGGAATTGGAAAATGTTAGATTTTTGTTAATATCACAAGAGGAAATGTTGCAGCAAAACACTCTCCTCTACCCTATTAAATCCGACCCAAATTAGTCAAAGCAACACACAGACAAACGCATCAGAATATTCAAACCAATGCTCAGAATTCTACACATAAGGACTATAGTTTGATATATTCAGATTGAAACGGTTCACTTATATCTAATGTCATTTTATTGTAAAAAAGTAATTATTCCATCCCTTTTTTAGATTTTAGTGACTTACAATTAGGAAGTGTGGTTTTGATCACTTCACCTGTGCCTACCCTGTCAGGTGAGCGGCCTGGAGATGAGGAAGTGGATGGACGAGCTTTTTCCAATCATCATGGACATGCTGCAGGACTCCTCCTCACTGGCCAAACGACAGGTACGCCAAGATAATTAGTGTCTGCCTCCTCTGGTTCTAATCATTTATTTATTTATTTTCTCTTCCCAAGTTCTGAAAAATGTTTCTTGGGTACAGTAAATACAAGTATTCTTCAGTTTACAAAGTAGGATGTTATTTCTGGAAATATTTTAAGACGCTCAAAAGAAGCCTTTAGAAAGCATTGTGCGGCAGGTATTGCCTTTGAACAGGATTGTGTGCCAGGAGCTCACACAGAGAGGATTCATTAATAAGTAGTAACCAAGGACTGAAAGCAGCTTGGATTGCAGGAATAATGGCTGACAATTTATTTTACACAGAATAAAGTGTACAACGAGAACACATGAAAATCAAGATAAAATAAACGGTTGCATTGTTTGTTAAATAGTACAAGGATTGTTAAGTAATGCAAAGAAGAGTGCATCCCAAACATGATCATTTTGATCTTTTCCACCAGGTGGCGCTGTGGACACTGGGCCAGCAGGTGGCTAGTACAGGTTATGTGGTGGAGCCCTACCGCAAGTACCCCTCCCTTCTGGATGTGCTGCTCAACTTCCTCAAGACGGAACAAAACCAGGGCATCAGGAGAGAGGTATGCCACTTCTTGTCCCATTTTCCCCCACAGTTGCCTCAGGAGCAATGTGAACCCAACTCTGTCGTTCAGTGAGTCACCACGAGGCCAGAAACCCTACCTGTCCACATCTACTGAACAAATACGGGTCTGTTTAGTTGTATTGACTTGACTGGTGAATTATAATCACGTGTATGCAGACACTATGAGGCTGTGCACATTTTCCATAGTTTGTATGGAACTTGAGTTGTGATGTAAGTGATAATTGCCAAAGTTTCTTCCCTTGCCTATTACATTTCCGTGCGTCTCAGGGAGTGCATTGTCAATGTGTATGGTGTGTGGCATGTGGACATTGGCTCTGGCATTTCTCGCCCCTGGATCCAGAATCAAACACATCTGAAATCCAGTAGGGCTGAACGATTTGGGAAAATAATCTAATTGCGATTTTTTTCCCCCCCCAATATTGCAATTTGCGATTTAATATACGATTATTTTTTGTACACACACACACACACACACAGCGACATGATAACTTCGTTGTCTGTCGTGATGCAGACGTGTTTCTCCTCGTTGAGATCCCAGCTGGCAAGCCCCTCTCTCAGGCCGGCTGCAATATTTCCCCCTGTGTGGTCGTCTGGGAAGTAGGTAGTTTGTAGGCAGCGAGCTCCGAGGTTGAAATCTCCGTCAATAAAATGGACTGTAAGACTCTGGTAAGGCTCAGCTGTGCGGCTTGACCACAGATCAGTAGCGGTAGCAAAAAAGTCCACCGTTTTAAGCTCCGTGGTGACTTTCTCTTTGCACTTTTTGTCCAGCTCCGGTATGGCAGTCTGACTGAAATATGTACGGGAGGGTATCCTGTACCGTTTATCAAGCGTTTTGATCAATGCCATGAACCCAGGCTTGGTCACCGTGCTGAGAGGCATCATATCTTTGGCTATGAACTCGGTTATTGCCCGAGTGATTTCCCCGTGTCGTTTTGAATTACGTTCATATGGAGTGACGCTTTTCAAACATTTCGGTCAGTGATCCCTGTCTTGAGGTATTTGGCTTGTCTGGCGCACTGGTGCTCGGCATTTTGGCCATACAGCTGTCATACGTTGATTTGTGGTATTTTGTGCTGGAACAAGTTTGTAGTGTTACCCCGTGAAGTAGCAACAGGAGCACGGCATGCTCTGCACATCACCTGACGCTGCGCAGCATCTTCTTTAAAAATAGTTCCACACCACCGACGTGCTGCTCCTCTTCGAGACTAAAGTCTCAGCTGTGTCAGTTTCTGACTGTTCCGTCGAGCCAGAGGCCATTGCGCAACAGGTTAAAGGGCCACTTGAAAAGTTGATGTAGCCGAGTTCTCCACTCTTTCGCTCGCGTCACGTGATGACGTTGTAATCGCGCACGTTGCGGTTAGAAAATCTCGTTTTTATCATATCGCGATATTATCGCAAATGCAATTAATCGTTCAGCCCTAAAATCCAGTTGCACTCATTATCCAATTGTAGTTGCTGGTCGAGGTTGACTGCATGTGCCACAGCATCGGAACAAACTCCAACACTTTAACGGCAACTTACTTTTGCATGTTGTCGTGTTTTATTAAAGGAAGACCCCCACTGAAAGTCTGTCTTTTTGAGTATCGTACTTTCCGCTTGTAGCGCCTAAAAAGAGATGGCTCTTCTTACTGCTGTGAAAGAAGCGAGAAACTGTGTTCAGTTTGGATTCACAGCACTAACTACCGAGTTGCACAGATCTTCTTCTTTCTTTTTCTGCATGTCTATTCATTCCATATAAACCCATGTAAACACAAATATTAATCGTATTATTCTCTTTATAGAATGTGATTGCTGCGCACATAATTGGTTCCAAATTGTGTGATTCACACATTTCCATTAACCGCAGAGCGTTGTAATATCTAAAAGTAAAAAGAAATTCACAACCTGTTTTTTTTTTTTTTTTTTTTCGTCCGTACTAAATGTTCTGCTTCAATCCATATTCGTTGACATCTAGCCTTTCAAAAACAACATTTTCACAGCAGTTTTGAAAAACTGGTGGGTGGTCTAGCAGCAATCCAACTGCACCATTAATTACATTTATATATCCCCAATAACAAAAACCTGTTTTTTTTAAAGATTTATTTAGGGTCATGACTTAACGAAACATGACAACATACCTTCGAATCATTATTTTAAAAAACCTCAATAGGAGCTCTGAATGTAAAAACAAACCTAACATTCAGCACAGCCCAATATGCTCTTTCAACGGAGCTCCAGAACTATAAGGAGGCCATCTCGCTTTGTAACTGTTTTTCCTTATAATGCTGACACCATGACCAAGTCTGAACGCCTTGTTGAAGCTTTCTCTGCTGTTCAGTGGAGGAAACACCGTTCAGTGGGCGCTTGCTAACTGTGTGCTGTGTGTCCTGACAGGCTATCCGTGTACTGGGTCTCCTCGGAGCCCTGGACCCCTACAAGCACAAGGTGAACATCGGCATGATCGACCAGTCCCGAGACGCCTCCGCCGTCAGTCTCTCCGAGTCCAAGTCCAGTCAGGACTCAGGTAGGCCGCAATAATTAATCACTAATCATTTTTGCAATTCTGCAACAACTGGAAAAACTCCAAATCAACAGGAACCTTTTTTTTAAATCCCACTGTGCGGGTCCTTCCATTGGGGACGTTTTGTTGCTTTAATTAGGTTTTGTCTGTGTGGGCCTGATGGATAGTATCCTAAAGAGTCTGTGTATAGCTCGTCATGGAATTTGTGATGATTTTTTTCTTCTCAGTCAGCTGGATTGTAAGGGCAGAGGTTTTTTGGTTCACATTTTATAGCCATTATACTGTAGTTCTCGTGTTTTAGTATTTTAATTTTTTTTTAAAGAGGAGTGATGTTTCCACTAAGACATGAAGGATTTACTGTATTACCCTTTCATCTCCGAACCTCCCCAGAGCCACCCGTTGAGGTGGTCCGATGTGTTTGGAAACATCAAGATGCATACTGTACATAAAGCGTCTCTACATTAATATAATATAAATCGGGTCCAACCACTATGTGCACGCATCTGGCAGCAGGCGGCCTCACAGGCTTCTTAGAGACGGGCTGTGAGGTGACTTATTGAAGCGGCTCCAGTTTTAAAAGGTCAGGCAGTTAGCATTTTGGAAGATGCATGTAAATGTCATTTTTGAAAAAGCCATCCGGGATGTAGAACAAGGCATTTGTATTTGTCATGAATTGACTTGGCGGTTCTCATGCGTGTATTTTAGATTTGTAAAACATAATTTTTTTCTTCATATTCATGAACAATTTAGTGATTTAAAACCGCTGAATAGGAAAGAGGGTCCCGGATTACACCTCTTGGTAAAGCAGCTGGTCTTAGTAATACAAGTTGTTTTATGCTTCACTGAATTGAACAATATTGAATTGTGGGACCATTTGTGCAGGACGGGTGTGACCTTGAATACAAGTTGAATGCACACAGATTCCCCCTCGTGTTAGCAACAAGCCCGTGCTGCAGAAAGAACACACCGTTGCAATTATTCTTTGGTCTGAATATGATCACTCTGATTTCACCCTCAATTACTTGAATTGCTGAATCTGACTCACAAAACCAATGTCTGGCTAAAAACACACATGATTATCCGCAGCTCATTAGAAAGACAGAGACGTGATATGTCGACACACTCGAGACAAAACACTTTTTTTTTTTTTTTTTAGAGGTCTCACACCTGCATTTGAAAAGTCAACAGCAGCTTTGGCTTTGGGTTTTGAGATTTGTTGGATCCCCCTCACTCTTCGGGATCCGATTTCTGACTTCTGGTCTGATCGACGTCCAACCAAACCGCCAGTTGGGTTGGTCGTGCCAGTTTAGAGGGAGACGTAACCGAGACAACTGGGACTTTTTAGACTGGAGAAATAATTTGGGGTGACCCACTTTTGCATCTGTTTAATAAAGTTAATGATATACATCACTTATTATTATGCTTTGACGCAAATTTTACACAGAATGCTGGAATGATAATTTCTGGCTCTGTCACGTGATGCCATTGGGGCATTTGAGATTTTAGTTTTACTAACATAGCCTTACTAACAGAGGGGTAAAAACTGAAAGGCCACTCTCATGGTGATTCGGGAGGTTTTGCAGTCCTCAATATGAATGTTGACCCGATTTGAAAGGTCTTGCCGCAGCTTAAAGTCCGTTATCCTCTTTAAAAAAATCATAATGATTATGGATACATATGGTCATTTCAGGACTCTCCACTCGTCTGTGTCTCAGAATGGGATCTTGCACAATACGGTAATAGTTTTTCCAGTTTGTTTGTAACTGGCCTGTGACTGGAAGCGGAGGCTGTGTATCTGTTGGCAGATTTGTCAGGGTGAGTGTCTGTCTGGAGCACCAGCTATATTAACGGCATGCTTTTCGTTACGTGGGAGGTCACAGGCGAGGCCCACCTCTCACCTGACTTCAAACAAGACTAATCACATCACTACAGAACGCCAGGGTGATAAAACTTGATGAAATGGTGCGTATGCCCGCTTAACAATTTGCTGTATTTACATCTGTTATTATGGCTAGGAAACAGTTCAGTTCCCCCCCTGCCCCCTTTGCACAGCTGAAACCCAAATTACTGCTACGCTGCTGCCTCACTTAGCTTCACTGGTGCCTGTTTGTGGGCTGTAAAGATGCACATGTGTTGCCATCTATCACCGCTATTATTCTGGACTTGGTGAAGGCCGGAATAATAAAAGATCCAAAGCCTACCCTCTTTAGCCTGTGAGTCCTGTGCCAATCTGTTTTGTCTACGGTCCAGAGTCTTCAGGGAGACAACTGGAGCAGCTGAAACTGTACTCCTGCAGAAGGCCAGTGAAACGCTAAATACCAGAGATCTGTATTCTCAGATGCCTCGTAAAACCTAATAGCTCTGTATAGATAAATGGTCAGACTGACCCCATTTTGTATTGCCTGTCACAAAAAAAAGCCATTAATAAAACTAGTGAGTTTCATAACGAAATATGCATTATAAATGTGAAATAGACCACCGCTGTTGCTTGGTTTCTTTTTAAGAAATGCATAAAACCGTGCTCTCTAATTTTGGCCACGACTGCTGAAACCCTCATGTGGCTCTTTTTCTTTTCTTTTTTCTTTTTTTTTATTCTCCTGTACTTAAAGGTGATTCTGAAGTGGCTTATCACATATGGCAGCAATCACACAAATACCCTCAAAGGGAGAATTACTGGGTGTTCAGACCAAACGGCACGGTTTGAAAGAGACGCAAGGGGCGGAGACGCACCGTGCAACCTTTTTAAAATGCCATCGAACAGAATTGTTGCGTTTCTGTCATCTTATCTTTCGCTTTGACGATTGCAAGGCGAGCAGACGCACTACTCTTCCTGTTCCAACAATCAGGAACGCGAGCTTGCGCTGAAGTTGCATTGTGATGCAGTAGCAAATGGGGCTTCATTCTCTCCATGCAACGCTAACCTGAACTCGGCCTTCGCCCTTCGATTAACGGAGCAAACGTCTTCACGTGTTTCTCTTGACCTTTTCTTTGTAATGCTCATGCTTATCCCGTTCTCAGTGTAATTCCATTTGTGACTGACTGGACCGAAACGTATAACCATGTGAACCCGCATCATCGCTCCTTACGTCATAACGCTAATACGAGAATGAAAGTGGCTCAAAGGAGGAACGATACGATGTTTATGTTGGCAGAAAAAGGGGCGCTTGCGGTTTAAACAAGAGTAAACACACCAGGGCATAGTCATCAATTACTGCAATCAAACCCTATTTGATTTGTTGTCCACTGCTATAATGCAGGTCGGGGCCAGAACTGACAATCCAACAGCATCAGCTCTCTTCTCCCATCAGCCAATTATTGTTGTCTTACTTTACAGCCAGCGCCAGAAGCACCGTCAGCTGTATTTAGAGTGAAGGAGGAGGTGTTGATTTGGATGGTAAGGGCGGGGGAGGGGGGCATGATTGGTGTGCCATAAATCACCGTTGATATACTCTTCCACACTGGAGAGTTATTGCCTGACTAATAGTGAGTGTCATAGCCTTCTGTCCTACATGGTCACAAGGGTTGGGCGGGATGAAGTTGGAGTTGGATTCATACTCATAAAATTAGGTCAAGTGCTCGTGATGGTATGATCACATTTGGAAAATATAGAAGTAGTTTAGTTTCGAAGTAGCTTTTTTCTTCTTAAGAATTGAGCTGTTTTTCCCCCACCACCGAAACGCTAACCACCTGTTATTTTAATACAGGGCTACATTCAAGTTGTTATGGTTTTTAAAAGTTTGTTAAAGTGGATATATTTTTTTTTTACATCTGTAATATAACAACAACAAAAAAGCATGAACACTGTGTTTTATATTATGATCAGTTGCAAAACACTGCAGACTAAATGCAGATATTTCATCTATAACACATATTATTGAGCACTGGTGCCTCATCCAGGAAGTTTTTTTTTCCTGTAAAGCATTGTGGGCTAATGAGACAAAGGAGCACTTGAATTCAACTTGTATTACAGCCAGAAAGCCTCCCTCTGGTGATTGACGAAGGGGGGAAATCTTTTTTTTAGCGTACCAATTGCTACATTGTGCCTTAGTTCGTTCAACATATTTCCCACTTGAACACCAACGCTTGTAGTATGTGACTTTGTCCCATTCGCATCTTTACGTTGCGTTTACAAGGACCACACGGATGCATCTTTAAATACATCTGAGCAGAGCGCGATGGCTTGTGAAATGCCGACGGCGTCAAAGTTCACGTCAGGTGTGTCCTTATTAAAAGTTGAGCTAAAGAAGCGGCAATTGTTAGCTGTATTAGGCGCAAAACCTTGGGAACGAGCGTCCTTGAGGTATTGGGCCACAGCTCCTGCCCCTTGTCCAGTGCATGTTGAGAAGATATTTCTTCTTCTGGTTCTGACCAGGAACTGCCATGATTTCAAATTATGTCAATTTAAAAGCTGTGTGCTACTTGTTTCAGTTCGAGGACAATGATTTTTCTCACAGTTTTAGTGACTCCAAAAAAACAAAAACATAGCCACGACTTTTGTTTCATTGTGCAAATCTCGCCATGTGCTCCTCCTTACAGCGGACTACAGCACCAGTGAGATGCTGGTGAACATGGGCAACCTGCCCCTGGACGAGTTTTACCCGGCCGTGGCAATCGTCACTCTGATGCGCATCCTGAGGGACCCTTCACTCTCCAACCACCACACCATGGTGGTCCAGGCCGTCACCTTCATCTTCAAGTCTCTGGGCCTCAAGTGTGTCCAGTTCCTGCCGCAGGTCATGCCCACTTTCCTCAACGTAATTCGGGTCTGCGACGCCAGCATCCGAGAGGTAGGCGGCGGGACAGAATTCGAGGAGAGAAGGCTGTCTGGTTGATTTCTGTCGTCCGTTTACCTCTGGTCAATGACGCCAGTTATTCTCATCATCAGCGAGTCCCTTACTCTCCCTTTATGTGCCCTTTTTGCTCTCCAGTTCCTCTTCCAGCAGATGGGAATGGTGGTGTGCTTTGTGAAGATCCACATCCGCCCCTACATGGACGACATCTTCACCCTCATCAGAGTGAGTAACTGTGTCCCTCAACTGATCACCGAGCCGCCCCGTGTTTTCCTGTGAGTCAGGCAAACAGCTGCAAACTCTTAATTGCACTCAGTTGTGCTCTCCACCAGCCTCATTGGGAGCGACGTGTTCAGGCCCCCGTGATGAAGTCTGGCCCCACGTCACACGGCAGTACACGTCGTGTGTGGTATGGCACCAATCGACAAGCTTAAAGAGGCTCATTGTTTAGAATGACAGCAGATCATACTGTCCAATTCAGACACTCCTGACATTCACTCGTTATCACATGAGCTTGAACAACCGCTGAAGCCATAGCCCTTGCACAAACACACTTGTCGATCACATAATCACATAGCAAGGTACGAAAATATCATATGACTGACTGGTAACACTGTTACCGGCACTTTTTTGCAATCGCGGGAACTCCTCCTGCAGAAAAGTAATTGAGAGAACTGGACCGCTGCGCCGCAAGTCCCTCTGAGTTAATAAACGGCGAGTGAAACAAAGAATCTATTCATTTTTTTTGCTCCCGCATCCAGATGAGGGGGCTGGAATAGCCATTCAGGATGTACACTCACTAGCTGCCACAGGCAGGGAAAGCAGGAAGTTGGGGGCTACTCGAGACCTCTGGCCGCTGACGAAACACCTCGGCCAGATCTCACAGCTGAAGCCCATTGACTGATTGACGCATTGCGTGACTTCGAGTCCGCCCCCTTAACTCCGATCGCGATTATCTCAAATGGACACGGTGGCCGTGCCGAGATTTCCCCCGAAAAAAACAGTGTGTCGTAAGCCACACAGACGTGATGTCAGTCCCAGTTGACAGGAAATCGTCTCCGTTCCTCGCCATCGGAGTATCGTGACACTCCCGCTCGGCCTCTGGCGTGTAAGCGCTTCGACCGTCCAGGGGGAAGTCTGTCCAAACGTCTCTGTCACACTCGCAGCTCATTGATGGAAACACATTTTGACCCAATTCTTCAGCACCACACAAACACCATGCGAGAGCAAGGTGGATGAGGTAGTGCTTTGTCCTAAGTGCTTTGGATGTACCCTCTGAATATTAAAAATGTATATTCAGAAATTGGACTCTCATGAATTGAGGTCACTCTTATTTAGACACATAACTCACTACAGCCACATCTGTCTCTTAGCTCAGATAGTATTCGGTTTGTGTATTTCTTTGGGTTCCAGGATTCTCTACAGTCTGACCGCCTAATATAATTTAATCGTATATATAGTATTCCTGTTAGAGCTCTATAGTCGCAGAATGCCTTTGTGTGCTATACAAAGCAAAGACAGTATTCTGTAGTTTATCGTGTTTTTTTTAAGAAGTATTCCATATCATGGTATTCTAATTCATGCCAACATCTTCTGCTCTGTCCTGTAGGAGTACTGGACACCAAACAACCCCATGCAGAACACCATCATCCTTCTGATCGAGCAGATTGTGGTGGCACTCGGTGGAGAGTTCAAGCTCTACCTGCCTCAGCTCATCCCACACATGTTGCGCGTCTTCATGCACGACAACAGCACCGGACGCAGTGTTACCATCAAGGTCAGTGTCATGCGGCGCAGTCCAGCTGACAGAATCACATATTCCTGATGTGCGGAGTGTTCACCACAGGGTGTCCCAACCACCAGAATCAAAAGACTTCACGGCGCACAATAATACTGGGGAACGACAAATTCTAAGCTATTATTATTTCCCAAGTCGTACTTTACATTTTTTTTAAATTATAAAATGTTCATGTGAATGAACCGTCATGCAAATAACAGGTTGAACCTTTAACTGTGTCAGAATTAAAGACCGGATACATAAAAATGTCAGGATTGGGATTGATGTTCTACAATGGCATATTACGAGAAGATTTATACAACAACATCAAGGACTAAAGATGAAACATAAAAATACATGAAATCAGAGGAATGCAAGCAGAGACTATATATATATATATATATATATATATATATATATATATATATATATATATATATATATATATATATATATATATATATATATATATAGTCTCTGCTTGTATTCATCAAACATTTAATTTTGTTATTGAAGCTGTTTTGACAAAAACAAGTAAATAGATTATTGTAAATGACCTCATCTCTTGAGGAAAAAGCCTGGAAGATAAATACCGACAATTGTACACAATATTTTTTAACATTGTCATGGTAACGGGGATATGTTGCAGCAAAGTGCTTTCCCATTCAGATTTACACCATGTGTACAGTCTCTCACGCTCAAACCATTTAACAGTCCCAGAGGGTCCGAGGTTTGGGGCCTGAGGGGGGGCACTCACCGTTACAGAGGTCAATGACGGGAGCTCAGTCCGTAGGGATTTGTCCTGGGAAACAGAGTCCACGGACCAGTTGCTACAGAGGTCGGACTGGCAGCTGGAGAGGTAACGGTTCACCTCCTGGGCACTGTTGAGCAAGGCATCGAACCCATAACTTCTCAAGCACTCCAGACTCATCACTCGAACAAAATAATGCGGATTTTGGTCCGACTGAGCCACAAGAATCCTCCTAGCAGGACCAACCCTGTGTGCGAGCAAAAGGTCGCGGAAAGGATAAAGATCACCGACTCATTTAGATTCACTTCTCACAGAAATAAAAAGGTAGCTGTAACAGACAGTTAAAAAATTAAGTTTTACTGGCTGTAATAGATCATGCCAGCGAAACAATAATATGCATCACTGTGTTATGTATTTTTTTTTCTTCTTTTTTGATAGCTGGAGAACGTGCGTCATAAATCAAGTAGAGAAAGGGCACTATAACGAGATTGGAAAGCTCACATGTCATATAATATAAACTTGTGTGTGTGTGTGTGTGTGTGTGTGTGTGTGTGTGTGTGTGTGTGTGTGTGTGTGTGTGTAAAGTGCTTCCATCGCTCCACGCTCTCGGAAGGCACAGGAGCTCAGTTGACTTATTGGGGTGGTGTTTTCTGTTCCGTGGCTTCCGTCGATATCCATCAAAATCATTCAGGCCTCCAGCCGTTCACTTGCAATACAGCAGTTCAAAGACGGCATAGACCTGTAGCTTACACACTCTCCTGTTTCAGCAGCTGCTGCCAGAATTTGTCTGGGTTCTCTCGGAACCCCTAAATCATGGTCTGGGCACAGACCACAAAGGCAGAATCGCAAGAAGCGCGGCCACCTAGCGCTCTCTGCTCTGCTGCTGTTTTGTCTCAAGAGTCTGCTGTATTCGATAACCCAGCAGCCCACAGTCTGGATAGTCTATAACTCAGGCCTGGGTCCTGGAGCTTAATCTTAAGCACTGGATGGGGGTTCGCGAAATGGGAAAGCTGGGAATTGGGTTACCTTCGAGTCCGAAGGAGAAGAAAAGAAAAACATACCTCCATCATTTCAAGGAGCTGTTGGGCCCGACCACCACCAAACCCCCTAACACGCAGACCTCCACACCTCCACCTCGGCTTCCTGCTGTCTCGCCGTGCGTCATTCAGACGGAGGGGTGGGGGCGGAGAGCAGAAAGTGGCCATGGTGTGCGGTGGGGGCCGGGTTTGCTTCAACATGCGTCACCTTTCAAATACCATCTATTCGCGCACGCTCCTCACACACATGCTCCACACAACATGATGTAACGATCATATGAAACTACAGGAGCCTTTTCTGGAAAGAAAAGTAAAGAAAACAATCACACAGTCTGTGTTAGTTTTTATTATTTTTTCTGCAACCTCAGTGATCCCCCTTCATGAATTATTAACTTAATACTCAGTCATGTGCAATCTTGTTTGAAAACTATACCATTTGAATACATGTCAGATCTGTGATGAAGACACAATGTTACATCACAAAGCATTCAACAAATAAATGACTGAGAGAGAGAGAAGGGTACAAACTTAGGCTAGATGCAATCAAACAAACAATAAGCCATCTCGCAATAGAGGAACAGTGAGAACATTACTGAAAACATTGGCAATCTGTTTCAGTAAAGGAAAACAAAGCATTTTTAATGAAGTGAAATTACGACGGAGAATGGGTATTTAAAGCTAAATTAATCCAATCGGATGTTTAGATACACATGGGACTGTACCGAGGATGTGATCAGAACGTCTTCGTGAATACTTTGACGTTTCAGGAACACATTTTTTTATTTTTTTTATTATATAGTTTGAGACAATTAGGGCCAAAAAAATGAATCAGTACTAGTGAAATTGAAGTCTTGAAGCCATCCGAGTGTGTCTAACATTGTGCCAGGATGTGCAAAAAACGACCGATTATAAATCTCCAGAGTCTGTTATGCATAACGCTGAAGGGACAGAGGTCAGCTTTAGTTTCAGTGTGTGCTCTCTTTTTTTCGCAGATGCTTAACGCCATCCAGCTGTTTGGTGCCAACCTGGACGACTACCTGCACTTGCTGCTGCCTCCCATCGTCAAGCTGTTTGATGCCTCCGATGTGCCCCTGCAGGCCCGCAAGTCAGTGCGCCACATGGCCGTCTTTGTTTTCAGTTTAGCGAAATGTTCAAAAACCTCCACTCGCTGCATCTCACGCAAGCAAATCTGATTTTGATTGTCTACACATTCGTGCCACAGAAAAAAAAAAAGAAATGTGACTATACCCGCCAGAAAGAAGAACAGGGTTTCCCGTTTAGTTTTCTTCACAGCGTAACATTTGTATTTGCTCTTGTGTGTCTCGGGTCATGTCTCTCTGTCACTACTCCTGGGGAAAGTGAAGCTGAGCGTTTTTTGTGTGTGTTTTATCTGTTTTTCCCCCTCTGTGTGGCCCAGGGTTGCCTTGGAGACTCTGGACCGGCTGACGGAGTCCCTGGACTTCACCGACTACGCCTCACGCATCATCCACCCGATCGTTCGGACACTTGACAGCACGCCCGAGCTGCGCGCCACCTCCATGGACACTCTCTCCTCACTCGTGTTCCAGTTGGGAAAGAAGGTAGCTCCAGTTGCCCCCAGGAGGGCTTCCATTTAGATAATTTAGGCTGCTCTTCAAAAGACTACTTCCAGCCTCCCCGCTGCTGCGCTTCACATGAACAGCGCTTTGGTAAAGCCTCCACCATCGCATCAGTCTTAATTACCGGTACTTCCTGCCAGACTGCTGATGTCATTGACCATTTGGCGGCAGGGGGGGTTGGTGTTTACGAGGCTGGGTGAGGTCACGTTTACCACTCCCCCCGAGCCGCCCCCCTCCCTTCTCCCTCAACCCTCCTATGGTTTTCGGGCCTAACCTCAGGAGCACGGGCCCACGTGCAGCCTCGTCTGGCTGCCAAAACGTGCAGGGGAAGCTTTTGATCTGAGACTCGCGGTGGTTCGAGACAAGTGCAGGGTTTTCAGTTATTTGGCTTCTGGTGTCAAGGTTGGGGGGGGAAGAGCTATCCAGACTAAACCACATTAATCACATGTACACCCTTTTATTTACGCTCCTTCTTTATCCCCTCCTTTTGCAGTACCAGATCTTCATCCCCATGGTAAACAAAGTGATGCTGAAGCACAGGATCAACCACCAGCGCTATGACATCCTCATATGTCGCATTGTTAAGGTGAGTCCCTCCAATTTATCAACGTTGTTTTCTCCAAAAACATATTACCCCCCACTCCTGAATTAATTGTTCTTTGCCTTTTGCCCAGTCAGGCCCAATCAATAGAACCCACACAGAGTTAACTGCACATGGTGAAGCAATACATTACAAAAGTCATCACCATGCTTTGTTTATCAACACTTCTACATTCATAAAACATGTTTTGAGGCCTCACTCAACAGTTTGTGTGTGTGTGTGTGTGTGTGTGTGTGTGTGTGTGTGTGTGTGTGTGACTACATTATAGGGCTACACTCTGGCTGAGGAGGAAGAGGACCCTCTAATCTTCCAACATCGCCAGCTTCGTGGTAACCAAGGCGATGCTCTGGTCAGCGGGCCGGTGGAGGCGGGGCCTATGAAGAAGCTTCACGTCAGCACCACTGCACTCCAGAAGGTCAGAAGGGGGATAATTGACATTTGGTGCTTTCATAGTGAAGGGTTACGCACGCAGGTCCAGTGGTGATGTCACTGGCCTGGTTGTGTACAGGAAACGGCCGACTGTTTAGCCGTAGTGATGACACACAGACCAACGGAGCAGCGATAAATTAAAGGAAAAAACCTGCTGAAATGAGCGGACACGCACAATGAACTCAGGTGCTCCCATTCAGGTCACAAGGGGTTTCTGAATGCTTCCATGAATATGAAAGTGATGTGAATCATATGCTGCGGCCTTCACAGTCACTAGATATCAACAGGGCTCTCCGCCACTGTCATCAAAACGCCAAATGAGGTAATCTTTTGGGAAGAACGGCGTTTTCATTCTTTGGAACGTCTTACCACAAGTAGTAAAAACACGATTTATGTGTCCGTCTCAGCCAGATGAGACACACACACACACACACACACACACACACACACACACACACACACACACACACACACACACACACACAGACGTTACCTGTGACACTCTAGGGAAACTCTGCTGCTCCCACGTAGTTCCCAGTGAATGCTGAGATGGAGAATTTCTGTCTCTCCACAGGCTTGGGGTGCGGCCAGGAAGGTGTCCAAAGATGATTGGCTTGAGTGGCTGAGGCGCTTGAGTGTGGTCCTGCTCAAGGAGTCGTCCTCACCTGCCCTGCGATCATGCTGGTCTCTGGCACAAACCTACATCCCTCTCGCCAGGTCGGTTCTACTGCTCTAGCTCACTTCCTCTCCTGTATTTCACCTTAATTTTCTTCTTGTCTCAGTCCTTTTTAGGTTCCCTATCCACGATAGTCCACCACAACAGAACCGTTCACATAATCTTCATGCTTATGCTAATACAAGCAAGCTAATCTCGCTACTTGATTGATTTGCTGTTCCTCCAAATTCAGTTAAGGCCTGTTGTTTTTTTTTGCAAAATATCATATTTTGACAGCGCGTTTGCTGTCTCTGTGGTCCACAGGGACCTGTTCAACGCCGCCTTCCTGTCTTGTTGGTCCGAGCTGAGTGAGGACCAGCAGGATGAGCTCATCCGCAGCATCGAGTTGGCCCTCACCTCCCAGGACATCGCTGAGGTCACGCAGACCCTGCTCAACCTGGCAGAGTTCATGGAGCACAGTGACAAGGTGAGCAGTGAGTCGCAGCAGCTAATTTACACCACAGAATCGCTGTGACATCGTCTGGTTTTATTGGACTGCTTGCAGGTCTGTCAAATTTTCTAAATTCAAGTTTTGATATTACGTAGTGCATATTAAAGTGGCGGTATATAAAGCTTTTCCTGTCTCATTGAGTTCAATGTCAAACCGCCGACCATAAATCAACATGGGTAAGATGTTATATATTACTACCCATGACTCAGCTCCAACTTGTCAATTTTCAAGCTGCCCCTTTTTTGGAACGAAACGTGCGTGCCAAGTGGATGTGCACGGTATCGCGCGTGCTGCGTGACGTTGAAATACCGTTTGAAATTAGCTGTACTTCTCTGTACTCTCCCGCTGGCAATGCGGCAGCAATTAAACCGCATCTGCTTTAACGTTGTCTTTTGTGGAAACAACGATGATGGTTCACTTGGCTCTGATGTCTTCACGGTTTTTCTGTGTCATCAATGTATCTTCACACTAAATTGTGTGTGTGAAAGCACTCCGTGTTCTGAGTTGACGCATCTGCCGGAAAATTGGGAATGGTGCGTCAGATGCAAAACAGAGTGTATGAGCACAAATAACAGAACCTGCACAGAGGCGCTCCGGAAATGTACCAATGCAAAAAAAAGAAAGAAGAGAAAACCAAGTCTCCTTGTATGCCTTCTCATTTTGTGCAGACGCCCTTGCTACAGTCCACCACGGTCGGGAAAACCCGCGTCACTGTACAAACTGTGGTTTCCGGTGCTAGTTGTTGTTTAAACGGATTGTGTGTCGCAGGTTTGAAGCTGGCCCAAAACCTGCACTCCATTATCCTTCTTTGCAATTATTCAGAAGTCGCAAGAGGAGAGCTGAGCGAAAACCATTCCGGCTGCTGTCATTGTGATAACAATATAAACGGGAGCAGGTAACACTTTAAAACCACAAAAAAAAAAAAGAGTTAACAGAGAAAGCCTTTCACAAGTGGCCTCTGTTTGACCGCACATGTTGAGCTAATTAGTGACGAAGCTGTTGGGTTGAGGGCAGAGACCGTCATGGCCGAGTCATGATGTATTATTTCAGCAGGGTTACCCCCTGCTGTGAGGCTGCAGTAGAGACAGACATAAAGTGTCCGGTTCCCAGCCAGTGGAAAGAAGGGCATGATCTGTTTTCTCTAGGTTACCAGACGACCTTTTGCACGTTAACTCAATTGTGACACGAAGCTACCTTATGGCGCAGTAATTGCGTTATCGTGTTTAATAAAGTGTCCAGTCAACTAATAGGTTCTGTCGATTGCCACAAAATGTAATGCAGATGGAGCACAGCGGGGTTCATTTCGAGTTTAATTTTCTTTAGAGCAACAATTAATTTCATGCAATTTTTTGTTTCCTTTTCCAGGGCCCTCTGCCCCTCAGAGATGATAATGGCATCGTGCTGCTCGGCGAGAGAGCCGCCAAGTGTCGTGCCTACGCCAAGGCTCTGCACTACAAAGAGCTGGAGTTTCAGAAAGGGCCGTCTCCTCTCATCCTGGAGGCTCTAATCAGGTAGGTGGTCGAAGAAATGTTTTTATTTCTGCGAAAAAAAGCATGTTTTTTATGACCTGTGAGCCGTTGAGCTCAGTTTTCATCACAGTATTTGACTGACAACAGCAAGCACACATTTGTTCTTCACATAGAAAAAGGGAGTGTAGTTTCGTCAGTTTTCTTTTAATTTAAGTTATAGTAGAGTCAAAGGAACATGTAGCTTCTTCAAAGTTAGGACTTAATTTCTCGGTAACTTTGAGATCATCAAATAATTCGTGGTCTGTGGGAGGTCTCTTCCCTTGGGTGTAGATTCATTCAGAGTCACAAAACCTTGGTTTGACAGGTGCCTCTGTGATAAACAGTCACTGCATTATAAGTTATTGCTTCAAGACAAAACATTAAACCGATCTCTCAAAGTCAATTTTTATTAAAATATATACACAAGAAATGATATTGCACATATCTTCCCATAAGCCTTTGATATCTTCCGTCATCTTTTCCATCCTTTTTTCTCATCCTTCTTTATTTCTTTGCCTTTGGCATGGCGTGGAGAAATCTGTTTTCCAGCCATCTAATTGGACGCTTGCCTCCTTTTCATCTACGAGTGTCTGGACGTGTGTTTCTCAGGGGCCTGTTTTCAATTTCTCAGGAGCCTTGATGATGATGAATGATGGGAGCCGGTACTCTGGTGTTTTCAATATTCCCATCTGGTTCTCACCTCTCCAGGATTTCCCATAAAAAAAAAAAAAAAGAAAAAGATTCAGAGGCTGGTGTGCAAAATGTAAAGCTGGCTCTTCTGAGTCGCTGCCTTATTTCAAGAAAAAAAGAAAACAACAGAAACTGATGCACACTTTTTGATGACGGGTAGGCATCGTCACTGCTTTTGGTACCTGATGAGTCATGGTGGTTGTAGATGAGTGTGCGATTATTTCAGAGATATAGATTTATATTTTTCATATATTTGTAAAATGGACCTTCAGTTAAAATTCAATCGGAGTAGGTGACACTCATAATAGAACACATTTGTACGAGTTGTAACTGGTATGAATAATGTGTGAAGGATTTTTAAGAAAATCCAAATAATTAGCTTGTGGTCTAACTATATTCACAGGCCCCTTAGCTGTGGACGGAGCCAGGAAACCAGTCACATTTTCCCCATTTATCCCAGCAACAGAGGAACATTGTTAATTGAGCATTTGGCCTATGGTGTTATTGTACATCATGCTGGGTCTTTAAATTGACTTAAATAAGTAATTTGTCAATTTTTGCCATAAAATGTTGTACAATTTGACAATCTCTGAGAGGATGTAATGATTGGGCGAAAGCGACGCAACAGATAATATAATAAAGGTCTTAAATAATGTAACTATGACTTTGGTGGTTCCGTCCCCACTATGGCGACTGAAGCTGGGCATTTTTTGCATCTGGACCATGTGTTAATAATAAACGGGTAGCCATAATGTTACTGACTCTATGGAAATGCTTAGAAATGGAAATATATAGTATGTATGTAGTTTAGTCAGCTGTAAAACTGCAAACTAACTCAGGGACAGGATGCACAGGAGTGTGGTTTTATATCAAATCTACATTCCAAGGGAAAATGAGGTGAACCTGAGATAGTGTAATCGCATGACCCACTTTTTAAATGCGCACAAAATAAATTCCATGTGTTTCCTCAGGCTTAACCCCGCCCGTTATATTTGGATAACCTTTAGATGGTATAATCAATTTCCACGCGATAGCTTCTGCCCAGAGGTCAAGTCACATTCACTTTAGCTGACGCACATCTTCATCAAATAACAACTCCAACTTCTGGCTGCCCTATTTACTGAAGTTTAGAAAAAAATAACCCTAAATACCATTTGCAGCAGCTTGGTGTCCAAAGTGTATTGTGTGGTGCGTTGCCCCCTCACGCCATGCGCCACTGTTCAAGGTCTGCTTTTGTTGTTTGGGTCATAAGTTAGAATATTTTTAAACACTAGAATAGAAAGAGCAGGTCATTTGTCATCCAAAGGTCCCCCCCCCTTTTTGTGTGTGTCCTTCATTCCACTGTGGCAATTTCCTTCTAAGGGGAGGGATAAATATCCCGCTTTAATTAGATGTTTTTCCCCCGACTGTGTCACCTTGTTAAAGGAAGAGAATTTCCCGAAGCCTGCTACCACTGAGCCTGTATAGGCAGTGCTCCCCGGCTGTAGGTATTTAAACGCTCTGAGGAATTCTTTGCTGTTTTGAAGCGTAGCAAAATGGCGTTATTGTTTTCAAGGTAGTAAACCTCAAGGTAGTTTAACTCGCTGGCAGAATAGAGAGTGTGTGTGTGGTCCTCATTCCTGCATTTGGCTAAGGAGCCCTGGGATCTTTGGCCGATATGTCAGCAGATGACCGAGGGGCCGGAGGTCTGTGGCTCAAGGCAAATATGTTGCTATATATATATATATATATATATATATATATATATAGCAACATATATATTACGAGACGTGACTGGACACAAGACTTTGTGTTGCTATTAGACATCGCTACATTTCAACCTGCAAAGCGATTAACGTTGGATTGCCTGTATGACACGGGTTGTGCTGCCATGTTTCGTTTAAAAAATATGTTTATTTTCTATCACATAAAACGACATAATTACAGAGCTGTACACATTTTACAAATGACACATTTCCATCATCAATGGTTAGGGTTTTACAATAAAAGGCAGCGTAATTCATAGGAAGTGCCTTTGGTGGTTGATCCCATTCCAGCAACTCACAAAGATCCCCTTTTCTTATTTTTATTAGTTCCTACCAGTCCTTAATGATTTATACCTGAACCAGACTACTCTGGACGGATTCTTGCTACGATCCTTACATGTGTTACTTGTGTTAACTAAAAAATACATCCTAGTGCTTTCAAGACAAACGAGAGAAGGAATCAAAATCCAGTCACCCTTACGGGACAGTGGTAAAAGAGCATCTATTAAAGCATTTGAAAAATAAAATATTTGTACTGATAAATACACAAAATTAACTACAATTTACAATCAAACACGGCAACAGACATGACACACTCATCTGACTGAAACGTAACCAGACCATCACAAACTACATTTTCATTCCTTTCGCAGTCAAGGCAAGGCCACAATTTGGTTGAACAGGTATTTGCGAGATCGCTCGGCATTCACGCGTGTCATCTCCCGGTCCAGCGCACCACGGCTGAAGCCCTTTATGGTTGAAAATCCACGGGCCGGACCTTCATCTCCACTTTCTTGAGGGAGTAGTTGGACCCGTGCCAGCCGTACCAAGTGATCCCATCTGGGTTCTTCGTTATGTGCTGACCGTAGCGGTAAAAAACGCCGTTCAAGTTTGAGTCAGTGCAGCAGTTGTACCAGTAACCACCTGGAAGGAGAGGAAAAAACAATATTTAGACTTAACGTTGATCGAAGGGAAATGCGTACCTAACGTTGAATGTAAATTGGTTGCTTCGATTTACCTTTGCGCAGGGAAGCACAGTGGTCCACGCACTTGTCGTTGTCCTTGTTGGCGGTGCTGAAGTTGGTGTTGTTGTGGTAGCGCAGCGAGTCTCCAGCGTTCCCGCTGTAGTTGGCGAGGAGGAGCTTGTAGCTGTTCAGCTCGTTACCCAAGGTGAAAAAGCCGTACTCGGCGTAGCGCGTCTCCCCCTGCCAGTCCTGCGTTGGAAAATATAAACGACTGGATTTAGAGAGGGACAGTTACACACAGCCTGTTGGCTCCCCAAAGGCCACTTTGATTTATTCTTCATTTTCCCGAAATCGGTTCATGTGTTAAATGTTGACGCATTGGTTTACGTGTTTTCTTGCTCAGCCCGAGTTTACACCAGTGCCATGTTTTTTTTCCGACACGTACCTCCATCTCAATCCGGAGAACACTGGGCTGCCTCGTTAAACGGAAGATGTGGTCATTGCCGAGCCAGAAGTCTCCGCGGATGGATCCAAATCCGTTTTTGTACTGCTTCCAGTCCCGGTGGAATGATGTGAGGCCAACTTTGCGCCGTTGGATCAGAGTCCAACCACCTCCGTTTGTCTCCATATCGCAGAAGACCTGAAAGTATTTATCAAGATGTAATAGACTGCAGATGCCACACAACATGCAGTGTCCACATATCCTAAGTGTAACTTACGCTCAGCTCAGGTGTGCCCAGAAACTCATCTTTAGGCAGTTTGTACTCGCCAGAGATTTTGTAGTTCTTGCTGTACAGGGATGCGCAGTCGTATATGGCGTCTGGAGGGGGGAAAAACAAACAAAAAAACAATCTCTTCAGTTATGATAAAACCATATGTCGTTTAAAAAATGTCAATGTCATAAATTCTAACAGCTTTATGGATATCTGAGTGAATGGGCAGATGAAAAAGTGACCTTTACCCCCTACTAAAAGCAAAATGGATCAAAACAGAGTGGAACCATGGCTCCGATTTTTTTTTTTGTGCACAGTTCTTCTCTTTCACTCCCGTCACAGTATGGTGATGCCATTAATATGGCTATGAGATCACTATGGAGCAATGAGCCCAATACTTAAAAAAGAAAAGAAAAAAAGTGTGTGAATGAGGAAAAAAAAGAGATGGAAACCTTCAACTTCTTCTAATCTTTGCATCCCTTCCTGTTCGGCCCTCCCGTCTCTAATTTACTCCAGCTTTGAGGAAAAAGGCCCCTGTGTTCCCTTTCCTAGTGACATAAACGTGGCCCTGCTCGACCACACAGTTAAGGGTATTGAAATAATAAACTACGTCATGCCTGGTTAACCTCTCTGCGGCAGCCAGTGCTGATTAGTGGTGTGTTAAAGTTGAGCTGAACGTCGGACATGATTTGGCTTTGATGGGAGCTCTTTATTGACAGCCGCGCAGATGGGACTCCGGCTCCAAATGAATGCTTCAGACCGCTGCCGGGGCCGCTCGGAGAGAAGGCGCACGTACTGTAATCTGCCTCAAAACCAATGCACAGCAGTTTGCTGAGACTTCAAGCAGCGATGGATGAGGCTGATTATAGTTTTTCACAGCTGAAATAAATATATATTGTCTTGGCCTCTTTGAGGACTGTTTTGGAAAGTTTAGGTACTCGTAATCCATTGAAATGATGGTTTATAAATAAAAAATTTCAGCTCGTTATTTATCTTTTCAATAAAAAAAATCTGTGATCTCCTGAGTGAAAATATGCCAATGTAATGTAGTCAAACTAAGGGTGATTAACATGTAACTGGTAGACGAACGGTACACTTTTAAGTTGGGTCTTGTCTGAAATCTTTGTCCGTAACTGGAAATAATTTGAGTGTGAATTTGACAACAGCTGGCTAAAGAGTGCAAAGAGGCAGGTTGCTCAAATATGCGTCACAGATGGATCCGTTTTTTTTCCCTCCCACGTGTGAGCACTTTACAGCCTCTCTCCAGGTCCTATTTTTCTGTATGTAAATTGCTTTCACGTGAGTACAAGTTAGCAAAAAAACAGTTCCCAGTTAAGTCAAAACGTATTCATGCAATGCTCTTGCGATGCTATTGACAGCGACCATCTGCACACAACTTCACTCTCTGCTCTACTAACAGCTTCCGCCCATGCTCACCCGATGAGGTCTGTGTGGCAGACTGCAGGGTTTGCAGCTGCATGATCTCCACGCGGTTGTTGATCTCTGAGTACTTGCTCTCCGCCTCCGTCACCCGGGATTCTTGCTGCCGGTTCTGCTGGTCCAGATCCATTATTTGCCTCACAACGTTCATCAGTTCCGTCTCCTGCTTGCGACTCATCTCCTCGAGGAGGCTGGTCAGGTTGGCCACCTGCACCTTGAGAGAGCGCACGTCATCGCAGCACTGCGCCTTGGGAGGCTTCAGAGGCGCCCTCTTCCTGGGACTCTGGGCCCACGTCTCGGCCAGCAGGAGCAGCGTGACCCCCAGGGCCACTACGCTCACGTTCACTTTGGCCATCTTCTTATTCGCAAAAGTCCGGGAGGTTCACAAGCCTTTCGATTTGCGTTGCTGTGACTGGACGCGGCGTGTCCCCGCGGAAGGCCCTCTCTTTCTGTGAAATGTCAAACGGACAACAGCTGTGACCGACCAGTTGAGTTGGAGCTCCTCTTTGACCAACGGCTCACCCAGGCTCTGTCTTACTTCCCTCAGTGAAGCCCTCCTCTGCCTGAACATCTTAAATATTTTTGCAGGAGGGTCCTCCCCCTTCTCTCCCGGTGCGCACCAGTCACCGCGCTGACCCTCTCCAACCTTCAGGGTGGAGGGCCTTCCCCATCTCCCCCCCATGCCCCTCCTCTCCTCTCCCCCCCCACACTTTCACTCATTCCACAGAGGCTTCGACCACGTTTCTCCTCTCTTCGTCGTTCAGGTGTTGAGGGTTTATTGGGCCGTGTTTAGCCTCTGCCTCGAGGGGCAACATATGGAGCCGTGGTGAAACGACACAAAGACTACTGTCCGAACTCGTTGCTCTTCCAGTCACAAGCCAGCCGCTTTGTGCAATGTGGAAAAAGCAAACTCTTGAATACTGCGACATTTGAAGTAATTTAGCCGCACAGAAACATTTCTTACAACATTTTTAATACCTGTTTTTCGGCTTTCAAGCAGTTCCGTGTAATTTCCTTCCCTGTCTTCACACCCAAATTACCCCATTATTGAGGGGTTTTACTATATCTCTGAGGCCAAGCTTTTCTTCATTAAATTGGGCCCTCACATGCCAAGAGGTGAGTGACGTCACTAAGCACTCTTAATTGTAGGTTAAGTGTTCTATTGATGCTACCCTTTTTGGCAGATGTTGAAACGGGCACGTTTTTCCCCGGAGCCTTTCGGCATCAGATTTCAGAAGGGTGTTGATGCAAGGAGAACGGCTCCGTGAAACCTTCAGGATAACACTAAGCCAAAATGCAGTTTCCATTAAGCGGGAAAGTATTTGTTCAGGAGAGGACCGGCAAGTCTGAGTGTGCTGTCTACATGTGTAAAGGCTTAACATTTTGCCATCACACATGCACTTTATTTTTTTAATAAGTAGCTAAAATGGTATACTGTACCCACTGGAGAACAACAGAATGAGGTGGTATTCGTAAGAATAACAGAAGGCTGCTTTCTCCTCTGCGTTATAGCACAGACAACACTGACATTGGTTTTCGTGTTGCTTTACCGCCACAAAATCTATTTAAAGAAACCAATTGAATAGAAATACGGGAAGCATGGGAAAGGAAAGTGTAGTTGGACAAATAGCCACATTAATATTCCTTATTCCTATATTCCTTTTTCTTTTCTTTTTTCTGCGACCCTACTAGAGCTTAAACTATTAACAGAAGATTAAACAATAATTGTTTTTAACCTTTAGTTTATTCAGGGGAGTTTAATGTTGACCATGTCGTGATTAATACTTCCCCTCTTAGTTTTGTATGTATATTTTAGTTCACATAAAGCCGGGTACCTTCTTTATTTTTTGCAGATACAGTATAATGGTCTTGAAGTAGTGCTGATGACGGTCCTTTTTTACTGAAACGTCACTTTTTGAACATTAAATAAATGTGTTGTTTTTCCAACAGAACCGCGTTGACCCATTGAAATTGACCTTGAATGCGGGTTTGACCGGGTCACTCTGCCTGTCTGAAAAGGTTACAGAGGAGCTTTGTACAGTGGTTGGTAGCAGGTGAAATTGTAAAATGTTTATACTGTATAGTGTTGTAAGGAAAACACTCACATGCACTTAAATGCTCTTTGGTTGCAGTGAATTTTTAACACCTCCCAATTGTGGGAGACACAAAGCGGCCTTGTACATGGGGAAGTGTTTCGCTGGTGGGTTTGAACCACCAATTTCTTTTCTTTACAATCCGCCGCTGAATGTGGTGCGTTTTTGTGTGGCTCGATGACAGCGTTTGCAAAATTCCTGCTCCTGGCTCACCTTCGCCTTTTAAAATGTCTGACATGCCAATCACTGGCTGGTGCTGTGAATAGAGCACCTTTGCGATGTCAGACATCAGAGAGGCTTTCTTGAATCTCCATTCTCTGGAATTTCTATCTCATCCCAGCTTTCCCGAGTAGCTGCCAGCCCTGCCAACTTAGAGGAAGACGCCTTTGGAGATTAGGCCAAAGGGGGTGGGGGTGTGCCTTCGGCATTGAGACAACAGATCATGCATGACTTTTATGATACTCAACCATGTGTGATCATTGCCATGCAAAATAGATGAGCTGCCATAATGAAGTGCCAGAATATGCTGTAAATACAGGGAGTAGTGCGTAATAGTAACTGAGACACGGCTGCACCAGGACATTCCTGTCAGTATTTACTTGAACTGCATGGCTTTTCCCTTTCTGCTCACGGACACCAATGCAGTGTCTGGAAAAGGCAGGGATTCATAGACGAAGAAGAAAAGTGGAACTATGACTATTGAGTATTTATTTCTCTTTGGGGCGGCTGCAGCTCATGGGGAGAGTAGTCGTCCTGAAACCACAAGGTAGCCGGTTCGATCCCTGGTCTCCCCATAGTTGGCATGTTGAAGTGTCCTTGAGCAAGACACTGAACACCCAGTTGCTCCCCGGGCGCCTCACAGCAGCACACTGCTCCTTAATTACTAAGGATGGGTAAAATGCAGAGAATGCTCTGTTTGGGCGGCTGTAGCTCAGGGGGATGAGTGGTCGTCCCGCAACCACAAGGTAGCCGGTTCGATCCCCAGTCCCCCCATAGCTCACATGTCGAAGTGTCCCTGAGCAAGACACTGAACCCTTAACTGCTCCCCGGGCGCCTCACAGGGCTGCCCACTGCTCCCTATCCAGGGATGGGTCAAATGCAGAGAAGAATTTCCCCAAGGGGATTAATAAAGTGCATGTTTCTTTCTTTCTTTTAATTTACCCAAGGGGCTTAATAAAGGATAATTTCTTTCTTCCTCTTTCTTGAAACCACAACAAAGCTTTTAAAGACCACCAGCGTGTTTGCCTCAAATGTACCCAGTCACGTTTTTTGTGTCAGATCTAGTGTGCACGTGAGCACGGAGGATGCGGTGCACATTCCTGCCAAATGTTTGGCAGGTGACTCTCGCTTTCACTCCCTTGGTCGGACAAACAAATGTGGAGGTTTGATTGTTCTGCTCAGCATCATCTTTGTTTCATGGAAAACGAGGTTTGGAGCACAAATTCCCAAAATATGACATAATTATGACCTGGTCTGTTATTGCTTTGATGCTCAACATTTGGATGCGCACAACACTTTCTGGGTACTGGGCTCCTTGAATATTACGGGCCACTTTTTTGTTTTTTTTATACAGCTGGTCACCGCTTTGCAATTTTCCATTTACTCCTCCTTTTTGTATGTTGACATTTGCTTTTAGTTTCCTGTATTTGTTTGATTTGTGAGACGCATATGGTAATAATAAGCCATTTGTTGTCTTCATACAGACATAATAGCCTTCATGTTTAGTTTGCGGCAATGTCTTTAATTGCCGGGCAGATTCTGCTCTCTGGTTAGATCATAAACATGATCCTCCTCTAGATTACCATCATTCGTCAGAAATATAACAACAAGTCTCCATGATGTCATGGTCAGCCAATATTTATGTGGCTCCGTCACAAGAAACCTAACCGCCAACAAATGTGATGATTGCAGGGTGAATTCAGTCGCCACATGATGTTCTCCCTATCTTACCTTTCCGTTATATTTTATAAGTTGATATCCGCCAGAGAGTAAGGTAATTGAGTTAGGATGAGTACCTTGCTATGATATGATAAATATAATCGAGTTACAATCATCACTAGTTCCTACTCCGCTGCCAATAAAGAGACAGCAGAAAGGTTACTCATCCCTTACTTTTAAAATGTTCTTTATTTTCTTTCTTAATCACTTTCACCCAAGCTCCTAATAATTAATATTCCCTCCGTTGGTATGTTTATAACTCGTAATGTGACATTAACAATGTGATGTTTGATGGTGCGTCGTGCTCGTTGACTTCCCTTTTTAAGTCTTACCCCCGAGTCATGGATACCAGTTCCTTTTGGGCAAAAGGTGGATAGTTTGCCCTACCTGGATTTCTGTCTTTGCTCTTACTGCTCTGTGAGTCACCGCTCTCTCTCCCGCACTGCATTCCAGCGACATCCCTTTCCTCGGGTCCTGGACTCTGTCATTCAGATGCTGTTTTATATGTTTAGCGTCACGCTGTTTCTCCCCCTCAGAAACAGCTTCTTTAAACAGCATTCGCCCTCTAACTATGTCTCACCAGACTCTCTGTGAAGAATGCACGGCTCCTCTTAACATTAGAGGCATTCACTAAACTCTAACCAAAGCCCCCTTCTTTATATGACTTCCTCTGGAGGCCTGCACATTTCATTGAACAGATTCTTTCCTTTACCCTCTGTGACAAGTTGGACACCCCGCTGTGCTAATTGCGGCCGTCGTCTATCTTTGATAAGTGCGGGCTGACAAAACAGAGTTTTTTTTTTACATTCTTTTTAATCAGAACGTTCTCACAGACCGCTATGGTGTCCCTAAATACACTGGAAAAACGTTTTGTAATCAGACAGGGGCCGCCGGGGCCAAGCTGTCAGCGGAGCGCTCATGGGTTCAATTACAGGAAAGGCAGGAGGTGAGAGCGGGAGCCAGTGGATTCCAACGCTTCTATCTCAAAACTTTGAATTACATAATCTTTATTAAAAGTAACCTCTTCCACCTGTCGGCCCTGTCCACACAAAAGCGCCTCAGTTTGAGTTGTACAAACTGTTTCGGGTTGCTTATTGAATGCATTATATTTCCCTGAAAGGGCTTGTGCCTGATTTGTAAATCAATAATTAACGCAGCCCGTGTGAAGATGAACCAAACCTATCAAGAGATGCTAGTTATTTAATTTGAAGGACCATGTCTTTTCTGAATGTAAGATTTAGTAGTTGGATCTGGTATTGGTGGTTATTTACCCCCCGAACCTTTATAAAATGACCATGGGATGGATATTGCCTTAAATTGAGACACGTAAGGCAAGTAGCTGAGTTGCCATGGAAATAACAGAATGGATAACGATCTGCAACTCAGTGAAACCTGGTCACGTACAGGAGGAGAAATAAACTGTTCCATATTTCCCGTAATGAAGGAGGCAATATGCACCGGGGTCTCCCGCTCTGAGGCAGACTTGATGCGCTGGCAGACCACGGAGAGGTCTGGTGGCTTAAGCCGGTGATGGCTACCAGGTGGCGTCCGTTGTCGCGCTGCGCATGCTAGCGAGGCAGCGGGCCGCCCGCTCGCCACGCTGCAAACCAGTCGGGCCGCCGCCTCACTTCTTCAGAGAGACGTTTCGTGACACTGGGATGTAAAAAATTGCTGCGTCGCGAGACAGAAAACCAAAACCACTTGTGTAACCAGTAAGGGGTTTTCATTGTCTTTGGCGAGATATGAAGTGCTTTTTTAGCTGTGTTGGTATGAGAGAGATCTCAGGCATTTAACCATTAATTAAAGTGATTAGAAATGCAAAAAACGTTACGGCCTATGAATTACAAAAAATGAAGGAACCTCTAGAAGTATACAGACTATGAATATCTAAATGCTAGCTGGTGTTCTGCTGCTTTCATGACTGTTGTAATCCTTTTAGTTTAAATGAGGCGACTGCACACAACCCTGTTGTTGACGAATCGGTTCTTGCATGAACCACTTACAACAGAACGACGCAAAGTGGCATCTTTCATTTGAAAGTATTTCATGGTTAATTTCACTTGAAATGTAGTGAATATGTCTGAATAATCTTTCCAAAAACACATAATACAGATCTCTCGCATAGCTACAGCAGCATTCCAATGAGGTAGCCGGGTGGGGGTGTGGGGTCGGATGCCACTGGAGACACTTTGTTCTGTTGGCCTCTTGACCTGAAGGTGAGGAGCCCAGGAGACATTCTGCAGTGGTGTCCCAATGCGGTGATAGTGTGAGGCAAACACCGGTCGAATGGCTTTTCCGGCTGATTTCTCCACGGCCCCTAACACGCCTAGCTTCCTTGAGGAAAACCCAAAAAAATTGGGAAATGATGCAATAGACGATGGACCCGTGTTTTTTTTTTCCTTCCTCTATATATACCATTTCAACAGGGATATTTTTTTTTCTTCTTAATTTTTAATTATTTGCATCACCCCTAGTAAATAAGTAAAATAATAATGTCTCCTTTTCCCTCGTCCGATGTCCGATGCCACATTCCAAAGTACTAAGCTTTATGATAAGCTTCACTGAGAGAGCTGATTTTGGTCATTTCAAGGAAGTAGTTTCAAGTCAAGGGATACTAAGTGTTTCCCCATGCGGCGGCATCTGCTCGGCCATGAAACAACCACCTTCTTGTCCCGAAAGATTTTCAGAGAAATGGGAGACAAAGGGCCAGTCAGAGAGGGTGTCAGAGATGAGTTCAGCCACACACATCCCGGGGCAATGTGGAAGGAAGCGGGTGAGGTAACCACCTTCCATACCTCCGTGCTTATCTCATGCAGTGATGTACTGCTGTTTCTCAAGGCACGCAGGGGTCGAGACCCGCATCCCATGATGACAACGTGTCGCTCGTTATTTCCATAGCAGATGTGCGCATGCCAGCCTGGAAGATTTATGTTGTGTTCAGGTATTATACGTTTTGAGATTCTCGCTCCGTTCAGATTCCATGTGGTCTGTTTAGGAGCGTTGGTTACGTCAAAACATTTATCAAAGCACCGTATCTCTGGGCTTCAAACGGTTTGATGATGGTATAATGTAGGATGTCCGTATCCATTGGCTGTATTGCTTAGGAAACTCATTTGTCCCAAAGGTTGGATTTTTTGATACTTGATACAACATTTGTTACTTTGTCAACTATTTCTATTCTCTTTGTACTTGAATTATTTGTTTTATTTTCATTCCCTTTGATTCTTTTTTTCTTTCTTCCCTCAAATGTTTAAATGTATTTGCCGAAGGTAAAGCATGTTGATTTGTTTGAAAGGGGTTATAGAAATAAATCTGCCTTCCCTGCCTTCATAACTCAGCCTCATGCTGCTAAAAAGAATATCCAGCTGAAAAAATAGGAATCTTTTTGGGCCATTAATGTCAATCATTTTCTAATTGCCCATGACTGAGTGGGATTGTTGGTTTATTTTCTGGACAGAGTAGGAAAACAAAGCTAGTTCATGCTACATTGCTCACTGTGATTCAATGAACAAAGGAGGGTCTCTTGAAGCAAAACATTTCCCCAAAATGACGAGTATTAGGGAATGGGCTGTCTTAATATTAGTGATGCGACGGTTCGGCTCGTAACACAGATCAGAGTCACGGATCGGATCAGCACAAAAGAGAAAAAAAGAGCAAATATAACTTTTAGAGATCCCGAATATGTTTTTTGGCCACCGACACTAATTGTCAATCATGGATGGTCCATATTGGCAGATACAGATCCCTTAATTGTTTGATTATAGCAGCTGGTCTACAAGTCTCCATCCATCACAAAAATCATTTCAGCCACTCTGAAGTCAGGACAAACCATTACAAATTATAAATGTTATCCTTTTTACTTTGTTATAGTCCCTTTTAGTGTTTATTTTCGTCATAAAATGATACGGAAATAAAAGATCTTATTTTTATGGATTAAAACAACTCTGGTCATAAGTAGTTTTAATTATGTATTATAAGATGATAAGAGTTGGTGTAACAGCGAATAATTTATCTCTAGTATCTATTTATTGTGTTGTGAAAAAGTCTCCTTCAAATTGGAAGTGTTTTTTTTACAATTTTACAAGATTACACGTGAACACATCATGATAACGTTATAATTGACCTCCTCCCCAATACAAATTTTCACTGAACAGCCTGAACGCATCATAATGTAACCGAACGAAACCTTACTCGCTCTCCTGTCAATTTTAACACGGATTGGTGAGCCTGGAACTGTTATGTTTATGTTTTTGTGAAAACCATCAATCTTCAGAAAATGTAGTTGTTGCTTTAGTTCCAACACTCAATAAGCTGTGTTCATTTTTAAATTAGAAAATGCAGAAGGCCTCCACTATCAACAAGGATGCAAGATTCAAGTGTGACCTGCTTCATTTTTTTCTGTTTCTTTATAGATGCTATTTGTGTGCATCTGTGTTTCGGTATGTGAGGATTTACTTTTCATACTTGTGCCACCTGTAAACCAGAATAAGAAATATTGTTGTTTTGTAACAACAATAATAATAGACAGGTCCATCTTGGCTCTCCGTAGCGTCTCCCACTGCTCGACATGTGTTCTCGTAAACATGATGTCATCTGAGATTGGATGTTTATTTCTCTTTTGAATTTCTCAAAATGGCCTTCTCGTGCCCAAATGCCTTTGGGAGTTGTTTGTCAGGCAGCGCGGTGAAAGCTCTCGCTCTGCGTGTAGTCCGCTCGGACGAGGCCCGCGCAGTGGAAAGAACTCCCCCGAGGTGCCAGACAGTTGGGTTCATTCTGCCTGGGAATATGGTTGATTGCATTTTGGCTGCCCCACGGATGAACAGCTCCTTTTAGGCACAGAGTCGAAAGAAGTGTCGGACAGCTAGTGTCGCTTCTCCCGCAGTTGATCAAGCATAAAGCTCGGCGGTGTGAAAGATGATGGACCAGCTAATCAGCTGCTGCCTCGGCATGCCTTCGTCACATGCAGGGTCTTTACCTACTTGATGTGTCCAGAATTCATGCCTCCAGGAAGCTTCAACAGAGTGAACTGTGTGTGTGTGTGTGTGTGTGTGGGGGCAGGCGGGCGGGCAGCTTTTTCTCCCTCAGTGACAAAAGTCACTTCTTGCCCAATTCAACTAGCGTCCGTCATTGCAATCTCAACAACCCTGTTCTCTCATACACGTTTTCCACATGTCATGTGGTCTACGTTTGTGATTACGCATTGGGATTATCTAATATTTAACTATATATGGTTAAACTCTGCTTTGTGAATGCAGCATCTCTATGTTCACAACTTGCACCCAATGAGTTTCAGTATACCGATAGTCAGTGGGGAATCGATGCACTTCCATTATATACCTGTCGATAGCCATTATTATATAAAATGATATTAAGAAATACCGGAATTTATAAATGTTTACATCATTATGAATAAAAAATTCCCCAAAGTGAATTAATTCAATGGGCATTGATTTGAACTTTTACTTGGAATAGCGTTTAGATCGGCAATCTCATGCTGAAAACATTGTGTTTAACATTAAGGAATGGAGTCAGCACTTGGCAAGCAAAGGGCCCGAAAATCAGTTGGGATCAAGTGGATATCTTCCTGATTAGATTAGATTAGATTAGGTCCAGTAGTGAGGCTCCATCTTTCCTCTCTGTGCGATCCATGTACATCTTACCCTCTCCGAGGGGAAATATCTTCAATTTCCTCAGAGATCACGCGCTCTCCTCTCAGTGAAGAAGCCAATGTACTTTAGAATAGCCAAGATGGGGTTATGTATTATTTTAATGAAGTAGAGGGGATTTTCTTTCAAGAGGTTAAGATATAAAAAGAAAATATACATTTGTAGTCCCTACCGGTGCTTTCTGTCCAGAGGTAATCATGGCTAAAGGCATTGCATTCATCAGAATCTAATGCACACATGCTTGTTCAGAGATTGCAGTGTGATAAATCGTTTGCGTTTCGCTCTTGAGTCACTTGAGTAGAGTGCGAGTGATTTGTTTCTCTCCGTGTTGAAAATCCAACAGCACGCCTCGACCCATCTGAAAGACTCTGTCAACGTTTCTGATTTAAAAATATGCCCAAAACATATGCCATTACTGTAAATATTTTATAGTTTTAAAAAGCCAAATACAAGGTACGAGTCTGTGTGAGGTGATTGTTTTTCTTTCGCCTCAAGTCAGAGATGTTTGAACAGCAATGGTGCGGCGCTCTGTTTTTGTAATAGAGGAGGCAATAAATATAAAAAATTGCACTCATAAAGCAAGCTGAAAGACACACTGTTCTTTCTGTATTCGGCCAAATGTCGGCCAACGTCCCATAGAATGTATTCCTTAGTTCACTCATTGCATTTACAAACTGGTATCAAGGATCTTCCTTCACGAACTTCTGCGGAAAAGAGCCCGTATGCTAACCTCATTCAGGGTTTACACTCTGAAATCTAATTCAGGATACACAGCACTTAGTCTAAATTTCATGGCATGATTTGATAAGTCGTGACTGTTTTACGGTTGACAGAACTGAAGCTCAAGCTCTCTCCCGCGACTCTCACAAGCAAATCTGACAAGAGTTCCAGTTCGGAAGTGCGACTTGTGGCCCCGCACGAAAGAGAGAGCGCGCGAGAGAGAGAGAGAGAGAGAGGGCCTTGAAAGCGGTTTCAAGGAAGTTTTATGCTTGCTAATAGTTTGATGGAGTTTCTACTTGAGGAGAACATTACGTGAGCCTTGTCATCTGGTTGTGTTTAGACTCTGTGTGCTCGGAGCTGGCAGCCAGATGGCTTCAGCTGAGGGACAATGAAATCTCCAGGGTCCGCAGGAGAGAAAGCCCTCATTCTGATTCGTCTCCTCGGATGGAGCCACATCTGGGCAGCCTTAGCATACCTTGGCAGCTTGTGCGTGCGGTGGGACGCTGAGGCTTCGGCAGTGCTTTGTTCATTTGGTGCCGAGCTGATTATTTGACAACAGGTAGTAATTTGTTGGTCCAAGTGGAAATTACAAAGTATACACGGCACACCCGCCGCGCGTTATCGTCGGTGTTATTAAAAAATACTGGATGAGTAGGTGTGCTTATTGAAGACTGTGGGATGGTTATTTAATGAGTTGCAGAGAAAAGTGCATGAGACTCATGAGTCATAGACCAATACTTATTTACTCAAATGACTTCACTTTGTTACGCAATCACATCCTGTCTAGTTCGATTTCCGTCAGGTCCTAAAGTCCTGAAGGCCCCCCACCTCGTCATCTGTTTACACCGGCGTCTTTTGACAAAACACTACAGTGTGTGGGAAGGGACAATATTGATAGTCCAGTGAGACCAAAAGATATCAAGGATATCTTATGTCACTGTCTGGTTTAGCTTGTGATACATCTTAGAATATTGTAACTGTGATACAGCCATTTTCTTTCCTTTTTTTTTTTTTAAGGTCACTTCAGTTTCACTTCATCAGAGCTGTAATTATTTGTGACTGGCCAATAACTTTAATAATTCATGGCGAGCGGCTTGGTGATGCCGTAATTGGCACTAATTGCTAAAGGATGGGATATTGTTGTGTGAACACTTGGAGTTAAAAAAACAATGCCATGCTCAAGCCTTCTGACTTTTTGGAAGCTCTGTAAATCCATCAGTGACATGAATACTACGACGAAGCCCTCCCTGTTTTTGCCTTGGTTGGGATGCATGTGGCCGGGCCAAATTTGTAATGTGGTGGCCTCTGCCACTGTTAGCACGACACTCATCCTCCTCAGCTGGCGGAAACTGGTGCCACCGTCTAAGTAAAGATGGCCAAGAGAGATTATGTTTTACTTGAAGCTTGACTTATCCAATTTACATTGAAACGGAATGCAAATCAATTTGAAGCGTCAGGAGGCCTTTTCCCCCCAACTATGACAACCTAACCCAAATAACAGACTGGCAGAGCTCATAGCCTGACTCCGTCTTGGCTTGGAGTAACATTGGAGCAGTCCAACTTAAGAGTTACTTTCTAATTCTGTATCTATTCATTTTTTTAATTATTATTTTATGTGCTGATTTTGTGATTAATAAACGACAAAATTCCTTTAAACAGAAGTATTAAAAATGGCTTTATTCAGATGAGAAGATTAATTCTAATCAGTTCCACTGAAGTAAAAACAGCACTGGTATTGGATTGGTATCGGTGCTCTGTGTCCGTCAGTACTCTGAATTTGTAAATCAGTATCAGGAGCGAATGTCTTGAGAAAGTCTTTCCTGGGACTCACACTGGCACATGACCAGCAGCTCTGAGCATTGAGTCCCTGAAGTCAGCAAGTGGTCAGATTGTCTTCTGTTTCCAACTACGTACAAGACGGCTCCCGTTGTGATTTGTTTTGTTAAATTACTCGTCGCCGTGCGGGCCGGCACCAGCAGCTCTCCCCGAGTTTTGGCATGACCTCTTGCTGTGCCGTTTCATCACATTTCTTGGCCTTTACCCTACGTCAAACCAGGTTTCTGACACATATACTCAAGTATCCTTCATCAACTTCCCCCTGCTGTCCTCAGGAACACTGCATACCGGTCCTCTTCAAACGCTACATTTTACAGATGTATTGGCCGTGGCTGCACAAGGGTTTTTGCAGTTGAGGAAATATAATAGACTCGCCGTTCATGTGAGTGTTTCCAGATGTGGCGGCGTTGCGGGTGAGCGCAGGGTGTATAAACGGGAATTGTGGTGTCCTGACCGATAACACATCATTTGTCATGCAAGCGTGACACACGTCTGAAGGTGCATTTCGTTTCCACAATAAACACCTTGCTGAAAGAGGAAATGTTTATTCTACGTTGCCAGAACGCATTGAAGCAACACACTTCTCTCTCACCTGGGGTTCAATGTTACAGTAGGTAGTGGTTCCAGTGGCTTTGTTCTGCGTTCTACTAATCTCAGTTTGCGGTGTTTCTGGGTGGGAAGCCAGTGAAGGATCACAAACTTGTCTCTGCACCACTGACTCCTACTGGTTGGTTGATCTGAAAAAGGAAAGCCCTCAAGGTCAACTGTGGAGTTGGCAGCAGCACAGACTTTAATGCAAGGCCATTACATTACACGCTGGGGCGTTAACACTGGGGTATGGGGGTCAATTTCTCGATTTTTCTCGATTTTACATACTTTTTAAATTCCCCTTTTTAAAGTCACTAGCATATGATACATACTCATGTGTTGTATATCAAAAATTACAGAACAATCTCAGCTATCTATATAATGAGGCACCATTGTCCCAAAGGCACAAGTGTAAAGAGAAAATATGACTAAAGCTGAAAAATTGAATCTTGATTTTGGAAATGTCTCATATTTGTTGTGAAAACATAACTTTACTCAGGTGGGATAGCGGTTTTGGTGATGGAAATTGGTTTACCAAAGGTCTTAGGTTCACAAAAGCAGTGGAATATATGAATAAAATGGTAGACACATGTAATTTAATGTCTAAAACCAAATGTATTTTTATATGGTGGGGATGATGAGCTGTGGCTGGCTTTGCGGCCTGCTAGGTGATGTGTTCAGGCAGGCAGACGGACAGGGAGGCTGCTGCAGCGATGCTACATGTTGCCCTCTGGACCCTCACAGCTCTGAATCCACTCTGTAAAATACATTAATACAGTCAGTATGAGTTCACTGTAAGAAAGTTAACGTGATAGAGACAACAGTTGATTATGCACCGTTCAGTCATAGACACGGAAGGGAACAGCCAACACAGAACTATTTAGTGACGCGCTAACCGCTACGAAGCTCTCGTCAACACACACGTTATGTTATTTACTGTCTTACAAACATATAATGGAGGTCCAACACTACTGGTCGTACTATGTTCACTGTAACAAGTTAACGTGATAGATTCAACAATTGATTATGCCCCGTTTAGTCATATATACGGAAGATAACAGCCAACAAGGCCCTGTGTAGTGACGTGCTAACCGCTACGTAGCTCTCGTCAACACACACGTTATTTACTGTCTTACAAACACATAATGGAGGTCCAGCACTACTGGTCGTACTATGTTCACTGTAAGAAAGTTAACGGTGATAGAGACAACAATTGATTACTCACCGTTCAGTCTCACAGAAACGCTGTAGCCAGCTATCTGGCCCGTTAGCTCCGGCTAGCTCCTTGTTAGTGAATCCTTCAGCTCTGAAGCTGCGCCGTCTGTCCCCTCCAATATAGCTTTGCTCAGGACTCTTTGCTTGGCACCTTCTGACTCACAGTGAAGCTTTGCGCGCCTCATACATGTCCATGTTTAGATGCTCAGACGCGGAAGTGGAAACCATATCCGCCAGATTTTTAACCATATTTATGTGACGTATTATTGTGATGATTATAATTTTATTAAACATTTAGACACCTGGTTTAAAGCTTCGACGCGGGCGCCGACCTCAGAGGGTTAAGGACTTCTGGACAGTCGGACATTTGACCTATACTTGATTACCCACCTGTGTAATCATTCATAAGGATGTGGAAATTATGAAAATCATGTTGTAACTACTAAACAAACGGCCTTTCTGTAATAACAATAGTACCTGCATCTATATGCATTGTCCACGTATTGATTGAACCAGAGATTTCCCCAAGTGTAAGAACTCAACGTTTGGTCTTCATATTGGTCTAAAAGCTTGTCTTTTGCTTTCTGTCTCATTTTGCAGCATCAACAATAAACTGCAGCAGCCAGAAGCCGCATCTGGGGTTCTGGAGTACGCCATGAAGCATTTTGGTGAACTGGTGAGTTTTTGTTATTTTTTTCTTGTGTCTTTTTATTTTGCCTCCAACTAAAAAAGCATAGGTTGCATTCAGACAGGGGGACAAAATAAAACGTAGCCTCCTTTTTCATTTCAATCACCATTACATTGACACCGTAGGCCAGCTACTGCAGGGGGCCTCTGCAAAACACATTTGTCACTAGTAACCATAGCAACAACCCTCATCAACTCAGATATTTCCGACTAAATACGTTCCTACTGGGCAGTATTTCATGTGGCCTCTTGTACACGTACACTTCTTCCCGGAATATCCTTTCCCCAATACACGCATGGGGATGAGGGCCATTGGAGACGCATGCCCCCAGAACACCCTGTTCTTAATGTGCAGCACGTGCAATAACCATCTGCTATGTTGATCAGTAGTCAACTGCAAGGAGCAGAATTATGGACATCTTGTCCCATGGACAGGATGTTTGGATTTTCTCGCATTATGTGTCTCTACTGTGTATTTCATAAAAAACTACTCGGGACCACTTTGCGCTTTTTTCCCTCCAGTGGTAAACGTATGGTAAAAGTTATGTTTATACAATACAAACTGTAATTGTAAGGTCATTAAATAGCTTCGTCTTCTGTGACTCCCTATGTGACGGACAAGTTGAAGGTCAAATTGAGAATTTGTCACTATTTTTCATCTCTGGACCTTTTTCCCCTAATATTACTGGAAACTCCTCTGTGACTATGTTCTGTGTGAATATACTTGGTCCAGTTATAAAATAACTAGTTATAATTAGTTATGTTATGATCATTCCCGCTCACTGTTACCAAAATAGTTTAGTAACTGTGGGTTTGTTTGTTTGGATGTACCATACTTTTCTAGGATCAGTAATTATGGACTGAAACGAATACGTCACCCTTAAACTGACCATTTGTATGTGAAATACTCACGAGTTCATGATGAAAAAAAACAGGTCGGACAGATAAAGTAGATAAAGTAAACCCAAAAATTGTTGTTAATACGCAGTGTTTTTCCTTTTTTATACAATCCCCTGTTGCCACAAATCCAAATTCAAAGCTTCGCTGGTGTTGATGACAAACTCAATGTATGCCGTCAGTGGCGGGAAAAAAACAGGGCTGTGTTTTAAGAGATAACCCTAAACATAGTATTTTTTAATAGAATGCATTCACTCGATTTTATTAAGTGGTTATTTTTAGCCAGTCAAAGTCAAATGTTTCCCCCAACTACTAGGATCCCTGTGGAAAAAGGTCTTTTCTTTCCGTCTTTTGTGAACTGCATTTATGTTCCTCTGTAAAAGCATGTTAAAAGTGAAAAGACTCCGTTTCGCCATGCACTTCCGGAAAGCCTTGTTAATGAGGTGATCGTCTGGAAGGCTCTGCTGTGGGAGGATGCCAGGTGTCCCTGTTTGGACTGATTGATTAAAATGAGAATCTCCAATCCGTAATGCAATATTCTCATACATTTGTGGAAAAAAAATCCAGAACAATTTATTACAATTTTAAAATGGTCAAGATAACAAACATGTTTTGGGTGTCTACTTTCTTTTTTTTTTTTTTTATCTTCTAGGAAATCCAAGCCACTTGGTATGAGAAGCTGCATGAGTGGGAGGACGCTCTGGTAGCGTATGACAAGAAGATTGACGTTAACAAAGAGGATCCGGAGCTCATCCTGGGTAGAATGCGCTGCTTAGAGGCCCTGGGAGAATGGTATGTCAGGAGTCAAGTCTGCTGGGAGTTCAGTGGGGCTCCAACCATCCGTTCAAATCGGTGTTCTTTTGGTCCACAGCTCTCCGATTCATTGACACGGATTTGCCTGTACAAACACTCACAGAGTCAGCATTATTGTTTGTTTTCACTTTACCATAAGGACATTTTTTCTAAGTCCTATTGCTGTGGATTTTTTAGTATCCATGTTTCTTCGCATTTTAACGTTGGGTCTCATGGTTGAAGGCGGTGTCTGAGGTAGGATACTTGCTGTAAAATATTCCATCCCTTGTTTTCTATTTTCGTTGGCAGCTTAAGTCCCCAATGAATCCGAACTTTAGGGCCTTTGATGAGTGGTCAAAAAGAGAGAGCGAAACTTTCCTAATTTTACCGGGAAAATGCACGAACAGGCGTCCAACGGCAGTGAGAGGCGCCGCCGCTGCAGTAAAAGCTCACCGCAGCTGAGACTCGACTCCATAACGACCGCCCACCTTCAAAAAGCAAAGTCACAAGACGTCCGAGGTGATCCAAATATGGGGCTTGTCACCGAGCCTGTGACGCTAAGCAGATGTTAATTTGCCTGCCTCTATGCGCCATTGTTGTGTACACTATGAGTCAGTTCACAAGAAGATGATTCAGCTGAAGAGAGGCTCTGTGTCGGTTTGTGTGCCGGATGGGTAAAGCGGGGAGATGATGTAACAGTTGACCGGGTCATTAGTCAGAGGAGATCAGACTCAAGAGAACACATTGTTCCTCCTACGTTAAGGTAAGCGGATATTGTACAAGTGTGCTCTGTGATAATCCTAAACTTGTGAGAGAGATTTTGTTTGCAGTTGAACTCAAACATTTGGTAAATTTTGGACAGCTTTGAAGCATCCTTAAGCTGAAAATGTCCAATAAATGTAGGGCATGCATTTTTGGTTCAAAGTGATTTTTGGCCTTTCCGTTCTGTTAATCCTCACATCTCAGTTTGCTGATCACAAGAGCTGTTTTAATATCTGACCAAAAGCTGGTAATTGACGCTCAAGCATGCAGCTATTTTGGCATGTTGTGCTCTGGGGATGGAGGCCTGTGTGTCTGATGAAGCCACTTTTTTCGCACCCCTGTATATCTCTGCGTTTACAGACTTTGCCATTCTAAAAAATAAAAAAAAAGAAGAAATTTGCCACACAGCTGATCTGAAAACAGCCAATAAGCACGAAAAGGAATGTTACGAAAGCAACGGCAATAAAAGTTGGATTTGCAGAAGGCTTTTTTGGTTTAACTAAATAGCCTATTTTATGAGGGACAAAATAGCAGATTTGGGCCAGAATATACTGCAAAGTACCAGGATTTTAATCCCCGGTATTCAGCACTAGTTCACTTGTAGTATGATGCTTGTATGTTACTTAAAATGCTGCGCAAGACTGCACAGGGTTCCTTGAAGATGTACTGGGAGTTATGTAACCAACAATGACGCACTCATACATACCATTCCATTGAGGTGGGCTGGTTCACCGGTAGTGCTGGTATTGTTCATGCTGGCCGTGAAAAACGTGACTGTATGTCCCGCCCAAATGGGTACAAGGAGACTAATAGGAGAATGAGGGAGGATCACACAGTGCTGAGAAGAGGTCTGACCTGGCTCAAGTGAAACCCCCTCTGTGCAGGTGGACCAATGCCTTCTAGTAGAGGGCCTCTAAAAGAGTCTTTAAAACGTACGGCCAGTGTACCAGAGCTTTCATGTTATACGATAGCCAGGCAGCTGGAGAACGGCTTCACCTCATAGACCCCCGTCCAGACCGGCCTCTCTCCATTTTCCTCCGTCTGCGCCGCCCTCTTTCTCGCTCCCTCCCTCATCTGAGCTCGCTCCAGCATCCCGCCTGCAAAACACACGCGGCGGGTTCGATCTCCTCCTGGACAATGCCGTACTGATTGTTGTTAAAGAGGAATTAGTCTTGGTTAGATGCACCTGACCCCAACAGGGAACAGAACGCCCATCAGTTTCCCGGGACGTTTGATTTTTTTTTTAATTATCAGACTCTTTCGGGACGGTACACTGATTTTGAGATGTTTAATCTTTGAGAACAAATTAATGAATAAACAATGGCAGATGTAAAAGAAAGCCTTATCTCCTTCTCGTGCTCGGCTGGAGTTGCTCGGCTCGAAAACTTCAACTGTTGTTCTGTGCAGGAAAAGTAAATGTAATGCCGTGACATGTACGTATTAATCTTTAGAAGAGCTTTAAAAAATGTTAAATAAAACAATCTTTTGAGGATTAAGACTTACGGTACAGTGTAGCATTGCTTTAGACGAGTTTTAAAAGCCGCAGCTTGTGCAAGGGAACCAGATGATAGCTGAGATCAGTTTCTGATTAACTGATGTCATCATCACTTGATCTGCTTTTTTAATTTTTAATTTCTACCGTCTGAAGCCTGCGGTTCATGTTTTTCAGGGGACAGTTGCACCAGCAGTGCTGCGAGGAATGGACGCTGGTGAGCGAGGAAACCCAGGCCAAGATGGCCCGTATGGCTGCCGCCGCCGCCTGGGGTCTAGGTAACCACTTCATGTCAGATATGAACTTACGATTGAATGTATTTGGGAGGAGAACAATGACGACAGTAACAGCTCTCGCCAATTCCCCCTCACACATAACCAGACAGAAACGGTATCCAGTCATAACATTGACATATCGTAACGTGCAATGGTGGAGAAAAGCAGGGACCACAGTGCAGAAGCTTCCTCAGAGGTCTGCGGTCTGGCTTTGACTTTCTCAAATCAATCGTAAACCTCGAGACGAAACCCACCCAGCAGACTCGGACCATCTTTTATTCTTGTGGTTGGGAAGCACAACATGTTGAGGTTGCAATCATTTATATTCCAGCAACCCGAGGTGGACTGTTGTTCAAAACAGCAGAGACGGTCTGCCAAACTTCAACCCGCCTCGGTCTTGCGAAGTCAGGGTTCCAAGACCTCCCCGAAATAGCCATCATTAAAAATCCCCTGCTTGAATCTGTTTTGATCGCTGTTTGGTAACTTGATCGTTGTCTCTCTTTAGGGCACTGGGACAGCATGGAGGAGTACACGTGTATGATCCCAAGAGACACACATGATGGTGCTTTTTATAGAGCGGTGCTTGCCCTGCATCAGGACCTCTTCTCATTGGCCCAGCAGGTGGGTTACATCACCACTCACAAATACACCAAATGGATAAGATCTCTCTCTCCCCCCATTCCCTTCCATATGATGCACATTAAAAGTCTATATTTTTAGAAAACATCTCATAAAGACATGCCACATGGGAGTCTGGTGTCTGGAATTTTCATTAGTCTTTATAGCAAGGTATGAAAAGTTAAAATCATTGGAAACCAACGCTGTAAAGAAACATAAAAATGGCTTTACGGCTATTCCAGACAGGATCAAATTCCCCCATCAGCGCAGGCTTTTCATTAAAAGGAGTTTTTTTTTTTTTTCTCCCCTTTTTACATCTTGGTGTGGAAACGTTATGTAACTCTTGAAATTATAAATTATCGCAGCATTCGGCCTGAAACAAATACAGATGCCTGTCAGCCTGTCGACAAGGTCGGGGTGGCGTTTTCCTCATTTGCCGAAGTCCGGGATTTTAGATGAGCTCCCGCTCCCCGGAGACGGATTTGTTGGAGCTGGATGCCGGCACGTCTCAACGAACACAAGCTCCAGCACTGACACCAGTTGACCACCTGCTCCTCCAATTTCCCTGGACTCACCGTCCAAGTCCCCTTTTCACCACAGACCTGCGCTCTCTGCCCCTCCCCCTCCACAGCCGCCCTCCCTGCTCTAATTTGGAGATTAGATCCAGGTGTGGCCCATAGGATTGTACATCAGCTGAATAGGGAAAGCAGACTTTGACTCTTGGCAACAATGTGGCCGCTCACAATGAGTGAAGAGGAATTAAAAGCAGATGGAGCGAAGGGTGAAAGCTTCAATGTCAACATGAGCTCAGTCTAGTCTTCCGGATGTGGTTGGTAATCCTCGCAATTTAAGTCCTTTTGATTCCATAGGGCTGTTCCTTTCCTCCCGCCGTACCCCCAACAACCAGGCATTAGTTTCGCCGTGCGTCTTTGCGGGAGGGTTCAGGTTACTTTAGCGTTATAAATCTCGGCGTTTGGTCCATTCCAGCGATGATGCGTAGATATGGCATGTCATGCTCGCCCCCTCCCCAAAAGTCAAGAAGTCTGTGGCTGCGCCAGGATTCGTGATATATCCAGTCCTCCAGTGAGCGTCTGATTAGCAAATTGTCTCATGGTTTTCACAAACTTTGAGTTTCCTCCAGTGGTTGATTTGGCTCCAGCCATTCACAAAGAGGCCCTCTCATATCACGCTGTAATGATAAAGTAATCGCACTGCACCTATGCAAGTCAGTAAGAACAACCTGTATGTGAGAGAATGGAAGATTGGTCACAGTTTGTTTGTGCCGCCAAAAGCCAGACACTGCATTTATCAGGAGTCGTCTGGACTGCACATTTCCAATGAGGCCCCGTTGCAGTAATTCAGGAGTAAACAGGACCATAACTGAGGGGAGGCTGTAAAGAAGCAGCCTCATTGTCACCTCGTCCCATTCCCCCCCACAACCCCTCCTCTTGTTGTGCATGCCTGAAGAGGTGTTTAGGCACGCCATTCCTCCTTTCCCTCCCCGCAAAAAAAACAAAAAACAAAACAAATTGGTGGGAGACGGTTTGAAACAGCTGTGTTTCAAACCGTCTCCCACCAGAGAGCTTCCTTAGTCACCCTCCCTTATTTTACCTTCCTACTAATAACAGTTCCCAAAAACATTGGTTGTTGAAGGCTGAGAAATCCGCACATTTTCATCCACGGTACCTGTGTCCTTGTTTGTCCCCTTTGCTGTGCTGGATCGGCTCTTTTCTCCCAGTTGCTGTTTTTCCACCCCTCAGGGTTCTCCCCGCTGATGGAATGTCTGCAGTAAACTTGAGTTTGGCGAGGTGTAGTCCTCTTACGAAAAGTCAGGGAACTGTGAGTTTACAAATTAGTCGGTAATAGACAATAATACACCCCCAAAAAAACAACATTTTTAAGGCATGAATGTACTGTGAAAGTCGGTTAGACATCATGAAAACGTTTTGGGAATTTGCATCATGGCCCTGGAAGGAACCGTGACTAACCCTATTTTATTCAGTCCCTATTTTAAATTCCCTCTCAAACCCCTCTCCCTTTTGTTGAATGGCCATGCCAAATCTGGCTTCTTTTTTAGTAATATATATAAAAAAGATACATTTGAAGCAATGCACCCACAGACGTGGTTGCATTGCTTCCACACTGTTGCTCTCAACAGTTCATTTCCCTCGCCTCATAAAACACTTGGCACTCAGCGTTGCATCAAACCAATTTCGCTAAACAAGCTGGCGTTCTAATCCTCGTTGCACTAACGTGTCACTGTTGGCTCAACTTCAGTGAGAAGGGTGTGAACAGCAAGCAATAACATGCCTTTGTACACTCGGTACAAGGTGTTTTTTATTCCCTGGGTCTGGTCCAATCCCGGCTGGTCCTGATGCGAGACCTTTTTTTCTGGACGCTGTGACGTTGCGCTATGGTACATACCGGGGTCATGCTCGGCATATGTTACTGAGTCATATGTTACTGCTGTTTGTTAGCTTTACTGAGAGTTTAAGTATCTTGGCCACAACTTAGTGAGGTCATGGATTAAACCCTTGTTTCTCATGTCAAGGATGCACTGCGACTTCAGAAGCTAGTTGACAACCGCACCGCCGTCAGGGCAACATTTAAGCAGCCATTCATTTAATTCAAAGATCACACTGTAACTGTTTTTTTTTTCAATGTAGTGTATTGACAAAGCAAGAGACCTCCTGGATGCCGAGCTGACCGCCATGGCCGGAGAGAGCTACAGTCGAGCCTACGGGGTGAGTGAGTCAGCCAAAGGTATTCAGCGCTTGGCTTCAGTTGACCATTTCATTTTTCATCGCACTCAGGTGCAGAAAGATTATGCCACGGCGTCACAATTTCATAAAAAGTGTATGGCTCTGATCTAGCTTCTTTAGAAGTCAAAATTATTATTATTTGCAGTCTATCCACCGCTCCATGCCGCCATTTTAGTATCTGTATATGTGGAATTATCGAAGCAATGACAGTCCACTGGCATGCTGAATGCATTTAATTGTAGATTTTGTTGACGAGCTTTAATGATCCCTTTTTATATTGCACAGAAGGGAGCTTTTGCGACTGTATACAAATATGTGTGTGGATGAGAATTAATGTTTGTGTGTGTGTTTCGGTTTCCAGGCCATGGTGTCTTGCCAGATGCTGTCAGAGCTGGAGGAGGTGATCCAGTATAAGCTGGTGCCAGAGAGGAGGGACATCATTAGGGAAACATGGTGGGAGAGGCTTCAGGTAACTGCAGCGCATGATAGACACACACACACACACACACACACACACACACACACACACGTGTGCAACTACAAATGTGAAACAGCTGTTGGAAAGGCTACTGTTACTAATGGGAAATATTACAAGACAGACGCCATACATACACAGACTAATACCTCAGCTAGTACCGATTCACCGTCTGCTTTGTTTGTTTGTTTGTTTATTTCTACATTTTAAAGTATTTCTGTGAAAGCAGAATCATGTTGGGCTCTGGTTAGTGTAATTTACTGTGCTTGAACAAACTTGAGATGAAGGTCGGAGCGAACTAAGTCAAAGATATGTTCCTTTCACATGCAGCCAGAAGTAGCTACAATCTGTCCAAATGAGGCTATTTGTCTACAGAAACTCAGTCACGGCATTGCAGCTGCGTCAACAAATACAAGAAACAAGTTACATGAGTTTAAAAAAATGTAATGCTTTTAGCATGTTACCATAAGTGGACAAATGTGATTTGTGGGGTTCGTCCTTGTAGTTCTCAATTATCATCTCTCTCACCATGAAGCCAATTGAGGTGATCTTGCGCTACAATGAGTCCAATTTTAATAACCAATTGTAATATTTGCCCCCTGAATGCATTCGGCAGCAGCATGTGAACCACCCATTCCCCTTTTGATTCTAGCCTCTTGCCTACGTGAGAGTTGGAACATCCGGTACACAGGCTTGTAAATCATGAGCTTAAGTTGATCCTACTCAGTAAATATAACCGACCTCCCCCAGAACACAGACACACTTAAACAAAATTAATAATCTGTGATTCAACGGCGCCCTTGCTTGCTGTCGCCTGCATGAAGTGACCCTTGTAGGAATATTTAGAAAAGAAACCAAGGGCCTCTAGACTTTTTTTTTTAATGTAACCCCATCCAAACGTCCTACTTCCTGAGACTGATTATGATTACTATTATTATTATCATTATTAATCGTGAATTACAGTGTTGTTAAATGAGACTGCAGGACGTGTGGAAGAACCACTAATCCGCACGCGGTCGAGGAAAACTGTGCCGCCCGCCAAGTCTTTGGCATTTGAGACCGATGCCAACCGATCTAAGATGATACTGATCAAGTTCATCGTTTCCATGTTGACCTTTTCGCAGCTGGATCAAGATGGGATTGTTTGAAAAGGCCTCTCTTGCATGTTGAGGGAAGAATTTTATGTCGGTCGGAAAAAGCTGAAACCCCATTGACCGGTGATGCACCGTTCGTGATACCATGGCATCCAAGCCGCTCAGTTTAGTACAGCGTTTATAACCATGCTTACTCTCTCTGCCCGTTGGCATCCCTGTCCTTCATATCCTGCCTCAGATATTACTGACATCTTGGAAATTCCCAACAACCACGTCATCCTTTACCCTTGCTGTAGCCCGAGGCAATTATATTTGTCTTTTCTTGCCCAGCTGTAAGCAATGCACCGAACTCTTACCAATTTCCTTTTGACATTTCAAAAGTTTCTATGCAATTTAGCTTGACCATTGAATGGAACCTTTACACACACACTCAAACCCTGGGCAGTAAATTGAAGATACTCTTGAACATCTCAACCTTTTCCAGACGGAGGTTGGTCGGGGGAGGTATTTAGGATCAAGAGGGGTCTTCTTGAGCAAACGCAAAAGCCCATAATGGCACCTGAGCTGGGGGGGGTTCTTCTCTCTATAGTGATTTATTAGCGGCTGACCTCGCACATCTGTCTGGGAGTCACTGTCCCGCTCCTTTCTTTCAATGCCAGTCTCTCATCAAAGGATTGCAGGTATGGCAAAGAGCGTATGAAAACATTGCACCCCACCGCTTGTGGGTAAATGTGTCGCCGTGAGTTCTTGCACCTCTGTTCCCGCTACAGCGAGGAGTCTTTGCTGTAGGTTGTTGTTCAAAGCTGTTGATCTGAAAATCACGAGGCATTTATATCTCTCGGGTCCAGCTTCTCCTCTCCCTTTGCTCATGTTTGCTGTGCTCCTCTGCTCGCACATTATCAAACACATTTAACTCACTCATTTTTTTTATGTAAAAAAAGTAATTTTTTATTTATTTTGGTTTCATGTCCACTTTGAACATGCGTCAGGGTTGTCAGCAGAAGTTGCCATAAATTGATTTATAATTATTATAATTTGTATTTATTTTTTAACCCGACACATTTTAACCCGATGTAGATGTTTTGTCGTCAGACGTCTGGTTTTTGGAGCGGAGGAGACCTCTGCGGATAATTCAGTTCCCGGTGAAAATGCCTGAATTTCAAATTATTCAATAAATATGCTGAGTAAATCTGACTCCAATGACGGCAATGGCTGTGAGAACAACAACTCCCATGAGCCCACGCTACTTCATAATGTCGGCAACAGCGTCTTTTGTTATTGCTTTGATTGACAGACCCCTAGCGGCATGTTTGCCATTACGATAGTATACATTGAAGAGGCAGACTGGAAACGTCGGGAGAGAGAAAGCGAGATGACACTGATCCGCAGCTGGATGGAAACCCGGAATGCTGCGGTTTCATGGTCCACGTCTTCGTCCACCTGTCCCCCAGCGATACGGCTGTTCGTTTCAATCGAGTCGCTTGAACTGGATAATTTGGCACCTCCTGAATAGCTTCTCAGCCGAATGATGTGCGCGATCTCAGACAGTTAAACCCAGACTAAACTTCTAATCACTGAACGTAGCTGCTGCCAGATTTCACCTGCACTCAGCCCCTTATCCCTTCATGGTAAGCCCACTTCAGAAACTGATGTATTTAAATTCGGCCTGGGCTTTTAACAGCTTACTAACAGGCTTGTCCCGACAGACTCCTGCCATCTGAGAAATACAGCAAACAAGTTTCAAACAGAGTCAACACTTGATGAAAGGGGCTTAAACCATGAAGTAAGCATGTGGTGGGCGTTCTTCAAAAAGACATCCGCACAGCACTGATTTAAAGACCTCCTTTGTTGCTGCTACTTGCCATGCAACCTACAATGACCCTTACTTCTACCAGCGTCTGTAAATGCAATCAAGTAGCATCACAGTCATTTTTCATGAGATGTTTATATTATTTTGTCTACCCCCTCTAGACTTAAATTCAAATCATACACAGTAGATTATACGGATCACTCACTGTCGCCTGCCCCTGCAGCACTGTGTTGTATCACAATGATGAATGAGGTTGGGGTTGATAGAATATTTGATCGGGAAAGTCAGCTAATGGTACTTTTTAAAATGTATGAATACAGACCTGGGATTGTGAGTTTTTTTTTCTTCTCCCCCCCTGCCACGTGAACTTGTACTCACGTGTGGACATGTTCGAGACAGGGACCACTGGTTGCATTAGTGGCCCCCTGGGTTTCAACCCTGCCCCTCTCTCACATGTGTTCATTCTCTTGAGTTTTAACGAGTAGGTTGCTCTCTTTGAGGGGAGTAACAAAGGGGTAATGCATCTAACCATCTGTCCCTTGTGATCTCCGTGTGTTTTTCCCCTCAGGGTTGTCAGCGCATCGTCGAGGACTGGCAGAGGATCCTGATGGTCAGGTCGCTCGTCATCAGCCCCCACGAGGACATGAGGACTTGGTTGAAGTATGCCAGCCTCTGTGGCAGGAGCGGACGCCTGGTCAGTACATTGACGTATTTGCACAAAGCCCCTCACTAGTCTCTGATCGGATCCCTGATCGCGCATGATTAGGGTCCCATAACATTTAGGAGGAATAAATCAGAGTTGATTAAATCCGACTTGTCAAACGGAAAAAAGGTAAGTTGAGCTGTGACAGAGTTAAGTGCAAACATTAACCGCAGCCATGAAAGTTAACGTAATTTCAACCTGTTTTAGGTTGGCGCTGATGAACGTAACACAGCACCCTCAATCACACTGTTTAGAAATCTGAGCCGGTATATCTGCACAATTAAAGTGGTGCAATTTTCCGTCCTTTACCTCACTGTTGTTGTAATTGATTGCAAAGGATGGCAGACAATCGGCCAATTTTTTCTCTCTCGCCGCACTTTGCGTTTCAGCACGTGCACGCCGAATGCCAGAATCCCCAAATCCCCAGATGTGATTGGCCAGCGTCAAACGTAGCAGAAAATGTGATTACAATAAAATGTCATTTACCGTTTTCTGTCTTCACAAAATCTTTCGCACTTACCCATGCTCTGAATTCTTAATTATTTTTTTACTCTTTTAGAAAACAAACGTAATCAGTCACGGTAGAAGTTTAATCACGCTCTTATTATCTCGAGGTTGGCACTTAAACCCTCCTGGGTTCGTATTAAACTATAAACCGTCTTGCGATTCATTTGCTTCTGTTGCCCTCTTCGTCCCACCAGGCACTGGCCCATAAGACCCTGGTGCTCCTTCTGGGCGTCGACCCCTCCAAACAACTCGATCACCCGCTGCCCACGGCCCACCCGCACGTCACCTACGCTTACATGAAGTACATGTGGAAGAGTTCCCGCAAGGTAGGAGCAAACAGACCGGTTGTGTTAAAGTTGATGATGGATAATTCAATGTTGTCAATTTCAGTTTAATGCTGATATATTAATCATACATCAGAATCACATTTAGCTTTAATGGCTCAGTGTGTAGACATGCAGAGACTGTGCCACAGACATGAGGTAGGTTGACCGTATGAACAGTATTAACATCATGCTCACTTTTGACAAATATTTACATTATTGCACTTGACAAAAGAGAAGGTGTTACTCTTTTAGGATAAACAGCAAAGGGCAACACGTTCGCTTCTCAAGAGTTCTGATGTCACTGCTGTTTTAAGGAAGTTTTTAGTGCAACGTGACGCAACAATCAAGAGTTTCACAATTTCCAGATTGGGAGGGTTTAAATCAATGCCTCATTAGTGACATGAACAGCTAATTAATGGACCTTTTGTGAGGGGAAACAGCCTGAGAAACATTAACACCAACAAACAATGGCCGTAAAATGGAAATTGCAACCAGCCTCGTGATTGTTTTATCGCGCTTAATGAATCCGTCCCACCAGCATCTCGAAGAGGTGTTTTATGATCATTAAAAATGACAGAGCTGAAAAAAATGAATAGTTCTTCCTAGAACTATTATTTAGTATATTAGGTTCTCTTTATGGTAACCGTAACCATAAAAAGCCTTCTTATAAAAAAAATAAACTGAATCCAAGAAATACCACTGGCCCAGCCCATTTTCTTTCAGACTGTGCCCCTCAACTAAAATCATTTTTTTTTTTCAAGGTTGTTTCAGTCCCTCCTAGACGCATGCACAGTGCTAAAATCATGGAAACTCTCAATAATAAGGCCTGTGCCAAAAAGAAAAAAGCCATGCACAAATAAGTCAAATGATCTTTGGCCTTTTTGCAATATATAACCTCCATATTGTGTAAAACAGCTGAACGACTTTTGGCCGGCCTTGTGACCAGCACTGTGGGCACTGTGCTGGATCGGCTCCAATCGCTTCTAAGGGCGACAGAGGCCCGGGCGACGCCACGCTGACTCTGCTTAGCAAAGCTACAAAACACCTTGTGCGTCCTGAAGGTTATGCCAGGGTTCTATTCGTGGATTCTTGCTCGGCTTTTAACTCAATAAAAGGCTCATTGATCTCGACATCAATACAGGGTTGTTTCTCTGGATCAGAGACTGTCTCTCCTGCCGCCCACAGAGGTCTGTGTCAGGCGGGATGTCAGACTGTGAGCTCGGGCTGCTCACAAGGCTGTGTTCTTCCTCCTGTCCTCCTGTGATCAAAGAGTTTATGATCAATATTTATAGTTTGCTGTTGACGTGGGCCGTCTACTGAACACGGACCCGACAAGGTGTAGCTGCAGATCTGGCCCACACTAAAGCCCTTTCTTTTTTTTACTATTTTCTTTTTATTCAACAATAAGTACACCAATACAAGTCATCAACAACCAGAATAAGAACAAAATATTAAAAACCTGCTGTCATATCAAGTCTGTGTCAATAGATGCCATAGAGTCCACTTCCTCCATTTACTGTCCATCTGTGATCCTGTCAGCCGTAGCCTGTGTCAGTCTTTCACTAAAGCCCTTTCAAAGATGGAGTCGCATTAGCCAGCTAGAAATCGATGTGGCCAAAGATGAAAGAATGAACAACGTGCAATACAAAATGACGATCTTAACACATTAACCTGGTTACAGTTCTCTCACAAATTGAATTTCACTTCATATCACACTCTTACTTTGCACTCATGGATCCTCTTCATCGAGAACCATCAAACTAGTAGTGTTGTTTGCACTTGTGCTACAGAGCTATAACTATTCCATGAGCACGTTTCCGTTGTAAAAGATATAAACCAACTCAAACCTCAAATCCAAATTCACTTTGTGTCATCAGCGCTGAGGAGAGGGACAAACTACTGGCACTCATGGTCAGCTGTGAAGCAGCTGATGACTAATCTTCTAACACTGTGCATATATATGTCACCTATTATGATTTCAGTTTTCCTAAAAGTTTTTGTGAGTAAAATTGCTGCACATGAACAGGACTTTATTCCTTTATTTATAGTTTATTCCAGAGGAACAGATGCAGCATGCTGCACGCAGACAAACTAAGACAGATATCTGATGCGAGTATCAGAGCTCACTGGAGCAGAGCAGTAACCATGACGACTGCCACAAACAGTCACCTCACTTTGCACATATGGTTTGTGCAAATTAGCGTAAGGGAATAAAGCCAGGGACAGCTCTCGTACGATCACCCCACATCCTCATTATCGGTCCTAATCATAAGGAAAAATAATAAATACAAATATAAACAATTGTGCACATCTATCAAATGTGTATATATATGTGTATATATATATATATATATATATATATATGTGTATATATATATATATATATATATATATATATATATATATATTGTTGGTGGATTCCACTGATTGGAAGCAATCAATCTGATTGCTGTAAACATATAAATGCTGCTCTGGTAGTTGTTGCCGTGAAGACCCACTGATCAGCTGGCTCACTTCTACGCACCAACATCCAGTAAGTGCTCTGCATTGACCCTTTTTATGGAACCAGCTGCGCACATTTACAGGTGGATTTGTGATTTATAAAAGGGAACGTTTTTTTTTATAAACCAGAATATGTTTTGGCGTACGTGCGTTTCCTCCTTTTGTTCATACGTTAACATTTAGTTTGGCTCCTACGCAATGTTTTATAAGTGAGACCCCTGGACTCCACCCCTGTAGACCATTCAGATTTATTGTATTGTGATTAGTGAGATTTGCAAGTGCTCGTCTAATTTGACCAATCTGACATCGTTACAGTATTTCAGGAATTGCAGGTCCGAACAAAAAGTGTAGAGTTTGGCTAAATCATCAATGATTTAAAATCCTGTAGCAACCTGCAAAAAGCTCAGTGTTTAGTAACTTCTGAGAGGTTTTAAATCTTCCCTATTAAAAGCCAGGGTCGATCAGTAAAACCAACTCAGCTGTTAACTGTAAGCCAATATTGTTCTTACTCTTTTGTATCCACGGCAACGGTGGGTGAAATAAGCCCCACATCATATTAGTACTAATAATAAATGTAAATGTTTGTTCTGAGCGAGTTGTGCTTTCTGTGGCTGAGCGTCCGGCACAAGAACAGCCGGCAAAACCTCCGGCTATCGGCAGCGGTGGCCAAACAACAGACTGTAGGTTGGCACGGTGTGTGTGTGTGTGTGTATATATATATATATATATATATATATATATATATATATATATATATATATATATATATATATATAAAACACACCAGCATTTATTGCCAGGTGTTGAATAGTGTTTGTGGCTCCAGAGCGTAGTCTCATTAGGGGACTTAGGTAAGTGTGAACATAAGCGTTGCTGTTGCTCGGGCCAGCTGCACTGCTCACCAGACAAATCTGAATATATTTAAACACACACACACATCTGGAGCGTGATGCTCCTGAGTGAAAATATACAAAATGGGTCATTTGTCAGGGGTAATGGATCAGAAGCAAAAGCGAGACTTGCAAGTCAGATCCTGAAGAGTTTCGGATCGAGACAAATTCTTTTTTTTCACGTCTTTTTCAATGTCATTTTTTCAAATTCATTTCCTTGACCTTGATTAACTGTCTGAAACAATATGCCGGCCCTTACATGCAAATACATGCGGTCTGGATCGGTATGTCTGTCCATTATTTTTCATCTCAGCTCAGACCACACCAGTCGTCCTGGCTGTAATACAGGTTCAGGTAACAGGAAACCGTGTAACCTTGACAGCAGAGGATCTTCCCGGAGTCCAGCAACACTGATAAGAACAGAATGCTGCTTGTCGTCGGGCTGTCGGTCATCAAGCTGACCTCCGGCTCTGCAGGAGCAGGATGATGACGATAACAAATGGCATATAGTTGTGTCAGTTCTGGCAGCACAGACGGACACATATTGAGTTTGACAACTTTGTGCCCTCGTCAATTTGGCACCGTCTGTTCACTGTTTGTCACAATTCAAAACCCCACAGACGAGTGTTTTTACTCTTCAGGTTATTCGTGTGTACCTCCAGATTGATGCCTTCCAGCACATGCAGCACTTTGTCCAGGGGATGCAGCAGCAAGCCCAGCACGCCATCGCTGCCGAGGACCAGCAGCACAAGCAGGAGCTCCACAAACTGATGGCCAGGTCTGCCCTTTTGAAAAAAATGATATACTGAATCACCGTATCAGCAGTTCACCACTGAATGAGCCCTTTTTTCAGCAGGTCACGGTAGGAGAAGCACAGGTGTGAATAGCGACACACTGGGACAATAGAGCAGAGCCATCGTTAACGTTATTAGTAACACCTGTGCTTTTCTTACTAAAGTATGACATGCTGAAAAAAAATGTAAACCTTTGTTGGATATTTAAGAGTCTATATACCCGTACAGACATTTTCAGTTTTTAATGATGGAAGTACGGAAGTCCTGAGAGGCAAGTAGGAAAAAAGATAATTGTTTCTAAGATCTAAGTAACTTTTTTTGTGGGAAACAGGTTGATTTAAAAAAAAAAAAAAATGTTGTGATGATTTAGTTCATTTTTTAGGTGTGTGTAGTTGTAATACTCAATTCGGCCACAAGAGGCTCACGACTACACCATGTTCTAAACGGGACTAAAATCATTAATGTTGAGGTGAGTTTTAATTTGCATTGCTTTGTTAAGTTAAAATATGTGTCCCTTGTGTTTAGAGTGCATGGAGACGTTACAATTCACCTGGAAGAAGACATGAATGCTTTAAGTCCTATGGGGTAGTGATGCACTTCAGCCTCTAAAAATGAGTATTACAGCTAAATATACTTATACTTTGAAATTAGTAAAAGAAATGTCATCCGCCAAAACTTTTCAGTTGAAAAGAGAGTAACTTGAAAAACCAGCCCCACCCATTTCACTGAAAAAAAAGCCCAAAGGAACTTAGAAAGATTGTCCTGATTTCTCCTGATTCCTTATTCTTTTTTTTCCACACATACTTTAGTTATAAAATGGATTTAGATCAGACTTGAAAACGGGCCACCGTCTAGGGATGGCCAGAATGTTTCACTGTCATTTGACATTAAAATAAACCCGCAAAACAAATGACATTCTGGTGTAGTTAACCGTGATCTCAAAGGCTCACTCCAAAAACTCAAGAACTTAATTCGGTAGACTGTTATGGAAAGAGATGGTGATTCACTAAATCTTCTAAGTTTTACATTACCACAAAGTAGCTTTGACGGGAGAATTTCTTGACTCCTCATGCAGGCAGAAACTAATGAGTAGCACCTGCACATTCTTGTGGTCACAGGCCTTTACATGGAACCAAGGGACATCTACAAACTATGTTGCCGTTGAGTAAACACGAGCCGGAGATCAGTTGGAGGGCAGCACGGGCGAGTGGAGTTTGTGAATGTAGACAAACAACTGAGAATCTCCTCTTCGGAGAGCATCGGTTTGTGAGACAGCACCTGCTGCCTTCATCTGCTGAGCTCAAGAAGCACAGTGAGGATAGTAATGTTACAATACAGCAAGCAGCTGGGTTCCCGTTACAGAGGGACGGGAGGAGGGGAGCGATGCTGAGACTAATATGTTGCGGCGTTACATGTAAAGTCATTACATGTAACCATTAATCAATGTACAAGTACTAAGATGCATTTCAATTATTGAGTGCTCAATGGTGTCGTCACGCATTTAGATGGGGGTTGAGTAGAGGGGTTCGTTAAATGTCAGATGTACCTCCGTACACACACTCCAGCACGGCGGAGGATACTCAAAGCCAAACGCCGAAGTCAGGAAAACGTAGCCTCGCGTTGTAAACACACAGGTCGCGTACAGTGCGTTCTGCTTCGTTCCCTTGAGTGTGACCCGACATGGCTTAGCTGTGGTCTTTCTCAACGTCTCACCTCGAAAACGTCTCAATAAAAATGATGCCGCTTGGCAGTTTGTCCCCACACAGCTACTTATCTACGAACCAAACACGGCGCGGTGCCCCTGCGGGTATTAAAAGCGGGGTCGGGTGTGTCGTGTCTGCCTTCAACTCCCCCCACTGGGTGTTGTGCTCTTCGCCTAACAGCCCTGCCACAGACTTGGCACCTCTCCACTATGATCGCCCTGACCGCACCGCGGGATAAGAAGCCGTTTGGAGTCTGTTTCAAGCAGTTGTCAACACAACACCGGTTTCTTTTTTTCTTTTTTGGAAAAAAACAACGTGACATTCAAATAGCTACCATGTGTTCTCAAGACGCTGATTTTTGCGGATTAGAGAATGGAAAGTTTTGTATTTCCCCCAAAATTGCCGGGAATGACTTCAAAGGCTTAAAGAAGTTGTTTGCATGCTCTTTGTGGGCTAATGAAAACATTTTAAAGATTATATTGTAAGCTGCCTCATTTAGGTTTGATTGTTGTTGTTGTTGTTGTTGTTGTTGTTGTTGTATCGTGTTGTCAAACGACTCAAAACAAGTACACGGTGTGACCTGGAGCAGACAGGTATAATCCTATCCTACGTACAGTAAATCATACAGTAGCCTCATCTGGTCTTGTGCACAAACACACGGCAGTCATGTGCACCCTCCCATCTCATAAATCATACATGGCAACACACACAAGCGTGACAGCAGGCAGAAGGGTCCTCTTTTTTTTTCTTCACTTTTTTTCTTCACTTTTGCATCGTCCAGACCGTGACTCTGTCTGTCTGAGGAATGCATGTTGAGGAAAACACCTGTATAATGTCAGTCGGGACGGGTGCTCTCCAGACGTGCTGACACACTTTCATGAATACAGGTCGGCCGCGTGGTATGGAGCACACCTGGACCGCTCAGTCAGGCGCTTCTCGTCCACGTGACCACTCTCTCCCCCCGAGGAATCCAGTGGAATTTCAGCGTCGTTTTACTCAAGATCAATGACCCTGCCCGTCGCCGTTCTAAATAAACATGTTGTTCCAACATCCCCGTCCTCTTCCTCCTGCCTCTTCCCCCCCCAAAAAAAAAGTTTGACCGTGCTAACCGTTTACGGAAACAGTTTGGCACAGACACGCTGAACCCAAACCGTGCGCCTCGCATGGAAAAGCACTCAGAGGCGACCGCGTAATCCCAGAAAAACTCATTGGAGGTGCAAACGGCATTCAGACTGCTGGTGGACGGGTCGACAATACAGTGCTTGCCAGCTGCTCAATTTAGTGTAGCTGTATGTGAATTATACGTCTTGACTGCTCCTGACTAGCCTAGTTTTACTATTTGCCTGTAAGTATCTGTGTGTGTGTGTGTGTGTGTGTGTGTGTGTGTGTGTGTGTGTGTGTGTGTGTTTTTGGGGTGACGGATAGGACCCGAGTCCTCCTCAGGGATGCCACAAAGTCGGGTTAAATTGATGGAAAAATAAACAAATTGATCCCAGAACCTTTCAGCAGATAAACACACCTGTATTGTATTTCTTTGTCGTCTCGTAATCATCAAATTTAGTTTTTGCTGCAGAGCTTTTAGGAAACCGCATTGACCTCTGACCTCAGCAACTTGTATTGTCTCAAAATAGTTTAAATTGTTAAAATGTCAGTAAGTGTGTTCATTATTTATAGAATGGAAGCTTGTCATAGGAGGTCCACTGGGTGGGCGCCACTTCATTGTCAGCGTGCGGGTTTTTATAAATGTTGGCGGGGAAGGCGAACAATCTGTGCTCCAACGTAAGGGCATTTAAATGAACGTCTCGGCTGAAGGGTCTTTCTGTTTACTCCCTTTCCTTTTTATGTAGGTGTTTCTTGAAGCTGGGGGAGTGGCAGCTCAGCCTGCAGGGCATCAACGAGAGCACCATCCCCAAGGTTCTGCAGTATTACAGCCATTCCACTGAGCATGACCGCAACTGGTACAAGGTCAGCATCTCCCTTTTAACTCTAACCTTTCCCTTTTGACTTCTCCCTTGACGCACTTAAATCCCAGCTGTGTCAGCGGGAGGTTGCCTCTCTCCTCACCAATTTATATGTTTGAATGAGAATAATTACAGGCCCCCCTTCCCGGGAGATATCTGTCCCCCAGTAAACTGGAAAATGACATAATGCACAAACTTGCAAGTCGTTTGCAGTGGTCGCCACTTCTTATCCGGTTTCACTCAGTATGTGTCGTCTCTCCCACAGGCCTGGCACGCCTGGGCGGTGATGAACTTCGAGGCGGTGCTCCACTACAAACACCAGAACCAAGGGCGCGACGAGCTGCGACACGCCGGCACCACCAGTGCCAATAGCGAGGCCAGCAACAGCGACAGCGAGGTCGACAGCACCGACCACAGTCCTGTGCCGTCGCCGGGACAGAAGAAGGCCAACGAGGTGAGAGTCGTAGAGAGTTGAGCCCTCTTCGCACCCGTCTACAGGTCATTCAGTGCTCTTCTCCTATCCCAGCCAAGGTCGAAATAATTAGGCAGAAAGCATAATTTTTAAGCTGCACAATCAAGTTATTTTCTGCCCCAAATAATGGTAATCAAATCATGATTTTTGACCTCTAAACTATAGTGATGGCACGGACCTCTGCCATCCCCCACATATGCTCTGCACCAGTAGAATATGTTCTCATTAACAGCTTCTTTTCTTGCATGAAGCATCTGCTGTGTGCTGACCTTCCTCAGGACCTCTCGAAGACGCTGCTCCTGTACACGGTTCCCGCCGTTCAAGGTTTCTTCCGCTCCATTTCCCTCTCCCGAGGCAATAACCTGCAGGACACACTCAGGTGAGTTAAGTGACTGAAGCGCGAAACACACCCATGTTCATGGACACCCCCCCCAAGCAGAAGTGGTGTGTGGGGATAGGAGGACCTCTAGTGGTTTTGTTGTGATTGCACCTCGTCATGAGCCTTAATAACTCTGCGCTGCTTTTTTGTACTGTTCAGGGTTCTGACTCTGTGGTTCGACTACGGCCATTGGCCTGAAGTGAACGAAGCCCTGGTGGAGGGTATCAAGACCATTCAAATAGACACCTGGCTACAGGTAACACACACACACACACACACACACACACACACACACACACACACAAACACACAAACGGAATCCCTATGAAAAACGCATAAAGGTTTGGACAGGGCGAAAAAGGTATCGCTGGCACGTCTCCTTAGCGTTAAACCTGACTTCCAAAAGAAAATATATTTTGTATTACACGGGTAAAGCCGGGTCACTGAGGTTTTGTTCCATTATGCCTCTGCCTGTGCAGGTGATCCCTCAGCTCATCGCTCGTATTGACACTCCTCGAGCCCTGGTGGGTCGCCTTATCCACCAGCTGCTCACGGACATCGGGCGGTATCATCCCCAAGTAAGTCTGCTCGCACTGCTGCCGTTTCAGAACAGAAGCACGAACGCAGCCTTTTGTGGCAGCTTACAGCAGCACTGTTCCCCTCCAGGCTTTGATCTACCCGCTAACGGTGGCCTCCAAGTCCACCACCACAGCCCGCCACAATGCCGCGAACAAGATCTTGAAGAACATGTGCGAACACTGCAACGCTCTGGTTCAGCAGGCCATCATGGTAAAGACATTTATTTAGAAAAGGTCTGTTCTTGAGGGTCAAACTCCTGTGTCTCTGTTTTGTCCCTGCAGAATAAATCTGTCAGTTGCTTCTTCTCCAATTACAATAGCTGTGGATCAGTGAGCCTACAATGTTTTTTGTTGTTGTTTTGGTTACTTATACGGACAACAAGCTCAAGCTCCTCTTTGTAGTCTCCTCATCTTTCTGTTTCACATTCAAGTTTAGTCTTGGGTCCCATTAAAAAAAGAAAGTGGCAGCATTAGAGATGTGCATCAATCAGAAAATCTGGACTTCTTCCACTGCTGCTACCGTGCACTGTTGCAGAAATACATTTGTATGTCGATAATATCCACGCAGACCAGATGCCTGCTATCTTATACTCCTTAGTTTTAAGGGGTCAGTATCAGTCTGCCCGTCTCACTGTTCATCTTTCTTCATCCAGGTGAGCGAGGAGCTTATCCGGGTGGCCATCTTGTGGCACGAGATGTGGCACGAGGGCCTTGAAGAGGCGTCGCGTCTTTACTTCGGCGAGCGCAACGTCAAGGGCATGTTTGCTGTGCTGGAGCCTCTCCATGCCATGATGGAGAGGGGGCCGCAGACCCTCAAGGAGACCTCTTTTAACCAGGTGCGTGCCATCTTCGATTGTGGTTGACATGCCTCCGCATATCCGGCGTGCGACATCGATTAAAAAGTTGCACGACAGTCCTGTTTACTTCACAAAGTAAAAGGAGTTTCTTTTAAATCTCTTCTTATTAAAACTTCAATACAAATGCACGGAAAGGGCCGTTGAGCTCTGACACTGAATGCTTCGTAAACTGAATGCACTTCAATTACATCAGTTTGCAGAGATTGTTTTTCTGTTGATCAGTGTTAAAAAATGCGTCATTAACACACTGTTAATCAAAACCGTGAAAGAACGGATGAATATTTTTATAGGCATCGTAAAATGAACTATGCATATTTAGTCAGCGCACAATAAGTGTGAGTTTGTACACAGGCTTATTTACTTCACAGCCATAAGTCAGACCAGTGACCCCAGCTCTCGGCGCATGCAGCCTCACATGTTTCCATTCAGGCTGCCTTTTGCAGATGTGCGCCATTAAAAAAAAACAAAAATACTTACTGAAACCCTGGATTTCGTTGGAACAGTGATGTTTAATGCCGTGACATTCAGTTTTATAGTCCCGCTTTGGCAAACCATTTCTCGTATAATTGAATGAGTCATTGCACAAGGACAGAGTGTGTTTGTCTCACTTCATGCCACAGGCTTACGGCAGGGACTTGATGGAGGCTCAGGACTGGTGCAGGAAGTACATGCGCTCTGGAAACGTGAAGGACCTGACCCAGGCCTGGGACCTCTACTACCATGTGTTCAGACGCATTTCCAAACAGCTGCAACAGGTGAGTGAAACGACGCAGTCACAGCAGTCCCAAAAGCCTCGTTAGGATTACTGGATGTACCCGGATGTCAGGACTCTGAGGCTGCCGGTCTAATCAGCGCTGACATCCCACCAGCTCTGCATGCCCGTGTCCATCAGGTGTGATGAGAGATGTGTTTTGCCCGTCGTGACTCCTTCTTTGATCTCGTGGGAGGTATATTTGCGCGTGCTGTCTGTAAAGTTAATTAATTAAACGAGATGCCAAAGTAAAGTGGTGAAAGATGAGACACAGCTGAGATGGACGTCAAAGAGGAATGGCAGAGCATCATGGGAGAGCATCGCTCCTTTCAACAGCGTCAGCTCTTTTCGTGACAATTAAACTACTGTTTCCTTCCCCAAAGATTTAAATGTACTTAGTATCTAAATGGTCCGACAAACGCTCTCATATCCCAGACATATGGATATGCTAATATGCACATTATTATACCCACACTGATCTGTATACACACAAGCTTTCACGTGGCAACACCGTATACACAGGCTCTTAGCCATTTGCTTTAGCGGCTCACTCAAAGTCACTTTGCTAAGTCATGACTAGAGGCCCTAAACTTTATTTACACAGGTGGAATTATACCGATGCATGTCGTTCCTCGCAGCGATCATTAAGTCGTTGAAGAACGACATTGAAAGAGCTGCTCGCTTCACATAGAAAATGGAGACGGCAATGCCGTTTGACATTGTCGCGCTGTTGGGGATGCTCCCCCGCTTCGACATTACAGTGAGCAGCATGAAATACACAGCGACATAATACGATGCTGGGAGCATTTTATTCCCCCTCTGGGCCTTAACATATAAATAAACCCCCTCTGCAGGATTCATCCAAACAGCAGGTTGATGAAGTAACCATACATTCAACTGCAAAAGCATTTAAATGGATTTAATGCAGTTTAAATCCCCCGATTGAATGCAGACAAGCAGAGAGTGCCTTTATTGTTGGATTACGCGAAGTGCTATGGAGTGATTTATTAAAAGTGGAGTATAAACAACTTTTTGCACATAACACCTGAACTTGGATACGAGCCAGTGTCTTTAACACTGTTGGCAGGAGCTGTTTTGCCAGTGCAGGTTGTTTTGTTACACAACAAACTAATTGCCTCCTTCTGTGCTAACATCTCCACCTCATCACCGTTCCCCGCAGCTGACCTCCCTGGAGCTACAGTATGTGTCTCCAAAGCTGCTGATGTGCCGGGACCTGGAGCTGGCAGTACCGGGCACCTATGACCCCAACCAGCCTATCATCCGCATCCAGTCCATCGCCGCCTCCCTGCAGGTCATCACCTCAAAGCAGCGCCCACGCAAACTCACCATCATGGGTAAGATTAGGAGAACATTGCATAGGCCTTGTGGCTCCCAACCCATTATATTAGGAAAATAGATTAAAAGACATCTGTAGTCGGATGCTTTCAGCAGGCGTGGGCCATGGAATTAGAGACAAATTCAATATTATTAGAATCTTTACCCAAACAGCTCTCAAGCCACTATTTATTCATTTGTGTTCTGTGTGTGGATAATAAATCAGAATTTAAAAAAGCTTCTTTACAAACAGAAGCAAGATTAAACCTGAGATGTATTTAATACCAAAATGAATCCCAATCACCACAAAAGGAAAGACTACTTTTTTCAAACTCAATTGACAGGGAGTTCACGTCATGAGTCACGGCTATTGTCATTTTCTCGCCGAAGAAAAGTGGTCCATGTGGGTCCGATCGATTTGTCAGTAATCCTTCCAACACCGTCCGCTGGCATTAATTTGAATACATAAAATAAATAATTCTGACATTTAACAACCTGCTCTGCGATACGAAATGAGACTCCGAGGTGCTTCTAAAATTGCGCAACACTATAAAGTCACCTTGTCCGGAAGCCAAATCCTCAGATTATCAATCACAAATGGTCCGCACGACTTCACTCTCCTCTGCTCCACAATGTACCTTGTTCTGACATATTCCATCAGTGTTACACAACATACTCCAATAAGAAAGATGATGGCCAATAAATCAACTGACCCCTGGAGCACGACTTCAGATTAAGACCTGTCACCCACTACAGCCCGCCTGGATTTACTGTCAGCGCTCAGTCCCCCCAGTGACACACAATACATTGCTCACTGGGATTGTCATTAGGAGCAGACGGAGGATAAAGCAGTGACCCGGTCGAACTCGTTCCACCGGAAGTATCGGTTAACTCCATTAAAGGTGGTATGATGATTCCAGTGTCGGTAGAATCATTGTAGTGTGGTCGGCTGAGAATACTGAGGAACGGCATAAGATATGAGATATGGAACAGTTAGACAAGTGACATCATCTGTTCTTCAGATAAATACTTTGTCCTCACTGTCGTTGCGCTGAAGAGGATTTAGTTGATGTCACAGTTCATCCAGTGCACAGATACATATTTTCCTATCCACGTGAGTCGAGCTTGGCCGCGGTCAACAGAACTCCACGTGAACTTCACAAGGTGCTTTCAGCATGTACTCGTGAAGCCATGTGTTGTGTGGGGTTCTTTTCCATGGCAGAGTTCTTTTACCACAGCCCGTCATATCTGTCGTTCTCGAGTGCCTTTCCAAGCCAAGGGCGACCATTATTTACGGTATTACGGGGAAGCGAGCTTACTCTGGGAGCGACGGAGTTCATATGAAATCATTTATTGCCGCCTGCTAAAAGTCACTCGGCATCGCTTCAGGCGGAGGTAATGGAGATGCAGCTGCAGAGCAGCAGGGGAGCACCTTGGGGAGAACAGCCAGCACTGCCAAATCCAGCCACACAGCCAATCTTATATAACGCCTTGACCCTTTTTTTTTTAAAGAGCAGTGCATCAATGCCGTGTTGTGTGGCGCCCTCTGCAGGCAGCAACGGCCACGAGTTCATGTTCCTGTTGAAGGGCCATGAGGACCTGAGGCAGGATGAGAGAGTCATGCAGCTGTTTGGTCTAGTCAACACACTGCTGGCCAACGACCCGGCGTCCTTGCGCAAGAACCTCAGGTACACACACACACACACTCTCACACTCACACACAGAGAGCGTCTGAGGTACAGTACACCTCACACTTGTCTGGAGCGCACACACACATACTCTCACAGTAGTGAAAAGAAAATGACAATGAATTGTGCGTTTGTATGTTTCTTCTGTGTGTTGGGTTTCATCAGCATTCAGCGCTACGCAGTGATCCCCCTGTCCACCAACTCAGGCCTGATTGGGTGGGTGCCCCACTGTGACACCCTGCACGCCCTCATCAGAGACTACAGAGAGAAGAAAAAGATTCTGCTTAACATTGAACATCGCATCATGCTCAGGGTGAGGAGCCACTAAGATCCATTAGTAGCAGGGATGCGCAGGCCGATGCTTGAAACAACATTTTAGCCGATATCAATGTTTTTGTTGTTGTTGTTACTTAGTTTTTTGCTGTTCTTTACACCCCTGTCTTTGAATGAGTACAAATTCACTCAGACACATTTATGGAGCAACCTTTACTATAACCTCCTTTCACATTAAAAATATTCTTAAATATTGTATAAATATATAAATGTGTATAGCTGCAAAAGAATATTTGTAAATTATGTGAAATCAAATGTAATTAAATATAAATCTAAAGGCGATTTAGAATTTCCACACACAGACTTTACTTGGGCGGGCTGCCCAGGTATATTTCTCACCATCATACATTTTTGTAGCCATACGTGAGAAGGACAACATCCGTAAAAAAAAAAAACACAGCATATTTAGTCTGCACAAACCTGATCCAACACAGCATAGCAATCGCCCCCTGCAAGGCAAATATCGGCCAATAAATCAGTGCATCCCTCCTGCATTTTAATTGCAAACACACTGAATTTAAGTTAAATTAATTAATGTGATTAATTCTCATGAATTCACATGATATCTCCGCCTCAGAAATGCCCAAATAAGGCGCAGAGAACTCGCGCATCAAAAATCCTCCCTCATGAAAATGTCACGACAGGAAGTGAGAGTGATGATGACATATGGGAGCCGGTTAAAAGCCAGACGTCCGCCGTGCAAAAACCTTTCTCGAAAGTGGTTTGATTGAAAACTGCACACCGAGGAAGAAACATCAAGGCTGCAGGAGAACGGCAGAGCTGAAATGTCAAATGTCTAAAATAGGATGACATCCACTTCCATGATGTTGAACAACCTGTTTTTCTGTTCTTTTTTTACCACGACTAAAACTACACAATATCAACAAACAATAAACCTGCACATCAACAAAGACCCCAGGCAGGAGGACTCTGGAGTAGCAAAGCTGGAGTCTTAATCATTCAACCGGTGTTTTCCATCAGATAAAATAAATTCTGACGTCAAATATGTTGGACTTAAATGACGGAATTATTGATTTTGGCTTGATTGACTGAAACGTTCAATATAATCATTTGACACGAGACTTAAATGTAACGGCCGGACAAAAACTTTTTTTGAGTTGTCATCGACTGAAACGGCACTAAAAAGAAATGTGACGAAAACTAATAAGCATAATATAAATTGCCCTGTGAACACATTTTTCTTCTGCTGGCATGTTTATAATCAGACTCTTTTTTAAATTCACTAATAGTGTTATTAATGATGTGTTGCGTTCGGTTGAAGCCTTCTAAATGGCAAGATATTAAGTTGACCAGTCAATCAGCCCGGCCATCAATCAGTTTTAGATGAAACGGTTGACTGAGACAATGATAGATTGTCGCCTTTTTGGAGATTCACCGTGTTTCTTTCTCAACCCCACAAACTTAACGGCTCATTCAAATATAAACTATTATTCCGGTTGTTTTTCAGTTCTGCCTCAAGTTCGCGGGGGACTCTGCCGTCGCAGAAAAACAAGTTCCCGAAAGCATTTTATTTCAAAACAATTAGGGCCCTCAGCGTAATGGGGCCTGGCTTCCCCCTAGTTTCTAATTCCCCGTGACCTGAAACCAGTTTATATTTCAGTATTGACACAACCTATTAGCTGTAATTACATTAACTCGTGAAATGCTTTTGGGGTAATATAACTTTAACTGGAATTCATTCAGTTTCACTGTGCTGGTTATAACGTAGAAAGTGAACATTCAGTATGAAGAGTCAAACTTATTTGATCTCTTATTTGATCAATAATATTTTAACCTCAAAAGAACATTGCACAGTAACTGTAATGTATAGATAATTAAAGGTGAAATTTGTATGTGTAAACGTGTGAAGCGCGAACATGAAATCAATTGAAATCATTTTTAATTGTCTTTGAAGAAGTTTAAAGCCTTGAATTGTGTCTAAACTCGCAGCATAATACATCTTTTTGTATTCAAGTCCGTTTCTGTAATGGGCTTTTGTTTCCCTGCAGATGGCCCCAGACTACGACCACCTGACGCTGATGGAGAAGGTGGAGGTGTTCGAGCACGCCGTCAACAACACGGCCGGAGACGACCTGGCCAAGCTCTTGTGGCTGAAGAGCCCGAGCTCTGAGGTGAGATGCTCCTCGTCTCCGCTCCGTCGGGACAGCGGAGGAGGATCGAGGGTCCTCGAGCTTTCCCGCATCCTCGTTCACGTTTCGGAGGTCCTCTGGTGGAGCGTTGAGTTATAGAAAAGATACCATGCAGATCTAGAAATCAACATTTTTTACAAGATGCTGTAAAGGTTTAATTTTTATGCAGAGGAAACACTTTTTTTTTTAAAAAGTGTATACAGTCTCTCTGGGCGTTTCTAATTATTTTGGGAAATAAAAAAAGTGTTGTCTTCCCTGAAGAATCCGTTTTCTGGGTCGCGTGTCCCACTTTCAAACCACTGACTCAGCAGGACGACCAACACCTTCAAATTGAATCTGTGATTCTTTGGTGATGATAGTGCTTCGTGCTTCTGATGTTGTGCATGTTGGAGAGTCTGGAAAGAAGCATCACGCGGCCTGCAGGAGATCTCCATCTCATTTTCCACACTGTTCTGCCTCGACGTCGTCATAACGCTGACGTCCTCCTCTCTCCTCCAGGTGTGGTTCGACAGGAGGACCAATTACACCCGCTCCCTGGCTGTGATGTCCATGGTGGGCTACATCCTCGGACTGGGTGACAGGTGTGTTTCTCAGCCAAAAGAACACATTGTTACAGTACTGACGCTTATCATGAGACGTTAACAGGGACGTGGTGTTTCTGTTCTCCAGGCATCCCTCCAACTTGATGTTGGACCGGTTAAGCGGCAAGATCCTCCACATTGACTTTGGAGACTGTTTTGAGGTGAGAGGGGATTTTCTTTCAACGCATGATCCACAACTTTTTTTAACTTACTGACTGACACTGACATTACAACCTTCCAAAGGTCGCCATGACCAGAGAGAAGTTCCCTGAAAAGATCCCATTCCGACTGACGAGGATGCTGACCAACGCCATGGAGGTATGAGACTCTTGTGCCGGGATAAACACTTGTGGTGTAGTGGTGCGAGTATTACTGCGTGTAGGCTAGCTTCAAAAGAGGATTATTTTTTTTTTACTGTCGTCTGTATTTTAGTCAAAAATAATAATTCATGTTTTGCAATTGTGCAGCATATTGTCAGAAGACAAGACTCACTGCACGTTGCATTTGATGAGCAAAGAAGAAAAGACATTATGAATGAAGGCTTTTTTTTTGGAGTTAAAAACATGTAAGGATGTGAATATAAAGAACAGGGTTGCCCCTCCACCCAACATCAAATCACCACATTGCATCTTGCTCTTAACTACCTGATAGTTTGACCTTTCTTGACTGTGCAAGCACAAAAACCCCCTTCTGAGGTTCACCTCCGGTTCTGCTTCAGGTGACGGGCTTGGACGGTAACTATCGGATCACCTGCCACACGGTGATGGAGGTGCTGAGGGAGCACCGGGACAGCGTCATGGCCGTGCTGGAGGCCTTCGTCTACGACCCGCTGCTCAACTGGAGGCTCATGGACAGTGAGTAGATAATCAGCTGCTCCCCTCCGGTACATTCGGCCTGGTCCAGGCGCCGGTAAAGGAACGCAAGCTACACGTGGCAGACTGTAACCGCGACAGCATCACGTGACCATACCAACAAACTGGACACGAACGGGTTCAGCCCAGATGAATATATTTGTGCAAATGACTCCACTTAAAGTAGAAACTCCATTTTTTTTTTTTAACTGGTTGAGAGTTTGAAGTATTGCATTTCATCAGATGGGGCTAAAAAAACAAAAACAAGAAAGTGCGCTACAAGAAGTAAAATGAAAATCTATGTGGCTCGTATTTGTGAGAGAAATTGACCAAACGCTTAAAGAAGTGGTGTCGACGTCTAAAGGTCGATGGATCAATTCAAGTGAACAAAGTGGATGAATATCTCTGGCACGGCGTCTCAACTAATACTCTGGCCTCCCTTAAAGCAAGACCAGCAGCATTCATCGCTTTATTCTCAATGAGGGTCAGTGTTTTCTATTTTGATTTGAATACATCATTATAATCATACATAGTAGGCATTTATTTTGATAATTAAAGCGGATATAAGAATTATAAATAAAAGAATACTTATGATAATCGGATTCTAAAATTACCATTTCGAGCACACATGTTGTTGTTTTTTAAATTACTTTTATTACTATTTATGGTATGGTACTATTTATGCACATAAATAGTACCATACCATAAATAGTAATAAAAGAAATGTAATGAAAGCAATTAGTTAGATGCCCATTAATGTTTGCTGTCACTTTGGTGCTGCACTTTAAATTACTGTCAGCACTTTCTTAATTACCAACACCACAGCAGGACCTCAGTTAATGTAAAGTGCAGTGAAACATAACATACAGATGCATAGATGTTTACAATCTGGGGGGACAGTTTGTACAATTCAAACCGATCTGGTCTTTATTTTGGTTACATCAGTGTTTTTCACTGAATATCGGAGCCTTAACTACTTGTAAAGGTTAAAAAAAAGCTTCTTTCTTCTGCTAAAAAGGTCAGAACAATGCTGCCGCTGCTGCTTCCTGTGTGAGGGATGAGAAACGGAACGCAGCCATTGTCGAATCTAGAAAATAAAAAATAAAAAGCCTCCCACTCACACGTTCCTTGTTTCTGCCACAGCGAACACCAAAGGCAACAAGCGTTCCCGCACCAGGACCGACTCGTACACCGCCGGGCAGTCAGTGGGTGAGTCCGCCGCACAAACTGTACAGCCGTGTTTTCTGCGTCCTGCTTTTAAGAACATGTTTTAACCCGCCGCTGCGTGGCCTCCCTCCGCAGAGACCCTTGAGGGAATCGACCTGGGAGAGACCACACTCAAGAAACCCGGCAGCACGGTGCCCGAGTCCATCCACTCCTTCCGTGAGTTGCCATCTCAGTCTGTCTTCTACGGATTATTTGTTGAAGCCTTTCTTGTCGGGGTTTTTTTTCTCCCCCTCAATAACACTAAGCTTTGCTATTGTTAGGCGGCACTCAAGTCCACTTTGATTTGAGCTGCAGCGAGATGCACTTGCTTTCGCGGTTTCCAAGTTGGTGGTAGTTGTTGATCCCGCTGTGTTTCTGTTTTTTTCTGTTTGTTATTAGTTGGAGACGGCACGGTGCAACCTGAGGCACTCAACAAGAAAGCCATTCAGATTATCAACAGAGTGAGGGACAAACTTACAGGTGAGTTGTGCAGCACTCAACGAGCACGGCGAGCTGCACGTTTGGTTCTTTGTCAAATTTAAATTTGGTTCGTTTGGTTCTTTAATTTTTTTTTAAGTAGTTGTAGATTTTCTGTGGAATAAGTTCATGTTTAAAAAAAGATTTAATCACACTTTTTTTTCAGTAAGGAAAATGTCAAGTGGTCCTATGTTTGACTTATAATTTACTTTCTTCAGTTATTATCATTATCATTATTATCATCATACTGTAGGCTTATCTACCACCTTTTCGTGTAGAGGAAAGGACCTGAACAGCCACTAAAAATACCCCCGGTGTCACTGATTGAAGTCCTTGAAGCGGAAGGGATCCAAGCCTTCGGGTAAAGGTCGGCGTGTTTTGATGAGAGGTTTGTTCCCTGCAGGTCGAGACTTTGCTCACGATGAGACGCTGGACGTGCCAACACAAGTGGAGCTCCTCATCAAGCAAGCCACGTCACATGAAAACCTGTGCCAGTGCTACATTGGATGGTCAGTACTCGCCTGTTATTATTAGTATTTATTACATCTGGTATTTTCTTCCTCCGCATTGAATCAGACCTGTGATGTAGGGCAGCAGAAATCCACCCTAAAAACAGTTTATGATTACCAAAACGTTGGTGATTTTTCTTTTTTCTTCTATGCTTCTTCATGCTGTAGTTTTCCCACAGTTTTTCATTCGTGACTCCGACACTGACGTACAGTAGAAGCAGAACGAGACAGGCTTCAGTGATTCATTACTCTTTCTGTCTCCAGGTGTCCATTTTGGTGAAGAACCGCCTCCAGCAGACAAAGATAAACTTGACTTTTCTTTATTTGTTTTCACTGGTAAGCCAAGAAGAAGCACTCAACTCAGATATTCATCCCCCAAAATGGGAAAAAAAGCCTTTCAAGAAAGACATCTTGTTTTGTTATTGTTATTGAATTATCCGATTTTTCCAGTGGCATGTTTTAAGGTTATGAGAAAAAAAGCTCAGTTTTGGACCTAATGATCACAGTTTAATTCAAATGACTTTTTCTCTTTTAGCACCAGAATGAATTTGCTCACGCTTTCTACGGTGGCCATATTGTAATAAGTTATGACATTTCTTACTTCACACACTGTATTAAAAACCCACCAGTCCGTTGTATCATCGTGTATTAATGTGACCGATTTCAATAACTAACTTAAACATTCTTATTAAGTTTACTCGTGACAAAGTCAAATTTAATTTGAGATGATCATAATGTACTGTATGTGTGCCATTAAACCCTGTACAGAAACCACCGTGACCGCACTGTGTTCATTTGACAGTACATGTTGTTCATTTGGGTCGAGCTTGTCACACCTACTGCGGGGGAAAATAGAAAGGAATAAGAAAAAAAAAAACAAGAAAAAAGACCTCTCTCCCCACTATTGGGTGTAACGCTCTTTGTTTTTCCTTCTATGCCCACAGAGGGCACTCTGACTCCTAACAAGATCCGTCTCCATCTTTTCAGGAAACATTTTGAGAGGGGATGCACTCCTCAGGCCAGAGATGATGAGATCGGACTAGATTCTCATCTAAAAACCAGAACCGCCCCCCCCCCCAAAAAAAAAAAAAAAAACCCAGAAATCCTATGTCCTCCAACAGCAGCTACTTTATATTTATCCTCATCTTTAAGACCACGGGGAGATGCAGTCATTCACAGAGAATGCAGTCCCCGACAGAAATAAAACCGGCCGAGCCAGCAGTGGAGACAACTATTAATTTTCCTGTGCTGTTATCTGGCCAGTGCAAGGTAGTGTCTGTTTTACTGGTGCTCATTGCTATTCCCCCTCTCATTTCTCCATTTATTTCTTCCCTGCGTTCTCCTCTGAAGGTTAATTACTTATAGATAGTTAAGGATTACGGATCAACAAATAGCAGCCCATTGATCTCTTCCCGGCCGTGCCCACCTCTGCAATGTCACACTCTTTACACATTGGGACAGAGGCCTGGTGATTATCTGTTCATATCGATTGATTCCTCCTCTTGTTTGCCCCTCTCCTCCCCTGCCTCCATCCACTCTGGCACTTTCCTCCCTCCTGCCGCCGACAGCTCGTCACTGAAAACGTGGCTTATTCCCGTAGTCCCGCGCCCTTATGCTTCTGTTGTTCTTTCTCACTCGTCTAATTTGTTTGTATTTTTTCAGCCGCGAGTCTGTCGAGAGGCAGGCGGGTCAATAGCTCAAGTTAAATAGGCTGCATTGATTGGGAGAGGGATTTAGCTGTTTACCAACTGTGGAAATGGGCTTGGGCCGCAGGAAAAGACGCTGCGGGTGTCTGCATGGAGCAAGTCAATGGTGACAAATGATACTCGTTGGGAGACAATGCCCCTAAATGAGGGACGGTGAGGGTCTTGGCGGCGGAGGCTTGGGGGTGCAGCAGGCCGTGCTCCATCAGCCCTTTAAGGTTGTCACATGAGGCCGACCAGGCCTGGCGCCTGGAGCCAAGACATGAGGAATGATGGGATACGACAACACAAAAGTATGAGCCCCCTCGCCCACCACCACCACCACCACCCGCTGGGACCCGAGCCAGTTTCTCTATCCTGTTTGTGTTTCCTTCATCCTTGAGCTTGTATATTCCTCCACAAGAGCTCCCTCTGGGTGTTTTTCCACTTCCTTGAAACCATCTTTAGCTTCTCATGACCCCTGGAGGGCTTCATCCAGCACTCAGGATCGGGAAGACTTTTTTTTGGTTTTTCTTCTTTCTTGTAAAAGCCTCGAATAACCTTTTAAATGTCTCATCCTTTAATAGTCAAACATCACTCACGGGTAAAGAACATTGTGAGTTCGTCACTTTGCCTTTTCGCGCAACTTTACAACCAATGTTGTGCAAGCGCAGTTTCTCCAAGAGAAAAGGCAGCTTCCGCCAGTGTTGTCTCAACAGCCAGGGTGTGAAAGGAGGTCTTGCCCCCGTATCTTGATTCGTAAAAATCACTTAATTTTAAGCCGGGGGGTTTGAGGAAAGTCAGAGTAACAGAGGGGACACGAAAATGTGTGGACGCTGCGAGGAGGAGCAGGCGGGAAAGTGCTAACATTTCAATAATAACTGTTCTGGGTCAGACCTCCGAACCATCTGTGGTGACGTGCTCTGTCCATTCAATTGAATTATTCCAAGTTTCTGTTTAATAAATGCTTAAAGACATTTTAAGTGTTTCACATCGCATTTGTTTTCTCTAAAGGAGATTGATAAGGTTAATTAATTGCCATTGCAATGTATGGCTCTGGAAACGGCGTGCAGAGCAGGTGTGAGGAAGTAGAGCTGGAGGAGGAACTTGCAGGAGTTAAGTTTTCTCTGAGACCAAATAGTCCTCTGCCTCCCTGTGGCACTACCTCCCCCCATCTGACTCCTTCTGTGGCCAGGCTAACAGCTGTGAAGAGAAAGGCCGAGACAGAGGTGGTATTGACGGCCAGCCAGAGGAGTTCGATAGCGAGCTCCGGAGTTGTTTAAAGCAGGGCCCTGCAGCCCGGACTCGGGCTGTGTTTGTGCACTGTGGTGTAAAGCCGCTATCGATGAAGTTGACAGCAGTTTAGCTCGCCTGGAAATCTGCTGCTCTCTGAGGACGCTTCAAACGCGCTCTCTCCTGCCAGCTTTGAACTTGTTTAGCCTGCCTGCTTGTGATCCCCCGGAGTTGGGACGTCAGAAATGTACTCAGAGAATGTTTGTCCATTAGCAAAATCGTGGGGCAATTTAAGTAACACGGTAACTTAAAACTCCAGCACAGAATCAGGAGCTCATTGGGAGGGGAAAGAGAGTAAAAACACCACATGTTGTAGTCACTGTAACCGTGCTGTAAGGAAGCAGAAGACACCGAGGGACGAGTCAAGAAGCAGATCCAACTGGTGAGAACAGCTTTCTGTTTTAGTTCATCATTTCACTGGCGAAAAAGGGTTGCAGCGCTCGTTCGTGACCTGAAAACAAACTGTGAAAGAGACGGAAAAACAGACAACACCCAGACCGGTCGACGCAGTGGTAACGACCTAGCTTGCCCACGCCCCCATACCCTGCTTTATCTTCTATTTTACTCTAAACCGGACTATAATTTACTAAATGAACATCATGCTATAATGAAAAATACTTGAAATTAGAGATTGAACTCATAAACTCATGTTTACAATGTTTATGAAGTAATAAATCAAGTCAAAAGTCATTTTCTCATAGACTTCTATACAATCAGACTTCTTTTTTCAACCAGATGCCCATCAAGTTTAAGGCGCTTCAGCGTCGGCTTCACTTTTCAAAAACGGAAGTTGCCGCCTACAGCAATTTGGATATTTCTGATTTTGGCGACTCCTAGTGGTAGTTAAAACACACACTATGAGCAGAGAGCAGTGCTACTACACAGAAGAACAGACTACACTCATGGTAATGAAGACATACGTTGTGTATAAGGGAATGACAGCAGCAGGTGTGAGATTGTTGCCCACATGCTCTCATGCATGCATGTCCTCATGAGCTAGCGTCTGCATTTGAAGAAATACAATGGGTGCTTTTTTATTTTTTTTTATTGCGTTTCATGAACCCAGAGATGTTTGTTTGCACCTCGGTGACGACCAACATTTTCTTCCCGCGGGATGTGTCTCCACTGTCTATACCGTCGGGGATTTTGAGGCAGGTCATGGGGAGGTAAAGGTCTCCAACTGCCGTGAGACAGTTGAGTCATCCATGTGTGCAACTGTAGTAACACGCCGCTGCAGGGATGATAACATAATTCCAAACTTGATGCAGTTATTGGACCTGTCTGACCAAAAGTGACCTTGCCGCTGTGTTTGCTTCTGCCGAGCTGCTCGGCGGGTTGCGGTGCGGCGCGAGAGGCCGTCTGCAATGTGTGTGTGTGTGACGGCTCTCCCAAGGTGCGAGTATATGAATGTGCTCATAGAGAGGCTGCATGCTCGGCAAAAAAACAACAACCTTCCCTTGATAAATAAAGATTGTTAAAGCGTTGTTTGCCTCAGTACTTACTGTAGATGCAGTTGTGCCGCGGGTAGCGTCGGCCGGACGCTATTCAATTTGACATTTCGATTGCATTTCGGCTTTATTGGATTGTGGAGAGGGATGGAGGCTGACATTTTCACACACGGTCTAAAAAGCGAACGGCAGCTTAGACTCTGATCTGAATCGGAAAGCTAAACCAATCACTACGCTTAAGTGATTATTGACTTTAACTATAAAGTTACTAATCTCATACTTGTATTTGTGTTGGTGTATATACTGCATGTGTGTGTGTGTGTGTGTGTGTGATGGTTCAATCCTCTTATTTTCTTAATTTTCAGGTACAATGAGCAGAAATGCAATTCAGTGCACTTTTAGTCTCCTGTTAAAGACCTTGACAATGTCTCTCACTGATTTTTAAACCATTTACTGAAGCATAATTACTTCTATATCTGACTTAAATCCTTAAATTTCCGGTCTTAAAATGTCTTAATTACAAAGATCGTGCAGGTCGGTGGAGTGAACTTAAGTGCGTGAATGCTTCCTGATTAGCTGTAAATCTCGATTTAAGGCCAAGACAGCAGCATGGCTCAGGTACACTGTGGCATCCAATGATGCCATTAATGGGCAGCTCGCGTGCCAAGAAAGCCCTGCCCACACCATTACGCTCCGTCTCTCAGCCTGAACCCTGTGACACAGACACCAGCTTGCTGCAACACAACACGCTGAGGTTTGTTGGAGAGGCAGCAAGCTCTGCTGATTCATAAACCAGCTACACTGAAGTTTATGGTTGCAAAATAGCTGTTGTTAGAAGGTTGTGGCTACGTGTGGTTGAGGTGTGTCCCGTCGGGTGCAGCCAGATTAGCATGTGGCTAACGGATATGAAGAGGACAGCGGGTCTATCAGGAGCACAAGTCCTGATGTCCCGTCCAGTGGCCTCTGTAACTTAATGTAACCTCTCACTGAGTATGTTCTTTCTGTGGTCCTGCAATTTACTTGAACGCGCAAGAAATGGAAGTAGTCACCCTTTGATTTTTTGTGGACGGCCATTTTGAAGCCTTGAGTTCTGCGTTTTGGCCGTCGGCATCTTGCTCTGCTCGGCTTTATGATCATAATTTACTAAATGAACATCATGCTGTATTGACGAAGAATTGAAACTAGAGATTGAAATCATAACCTCATGTTTACAATGTTTACAGTCATTTTCTCATAGACGTCTATACAATCAGACTTCTTTTTGCAACCAGAGGAGTCTCCCCCTGCTGAGAGAAAATGCAAGTTGAAGACACGTCCGCATTGGCTTCAGTCTTCAAACTGGAGGTATGAAGCCTGGTCTCCACTTAAAGGCGCAATAGAGATCGGGGGCATTTCGATTGCCTCTCAACATGGCGACGGCTGAGCCGGTGACTCGCAGCTACCAGCGCTAACAGCGCTAACAGCGCTAAAGGTGCAAACCGCTGCAAAAGTGCTGGCAAGAGTAGTCAGTGTTTACCTGAAGGGGAACCGGAGGGGGGCTGCTACGCTTCTCCGATCGCTCCCGTTAACCGCCGTACGAGAGCAGGGCAGAGCGGCGGCCGCTCCCGTGCACTAAAATCACAAGCGGCCGGCCCGGCTTTCGTCAACAAAGCGAGGTGAAGCTCTGATATCAACACACACAGAGGGAGGGAGACTTCATTCTCTGCTGTATTAATGCTCTGAATCTCTGTATGTTGCACGTTTTTTTTTTTTTTTTTTTTTTTAAGAACTGGTTTCAGGCTGGTGCAAACCGTTTTTTGCCTCTTGCCCGCAGTAAAGGCGTGCCTGGTTCATTATTTTACAGACATCCCTCTGTGTGCCAGTATTGCGTCGCCTCGGGACCATCCTCTGACTCGTTTCACAGAGCTGCCGGTGCGTGCACGCTTTGTTGTTCACACCAGTTTCTGAGGATGTGTGAAAACCTCAGGAGGAGGGACCGGCTTTAACATCGGCCCACGTGCGATGTCCACGCTCGGTCGAATAGCAACTTGGAGGCGTTGCCTGCATGAGTTACGTTGAAGTTGCAGTCACGCGATGATGCCGTGCGGAGGGAGGCAGGCAGCTCGAGGTGAACCTGATGAAGCGGCCCCCTGAGCGTAGATCAGTAGCTGCATGGCCACTCTGCCGTATTAAAGCGGTGGACAGTGTTTTTGTTGTCACCTTAAGAACTGCGAGCTCAGCTTGGACGGCGGCGATCTCGGGAGCAGCCTTCACGTCGGAGTATCGGATTGCCCCCCGAGGCCTTCGGAGCCATGTACCCAATCATTCAGCCTAAGTAACTTGTTGACGCGGGACCGTCCTCCAGCTGTCTGGGCGGGCCATCCTCTTGTCTCCCTCCTGAGATTTACTCGCCGGGGGAAATAGCTATTACATCTCCTGTTATTATTTGCCATAAAAATGCGCTGAATGGCGACCAACTCGGAGGTGCCATAAAAAGCAGCGGGGTGTGAGATGGCGTCGGCACGTCATCAATCAGACACAGTGGTGAAACATTGGGCCTCTCCACTGGGTGGTGGAAATTGATTTTTCTGTAAGTCTCAACGATTAGGGTGTGAAAGAGGGAGGAGGAGAGGAACTGGGAGGAATGTGGATGAGACAGGATGGGGGGCGGGGGACTGGGAGTAAATTGAGGAAAAGCTCATGTTTTCAAGCTGGGTTCATAACTGTTGGTCTGCCTTTTGCTTGTTTGGATCTTAAATCATGGTGGACTTGGGAAGCTGTGCAGCCTGTCCACAATCAGCGCTTCTCAGGAGCAGGACTTTCAGGGCTCAGCTTGGAACGGGAACTAAAAAGATCGAAGTCAATGGCTTCGACCCATTAATACTAGCAGGAGTAGCACAGGTGTAATTAACAACCTTAATAAAGGCACAACGGTCCTTTTGTTGTGCATGCTGGATCTATGGCATGACTTAGTGCGACAAACGCTTACGCCTGTGCTTTTCTGGCTTCGGCGAGTAAAAAAAAAAAAAAGAAATCTAGCGTGGCCTTCGGAGCAGCAGGCTGCGAAACGTGTCGCTGGTTGATTTACTGAAAATGTAGCACTAACTGTGATAGTTGTGTCAGTGATTTAAAGGATAGGGTTGGGTTATATACTGTAATACTTAGGAAAAGACCAAAAATCTAAAAAGTCTGTGTGTGCAGTCGATTTCTCTGTGCCAATGAGCCTTGAACGTTCCCGCTGTGGTTCGTTTCCAGTCGATCCCACATCCGCTGTCCTGTCGCGGTAAATAGTCACTTTTTATGTTCCTGGTCCCCAACTGTTAACTCCTTTTTGAGTAATGTTTGTTGAAAAAACTACAGTGCCCAACTGTTTTAGGAAATACCTTACCATGTTTAACCATTTACTGTATATCTTTATAAGGACTGAGTGGACCTGGACTTGGGTTGAGAGCCACAGGCTTGGTAAGTAAGTTGAAAAGTATTGAGAGAAAAACACATAGTTTTTTTGCCCGTGTCTGTTATCACTCATCACTTCACTTTCTACATAATGTTGTATATTATTATTATGCACAAGTATTAACTTGAAATTTCTGACGCTGGCACTGTGGGAATCTTACGGCACCATAACTCATTAAATTATGATTTTTTTTTCTCTCTCCTCCAAACATGGCTCAAACCTCTTTAAAATGTTGGGATCTCCTGTTTTTCTCTATTTAATATCATCGCAAATCAAATGTTCTTTTGGACTCTTTGTTGGAGTAGTTACACCATACCACATTGGGCTCTGAGAACTGCTTCTTTACATTCCTCACTATTTCGACTGACATATTACAGGCAAAGCAATGCCCCTCGTTGTAGCATCTTTCTGCCACCGTGAGCCCTCTCCACTGACATTGAACCACACTTTGGGAACACGTTTTTATTGCCCACCGTTTTTCCTCCAGATGACTTGAACGGGAGAAATGTGGAGGTGTAATTCAGCCATTCAAGGTTCCTTGAGCCTTAAATTGTGATTCACAAGCCGAACTGGCTACGCACGCACGCACGCACGTACACACACACACGCACATCTCTGTCTGTCTATCTTTGCGGGGACATTCTTTAACATAATGCATTCTCTAGCCCTCTTATTCTAACCTGCAACCATCACAACTAAATGCCTAACCTCAACTAACCCCCACCTAAACCTCTTTGAATAACCTTTGTGGGTCTTCACAAAGATAGACGTACAACCAGACACACACACACACACACACACACACACACCCCTTGCATCGAGGAGAAGCGTAGCCGTGTCCAGCCCATCCAGTTTCTTGGCCTTATCTTCAATTCATTCCCCGTGCATCATCCATACACATAACTGCACTGTAAGCTATGATTCAGTGCACTATTCTTATCATAGCCCAGGCGCGATGATGTTCTGAGGCATGCTGGTGCAGTGACCCCCCTCGCCTGTGTCTCCAATAAGCATAACCATGTCTGACAAGGCCAGAGCTATTGAAGGAAGGGGGGTGGGGGAGATTCTCGCCTCCTTTCAGCTAGTTTTCCACCCTTCTGTTCTCTTGGCTCGTTTCCACCGGCGCTCTGTGGCCCTCTCCTCCTCCTCCTCCTCTTCCTCCTCCCTCTCCTCCTCCTTGAAATGTAGCTGATTTTATTTTTCCATATTTGTTCGCTCAACCGTTTCGTTTGCCCCCACCACCACCACCACCACCACCAGCATTTGCATCCCAGGGTATTTTAGCATCAACAGGCAGAAGAGTAGACAATATGGGGAGGGGGGTACAAAATAAGTCGGTGACAAAACCGACGGCCTCGTCCAGGTTGCTTTCAGACGTGAAGGGACTCCATCCAGCAGCGAGCAGGGAGAACGAGGTGTGAAGCGACGGGATGCACGTTACAGGATATAAGCCCACCAATCATTCCCTACAGTCCTGTGGGAATACTTAGGAATCCTCCACACACGCACACGCACACCAAGACTTGAATGAATTTCACTTCCTACCCCGTGCGTTTCACTGCGTTTCTTTCTCTCTTTCTTTTTTCCGAGTCTACAGAAACAATGTGCATGTGCCCATTATCTCAAGAAGGGGCCGCCGGAGCGTGAGGGGCATCTTTCGCCTGACTGACTTTCATTTACAAAGTGGCGATGTTACTTTTGTGTGGGGAAATGAGATAGCACTGCAGCAGACAGTGGGCTACATTATCCCGAGCCGGGCGCACATCCTGCTCTGCTTCTTTATTTTTTCCTCCTCCCTTTATCAGCTTTTTCTCACATTGTTCATCAGCCCCCGAGACACACACATAAAAAAAAAAAGCCTGTCTCCCAGGATCAATTAGTCACTTCTAGGGAGTTGTGGAGCGGAGAGGTAGCCGACGAGACAAAAAGCCACGGCCATGTTGAGGCGAGGCAATAAAGTGACACGGTCTTCCTTCCAGGCCATTAACGTGACAAGCAGTCCTTGTCCGAGGAAGGTGGACCTGACAAGCCGAGTGGTTTCCCGCCAGGATGCGAAGAGAGCTTTCAAAAGAGCCGTCTCTCTCTTTAACACACTATTTTTTTTTCTTCTTTTCCTCCCTTCTGTGTCTTTACTCCCTTCTCTCTCTCTCTCTCCAGCTGTTTTCATTCAGTCGGCCTGCTCTCTCCCTCTCCCTGGAGCTCCCCTCCCCCCCCGTCCCCACCTCTCAATCTTTCCCTCCATCCCCCTCACTTTCTTAAAAGCTGTCTATTTCTAAAGCTCCAAAGTCCTCCCCCCACACCACTCCAAATGTCTCTTCTTTCATCTTTTTCACTCCGATGCAGCCTCCTCTCCCTCCATCTAGTCCTCCCTTTTCTTAAAAAACAACAACATCTTTCTATCTTTGGATATCACCCATCTCGGTTCGCATCCACCTTTCCCTTCCTCTCCAGCAGCAACGCGTCTGCTGTCTCTCGTCCTACGAGGCGATCGGAGGACACACTGGCAATGTAAAAGCCGTGAGCTGGCCCAACAACACACAGGAGGGTAAACAAGGACTATTTTTAGTGCGCTGTCGTCTGGCCTTAAGAGGCCAAAAAAGCTATTTAGTTGGCATTATATCACTGGCCATTTGTTTGGCATTTCGTTGACCGTGACTTACAGTAAGTGCATTCAACCTCCATAAAGGAGAAAGGAGCAGATTTCATCAAAAAGCATTTCTACTCACTGGCGTTGTTCTTGTTCTAGATAGGGTGCAAAGTGTAACATCTGGCCAGATCATCATCATTAAAATCACCATCAGACTCTGAAGAAGTAACAGTAATGTGTGTTGAAAATGTTTCTACTGAAATGATCCCGCATTCAAAATATTACTCAAGTAAAAGCACCAACATGTACTTAAAAAGTACAGATTATGCAGAACCTGATATATTCTGTTACTGGGTCATTGATGCATTATTGTGTTCATCACTTTTTTATTTTGCAGCTGGTAAAGGTGGAGCTATATTTGAAATACGTTGTATACTGCTGGATAGTTTAATTAAAACATAATGTATTCTTTGATTATGAATATATTTTTTGAAAGTAACTAAAGCTTTCAGATGAATTTGGTGCAGCAAGTACAACATTTACCTCTGTGGAGTATAATGTAGCAAACAATAGAAATATTAAAGTACAAGTCCTTCAAAATGTACATTAGCACTGCGATCAGTGACGTTCCACCAGTGTTCTACATAAATACATATAATGACCGTTTTTCCAACTCTTAAGGACTCTGTTTATGCTCATTACTACTTATTAATAACAACTACTGATTTTCTTAACAAGCACAAAATGATCCACACATTTACATGTTTCTAAGATTAAGACATGCATTAAAAATAATCAAAATAAAGCTTGTTTATCAATGTGTTTTTAACCCCTGTTAGCAGAGCTGTAGCAGGTGTGAGATTAGGTGGGGAGCACTGGCCGAAATATGTAATTTTCTCGTTTCTGCAATATTTAATTATTCAAATAAACAGACGTACAGCCTTTTGATTAGTAGTTTACGTGTGAAGCCACACGTAAAGATTATAAAATAACAGTGTTATTTTGATCGGCTCTCAGAGTTTCAGGAGTTTGAATTTGATGTATTCTTGCCCTGCCGTTAGTTAGTATTTTTTTGATTTTTTGATTTGTATTCACTGATGACTGTGAAGTTAGATTGTACGGACCCAGATATATATACACAGGTGAAATGCTGCCCCCTATTAAGTTGAAGCATGAGGCCACATATTACATGTTGCAACTTGTCCTTTCAGGGACCTTTTCTTCTTCATAAATTCATGAATAATGTCATATGGCAAAAAAAAACTAAAACACTCACAGACGTTAGTTTTGCCCACTGACCTGTGCGGAGTTTGAGCTGCTAAAACAGTTTGGATGCAATAATGTTTATCCCTCTCTCACTGAGTTTGGCTTGTGAGTCATTCTTTTTCAACTCTTTCTGCTTGGCTGTCATTTGCTCCCCCCAAAAAATTATAAAAAAGATATGTTAAGATGTGCTCTATGCGTGTTGCAGCAATCGGAGTGAAACATCCACGGATGTGAAGTATGCATGTATGCATGGACAGGCTTTATTTGTGATGGCACATCACACACTTATTCCCAATCGGTGGAATTGGTTGAACAGGGAACAAATCTCGCTACTTGTTAATTCTGCCCGCCGCGTTCACCTCCGTGATGAAAACTCCCGTTATTTCTGCTGTTGTGGGGTTCATTTGGCGCCTAACTATTCTGCGCCCGCAGCGTCGGTCTTCGCAATGTGTGAAGTGAAGGGGAGGAAGAAGTGACACACAAACGCTGCCCCCACCCTCCCCGTCTCCTCCTATCAGCCTCACTTCCTGGAGTCCACTGCTGAGTCTGACCCTGCCAACTTCCTCCCCCAGAGAAGCCCATGGCCCGACCTGCTGAAGGTGCGGCCCATCGCTATTACACTGACCCCTTTGAGGGGATATGGAGGTGTTGTTTTGGGTTTATGTTGACGTCAGCCGTGTAACTAAGAGACTCTCCAAAATCAATCCCAAACCAATGCCAGGGTTGAAGGTTGAGTTTGAGCCTCACCCTTTTTCAACCTTTTTTAATCCAGAGTGGACCACTTAAAGGGAAACACATTTTCTCACTTATCACAAGAGATTAGTGAGCACATTAATGTCAATAGTTTTCAGTGGAACTATCATTTACAAAAAAGTAAACCGAAACATCAAAAAATTACTTTTAATCTAGCGCGACCAGCACGGTCGTGGTCCCGACGACTATTAGATGGATTAAGATGACAGTTGGCACAAAAACATAATTTGTTGTAATGATATCATATAATACATAAGAATAACAATAATAGTAAGTAAATACAGACTAGAGTTTAGCGCAGGCCTAAATCCGAGGCATGAAACCATGTGCCTTTCAGACCGGCCCATCTTAAACCCCATTGGTGAGACCCGAGGCCGCAGTTATTTTTTATATATATATATATAATATATATATATAATATATCTGTTATCCCTCTTCAAAGAGACATTATGTGCTCGCTTCGGAAAGGCATTCTCACAAGTGAAAACTAATCTGACGAGAGTAATGGACCAACGCGGTACAGAGGCTGACCCACAAAGCATGGAGCCATTGTTCGGGACCCGTCGTGTTCACGCCGGGTGCAGAACTCTACTAGCGAGCTAAAGACCGTCCGAACGAGGCCTTAGTCTTGTCTAAATGTAATATTTTCCGCGCTGTCAAGCGCGACAAACTCATTTCCCTTTTCACCTAAAATGTGTAAGGACGGCAGAATTTTCTTCGGCACGCGTCTCAAAACCCGGCTAAATAAAGCGGAAACTATCTGTATAGCTAGATAAGGTGTAAGATGGCTTTTTATTTTACCATTTGAATGAACTGATCCTTTAATGAGCGGTTCAGCTCAGACATATTAAGCTCTGGGTCTTGAGGCGCTGATGTCAAGCTGTTCAGCTGCAGTAGGAATGAGCACATACATACTGTAGATGCCGACACTTTCCTTCCAAACTGCCCCACAGGGCAACCTAAGCCTCTGTAAGCTGCTTACATTTGTAGCTGTTCGTTGGCTGCTGTAAAAAAAAAAAAAAAAAAAAAAAAAAAAAACGGTATTGTTGGTATCATAAAATCTTGAGAACTTCATGCTTTTTTATTGACAGCAAATTGACAGCTAAAGGTGGTCGCCACTCTGGCACAACACCGCAGACAACAGCGCTGACGGCAAATTCCTCTGCTAACTTCTTTTCACCAGTACCCAACACAGTACACACACACACACACACACACACACACACACGTGTGTATCTATACACTCGGTCTCCCACCGCCCCCTTTAAGCTGCCGTGACAGCTTTGTCACAAAGATGAATTCATCGTCAGCACTGCAGCCAAAACAAGTAATTTGATTGCCCCGACCACAAATTAAGTTAGTGTGATTCAATTTTCGATTTGGGCTTCTCCTGCAGCCATACATCAAGGGAGACATATTTCATTACACAGCGAAACCACAGGCGAGCAGGCAGCGGTGGCCCGCTCCTTCTATAGGAAGACATCATGGGAGCATTATGGCATTTACTCGATACTGCCGCTGGGTCCAGTGAGGCCGGTGGCAGCATCGGTGCCACCGGCGGGCTTGTTATCCACGGGGCAACACAGCTGCGTAATGTACAGCCAGCATATTTAGAGAGTTTAGATTAGCTGCAAGCCGAGCTGTTGCCAGGCCCGGCTGCACGAGAACTCTCATGAGTCTGAGTGCGAGGTTGTCATCACCGACTGTGTGGGAGAAGTGGACGTAGACACCGTGACGTTACCCGTTGCTTTGTGGACTTTCGGCGTTTTGAAGCCTCGATATTGGCTTTTTGGCTGTCGCCATCTTGGTTTTTGTCAGTTTTTTTGCAACCAAAAGTGACATGAGATGGTGGAGCTCAGTACAACCAAACACTGAATAAGATATTTTTAAGCGACCAAAGATGTTTTCACATTACAACTTTCATGAACTGAAAACACCCAGTGAAAGTTGTAAGACGAAAACACGGACAACGGCGTGGTAATGACCTGTCAATCACAAGATAGCCGCACCCTAAAGCAAACCTGCTCAATGGTCTCTTTTACTCTAAATAGCAACAAATATTTAGCAATTGACCAGAGGAGTCGCCCCCTGCTGGCTATGAAAAATAATGCAAGTTTGAGGCACATTGGCTTCACTCTTGCCGCCTTGTTTTCGTTTCCACCTGAAGATGCCAGCTGCATGGCACTGACAAGCTCCTCCACTCACCTTTGGAAGATATGCTGATAAGTGAATTAACCTGGTTGAATGAAGACCTGCACACTCTTTGTGCTCTTTGCTTTTCAGGAAGTGTTCTCATCTTTCTGACCGTTTCTGATACAATCACATCATCTCCTACTTCCTCCTCCTCCTCACCCCCCTCCTCCTCCTCCTTAAGGTTTCTCCTTGCGTTCTCGCCTACTAAATGGGTTTGAAGACAGAGTGCTCAATCAGCGACTGCTGCCACCTCCTCCTGCTTCCTTCTCCTTCCCCGCCTCACAATGGAGAAGAGTACTTTCTAATTAAACTGCCGGCTGTTCTTCTGGCTTACCAGAGTTTGAATGCTGAGGAGTGAGCGTGCGCCACTCGACCATTAATTGGAATGAATATCACTGAGTGGGGCTGAAACGTGCTCCTTGTTTCGCTACGTTATCGACAGCAGACTTTGTTTCCGGTGCAGATTATTGTTGTACTTCACAAATTACCTTGCTGTTATATTCATGAAGTACAAGAGAAAAATGTCATTGGAGTAATGGGCCGTGATCAAACGCTCAGCCAGATTAGAGCTGAAAGCGTTGGATGATTGTGGTCGCCTATTGTCCAGGACAAAGATTTGCTCTGTGAAATGCTGTTGTTGTAGGATGCCAGAAAAACTTCCTTGGCACATAACCTCGGCATTGTGTAGCACAGCCAGTTTGCAGCAGGAAAAATGAAAGAAAAAAAGAACAGTGACTGATTTTAGTTGTTCTGCTCTCTTGCAGCAATTTAACTGGCAAGTCTCCTGTAACAAAACAGTGTGTTGCCTTTCAAATGCAACATCTTTGTTTCTATTCCATCTTTAACCGTTCGCAGAAGACGTGTGGTAAGGCCATGTTTACATGTCTTTCTGATGAATAGAAAAACTTAAGTTTCTTTTGTACTGTATTTTTTATTTGACATACATGTCTATCAGTGGCGGGCCGTGGATTTTCTACCTGCGCATTCTCTGCCGCGTGCAGCTAACCCCTTCGCGAGCTAACAGCGCGCACTAGTTAGCTCGCGAGCTAACAGCGAGCTAGCGCAGACCTGCTTTCCATCGCTCCTCGGGTGGCCAAGCAGGGTGAGATGTGCCGCGGGGCGGGGAGGACAGCAGGTCCAAGTGTTATACAGTACTGTCCACAGGAAAAGTCTACAGATGATGCTGCTGCTTCTTCTTCAGTTTAAAGGTGGATCACAACCAACTTGACTAGGTGCATACCGCCACCTACTGTACCGGAGTATGCAGATTCAGGGTGCTGCTGAGGATCCTTTTCCCTGTCAGGAATCACACGTACAGAACCAGTTTAACCCGCTTTTCTACCATAGAGAAACAGAGGTGAAATGTGATTGGATGCAGCTGCCAAGCCACGCCCACCCAGAAGCTGAGGAACAGAGAATAGGGAAAAATAAATATAATACATGTAGTGTATTTGTGAAAAACAATTAAATTATAAAATAGCTATAACTTTTAATTATATTAAATTATTAAATAGCTATATATATGTGTGATTCTGTTTAGGCCAGCAGGGAAGGCTTAGCAGGCCCTGACGGCCTGCCACTGATGTCTATATATGTGAAAATCCATCAAAATAGTTTATAAAAAGTATTTAGTTGCTTTTTGCTGATGGAGTTTTTGTCCTCTTCAACCTTGTCAGGGCTTTATTCTCACCTCAGGTGAGGAATTTTAAGTAACTCAGGATCCTACAAGGAACCACGAGAGTGGAGTCCTGGATTGTCAAGGTGAGGAAACGTCTCCTGTGAGCTTCTGGTAGTGAGCACAAATGTAATATTGAAGCATTAGACGTTATAAATGTGTTTCCTTTCCTGGTGTGAGTGTCTGGACTTTTACGGACTGTCTATAAAGGCTACGTATCTAGTGGAGACACCAACGGAGGACTGAAGCTGCTGCTGGCCTCCTGTCGCTACGAGGCCAGTGTTAAAAAAAATAGCCCCGCATTTAAACAACGCAAGAGGCTATGTTAGCAGGGGGGGGGGTGTTGACATGAAATACGAGCCAGGGAGTTCAGTTTGAAAAACAGATCCACAAGTTGGAAGGCTCATAAGACGGCGAAACACACTGGACACTGGTTTATATGGTATCTTTTGTTGCGGGGTAAACAGTGGAAATACTGGGAATGTCCACCTGGGAGGAGAGTCCAGGTGCGAGCAGAAGTCACTGGAGGAATCCACACGTCCCATCTGACCTGGAAACCCTTCAGGATGTCTTGGGAGGACCTGTTTAGACCTGTGCAGGCAGCCGAAAATGTATGAACGGATAAGTTTGATGGCGTGCAGGCAAATGCCATTGGCTAAGAGAATTCATTGGCAATAAAATGTGTAAATACATGAAGAGTAGATGGACTCTCTCTCTCTCTCTCTCTCTCTCTTGGTTTCTGCAGTGCCCTTCTGGGAAATTAAGGAGGAGAATAAATTGCCACCGAGGTCTCTGCCTTGTGGTCTCTACCTACATGGATGCTAGTAAGTCTGGCCCAAATGGAAACTGCTCCCTTGGGGCCTCGACATAGTGCATATCTATAATCCCTGGCAACCTCATCCACGTGTAGGGCCCCAGGAAATAGGTAGAAAATATCCCCATGAGAACATTTGCATGTTGGGTGGTATAAAGATGTCACAAACTGTTACTTTAAAGGAAATCCAGAAATGGCACAGCGGTTTGGAAGGAGCTCAATGTTGCCATAAAAGAAAAGCGTCCTTCTCTTTGTCTGCCGAGTCTATCAATTCACATTTTCCCTTTTTGCCCTCCGCAATTGAAATGATCCCTCACGGGATTGTGTCTTCAAGGCTGGCTGCTCAGGTATAGTGGAGATATGCTGCCTGTCTTGTGACGCAGGTTTCATTTGTGCTCCGTGCAGGATGGATAAGCACTCCAGAGAGAAGCAGCGACAGAAACACCCACCAAGCATGGGACTGTTTCTGGCAAATGAGAGTCTGTTGTGTCTCCCACTTCATCCAGATGCCAGGGCTGTGGGATTCCAAATTACCGCAGTAAATTTTGCACAACTGCTTCATGCTTGATTATCCCTGATCTGAGTTTTCGCTCCCCCCTTTTTCCCCCGCCGCTCTTTGTGCCTCCTTTCATTTTGTCTGCTTTACTCTCTCTCTCTCTCTCTCTCTCTCTCTCTCTCTCTCTCTCTCTCTCTCAAATGGGACAGTTGGTGGAATCCCATTGATCACTCTTACTCCACTCCCCCCCAATTTTTTAAATAACAGAGTATACAATATGTGTAGCATCTTGCTTCCTTCCTTCTCCCAAACTCTTAATGGATCGTCCACTTTCTGGAGTTCATTCATCGCCTCTGGTGGGGGATAAAGGCCAGATATTTCTCGCTTTGTCACTAACTCCAAATTCTCACCCTCTCATCCGTGTCTAGACACCGGCGAGGTCTTGTGGCTTACTTCCTCATCCGGTCTTAATGCTTTAATATTTCATGCGGTTCAGGGACTTCTTTGTAATATGCAGGCACTGCACTTTTCTGGACAGTATTTGAATTATGTGCCTGCTGGCCATTCTCCGATTCAAGCAGGAAGCCGTCGTTGCCATGAAAAGAAATAGGGGTCACTTGTCATAATGGTGGAACACGTCTTTGCTAAATGGATGCTAAGATTAGCTCTTCTGTAAGAGGATGAGTCATTATAATCACTATGCAAAGGAAAGGAAGCAGCCATTCGACATTTAAGTGGACAGCGCTGTGATTCCAGCAACAATAGAGCAGGGGCTCCTGAGGGAGATGAAATGAACATGAATGGCAAATGTCAGGATGGCAAAAATTTCCACAGCAAATTCCAATTTCTTTTATTTTTAATTTTTTGGGGGTCATTTTATGCCTGCACCTCCATAAAATGTTAATGTGCGCTGCTGGGAGCGAGACAACATGAGGGGAAGCTGCAGAGACAGGACTGCTGTTCCAGGTCCGTGGAGTTATTTTGCCTCCGACTGCTTGACGGGGAAGCACAAACTTCCTCCTGTGGCTGTGTGCCTGGCTCGCTGCCACGCTACTGGACAGTTTAACTCCATGGTTGAAAATAAACAAAACAAATACAATGAGCAGGCCGTGCACTTTTGGAGAAATAGTTGTTTTTTTAGAATCATAACCTTTACATATCTAGTAAAAAAAATCCCCGTTTTAAAAGGCCATGTTCACCCAAACCAGGGGAACGTTGCAGTGCCGTGTTGAGAGCATCGCCGCTAGTGGGGCTAAACATTCAGCAGCAATGTGACAGATTAGTTATTTGTGCTTTTGAATAACTCAAAATACATCGAGATAGCATTTCTGTTTCATGATATTTAGTTGAAAAAAAAGTCACTGCTTTCAATAGAAAATTGGTAACTGAAAATAACATTTTCCCGCTTGGCAGTAGTATAAATAATATTTCTGGCTGACAAAGCCGCACAAATATTTCGAGGGAAGATTCTCTAATTGTCTAATAGCAGAACTATAATGCCGCAAGAAATTCGCAAGCAAACAGAAGCAACAATAAAACTGCTGCTGAGGAGTGAGCGTGCGCCACTCGACCATTAATTGGAATGAATATCACTGAGTGGGGCTGAAACGTGCTCCTTGTTTCGCTACGTTATCGACAGCAGACTTTGTTTCCGGTGCAGATTATTGTTGTACTTCACAAATTACCTTGCTGTTATATTCATGAAGTACAAGAGAAAAATGTCATTGGAGTAATGGGCCGTGATCAAACGCTCAGCCAGATTAGAGCTGAAAGCGTTGGATGATTGTGGTCGCCTATTGTCCAGGACAAAGATTTGCTCTGTGAAATGCTGTTGTTGTAGGATGCCAGAAAAACTTCCTTGGCACATAACCTCGGCATTGTGTAGCACAGCCAGTTTGCAGCAGGAAAAATGAAAGAAAAAAAGAACAGTGACTGATTTTAGTTGTTCTGCTCTCTTGCAGCAATTTAACTGGCAAGTCTCCTGTAACAAAACAGTGTGTTGCCTTTCAAATGCAACATCTTTGTTTCTTTTCCATCTTTAACCATTCGCAGAAGAAGTGTGGTAAGGCCATGTTTACATGTCTTTCTGATGAATAGAAAAACTTAAGTTTCTTTTGTACTGTATTTTTTATTTGACATACATGTCTATCAGTGGCGGGCCGTGGATTTTCTACCTGTGCTTTCTCTGCCGCGTTATTGATAATAAATGATCGTATAATGTTTTCAGTTGATGGTGTTTAACTACTACTTATATAAATAAAGACATCAGTGTCAGAGTGGAGATGTTTTCTCTGTAGTCTGTTACCCGTTAAACAAACTGCAATGAGTATTTTTATACTGTGTTCTGTGTCCTGCTTATACCCGCAGGATCGATTTCATATTTATAAATTATTTACGTCAGGTTTTTTTAAAATTCCGATTGTGACATCATTATAAAATAACCCACAATGTGATTAGGGTTTCTCTTCAACACTGGATTTTTTTAAATATATATATACGGTCCGAGGAGGCAAACAGGACCACATCATCTGTGAACAGCAGAGAGGCGATCTTGAGACCTCAAACCTGATTTTCTCCGCCCCCTGGCTGCGCCTAGATATCCTGTCCTTGAAAGTCACGAACAGGACCGGTGATAAAGGGCAGCCCTGGCGGAGACCAACACCCACCGGGAACTTGTCATGCAATTGTATTAATATTGTATATATTGAACCAGAGAGGCAGACATATTTATTGATTTTACATTCATTTTATTTTGTGTATGAAAGGGATCACCAGGAGAAACCCTTTCATGAATGATTAAAGTTGATAATTTAGAGTTTCCAATTAGCCGAAAGTGAATATTTCTTTTCTTTATGTGGGAGGAAACCTGAGTACGAGGGTAAAACCCACGCAAACACAGAGAGAATATGCAAACTCTACACAGACAGAAAGAGGAAATAATCTGTGTATTGAGCCAAATCCAGAAAAAAGTTTTGATCATTTGAAAAAAAGTTTTGTTCTTGAACTTTAAAAAAATTCAACAGAAGGAAAGAAAGAAATAAAGAAAAATAAGGGTATCACTCCAAACGTTTTTGGGGTTTAAATATAATTTGATTCAGTTGTGGAATGTTTTAGACCATATTTAGCACGAATCGCACTACAAGAGCAATAAACTATGCCAGGTTGTGCTGTTCAAAAACCACACTATGCAAAAGAAAACTGTCTTCTGAACTACCACTAAGCCACGCAGGAAAGAGGCTCACTGAAAGTACAAAGCATATAACATTAACATTACAAAATGCTTCACAATAATAAAATGTAAACCTGAGTCAATTAGATATGTAATATAGTAACCTTGCAATATAGTAATATTTCTACAATTGTAAATCTCAAGCACCACCTGGGGTGCCTTCAAGTAGCCCCAGGGGTACTAGTACCCCATTTGAGAACCACTGGACTAGTTCAGTGGTTCTCAAACTAGTAGGGTGCCGAGGTATTACAGGTATTTTTTTTTTTAAATATACACTACCGTTCAAAAGTTTTGGGTCACTTAGAAATGTCCTTATTTTTCAAAGAAAAGCACTGTTTTTTTCAATGAAGATAACATTAAATGAATCAGAAATACACTATACATTGTTAATGTGGTAAATGACTATTCTAGGTGGAAACGTCTGGTTTTTAATGAAACATCTACATAGGTGTATAGACGCCCATTTCCAGCAACTATCACTCCAGTGTTCTAATGGTGCATTGTGTTTGCTCATCGTATAGAAGACTAATGGATGATTAGAAAACCCTTGAAAACCCTTGTGCAATTATGTTAGCAGAGCTTAAAACAGTTATGCTGGTGAGAGAAGCTATGAAACTGGCCTTCCTTTGAGCGACTTGAGTATCTGGAGCATCTGTGGGTTCGATTATACTCTCAAAATGGCCAGAAAAAGAGAACTTTCATGTGAAACTCGCCAGTCAATTCTTGTTCTTAGAAATGAAGGCTATGCCATGCGAGAAATTGCGAAGAAACTAAAAATGTGTCTGGGCCCAAACCTGACCCCAAACCTTTGAACGGTAGTGTATTTTTTTAATTTTTTATAAGCCTTTATTAATCACACAATGGGGAAATTATTCTCTGCATTTTACCCATCGTTAGTAATTAAGGAGCAGTGTGCTGCTGTGAGGCGCCCGGGAGCAACTAGGGGTTCAGTGTCTTGCTCAAGGACACTTCAACATGCCAACTATGGGGAGACCAGGGATCGGACCGGCTACCTTGTGGTTTCAGGACAACCACTCTCTCCATGAACTGCATGAGAACTTTACATAGTACAAAAGCACAAAGTACATGGACATAAAATGTAATTAAAAGTTGAGAACCACTGGTCTAGTTCAATGCATTATAATTAATAATAGAACATTTCGCAAGAAATTTCGATGATGTGGCGGCTACTGCCGTAAGACGTCGCAATAAATAAATATATATATATATATATATACACACACACACACCAACATTACCATGTAGTAAGAGGTGTAATTGAGGTTTATTGAGGTGTCATTTCTGTATTTGTGATGAACTTGAGAGCAGCTATTGCTTCATACACAGGTCACTGGTGCGCACGCACGCGAACGTACCCGTTCCCTAAATGTAGTTTTCAGAAATGGATCTCACCTTTATGACAAAAATATCATGAAGGTTGTGATGTCATCGTCTTTGGTTTGCTTCTCGTCTCTTCATCTGAGCTTCTGGTTCCTATGTAAACTGCTCACATGGAGTTCTGTGAATATTCACAGTAACCAGAGCACTGCCTCTGGAGAGGCATGTTGCTGTTGAATTTTTAAAATGTAATTTAACAAAATGTTCAATGCTGTGAGCTACAGCTATACAATTATATTCACTTCCATTTTATTTGGCGGGGTTGAAGAAATCTCAGAGAGAAAGAATCAATCCAAAACTATCGGCATGGCTGGGTATTTAGGGATACAATATGATCATTAGAATTTGGGTTTTCAGATTACAATAACATGTTGAACTGCAAGTATACTCTTCGGCTCTCTTCACTGTTTTGAGCTCCAGATTTACCTTTGCAGATCAGGTTGTTGAACATCAGTGCAGATTCTCTCTCTCCTTATTTTATGATATTAATATTTGACGACGTTCTGTACTTCTCTCTCTCCCCCCCCCCCCCCTCGATCTCTTTCAAAGTGCAGTTTCAGGACCTCAGATTAAATTACCGGCCACCATTTCAACAGCTCTTACATAGACAGCTTTTAAATTGCCGAAGAAAATCTGAAAGATCATCAAAAGTGTTGCCTGAATTTACATTTTTACTGGAGCAATGGTTCAGTGTAGCCAATACATTTTGCTTGTTTAAAAAAAGTCTGAGGAGTGAGAGTTTACCTGCTGGCTATAGCCGCTGTGGAGATATGGTCTAGTCTTTGGCTGAGGGATATTAAAATTGAATTTCGGTGCGACAGACACAGTAGCCAGTTTATGCTTATTTAACATAACTTTTTTAGCTAATAAAAAGCTAAATAGTCATCAGACAATAACTGATTTGTGAGCACAGATCATAGCCTGCTTGAACGTGATTGGTCAATTCTAAAAACAGAAAACAGAACACCTGGTTCCGTTGCTCACAGATTCTTTATAGACTTTATAGAGAATAATTACACTTTGGCTATTGAGAGTGAAAGTACATTTTTGACTTTGGAAATAAAATAACAAACTATTTCTAACCCAAGGACCACTTACTGCCTTGTTTCTGAGCTTTCCACCATGTCTTACCCATTTTATCTGAGCCATCTTCACGAGAACTCGGCAAACTCCATCTTTTGATGAAGAACATAAGAAACGGAGAGTGGTAAAATGATTACCCGAACTGTCTGTTGTAAACATTCAATTAAATTCAGTTTATTTTATATAGCCCAACATCACAAATACAAGTTTGCCTCGGAGGGCTTTACAATCTGTACACATAACATCCCTGTCCCGGGACCTCACATCGGATCAGGAAAAACTCCCCCAATAAAGATAGTAAAAACCCTTTCACAGGGAAAAAGGGAAGAAACCTGAGGGAGAGCAACAGAGGAGGATCCCTCTCCCCGGATGGACAGAAGCAATAGATGTCATGTGGCCAGAATGAATAGCGTAGTTACAGCACATTCAATGAATATGACAGAAATTATTCATATAATGAGTAGTAGGCATGGTCCATGATCCAGATAACCAAGATCCATGAAGCAGAAGGAGGTAGAGAGGAGGGGGGCGCATCAGCAGGGCCATGGCAGCAGGCAGGACCGGTTCCAGGCCGGTTCCATCAGCAGGGCCATGGCAGGGGGGAGGACCGGTTCCAGGCAGCCACGATCCATGGCAGGGGGGAGAACCGGGGGGACCTGGTGGATTTCATCTGCCACAGTTTACACACAGAGTTTGCTCTTATTGTACAAATCCCTCATTACATAGTTGTCTTAGTGACATTTGGGTGCATTCAAATAATAATTTGAATAAAAAGTGATTGAGATAATCTGCTTGTTTACAATCTGTTTAATAGTCCCACTGCTTCGGTGTCTTGCCCCATTGAACTCAACAATATCAACATGTAGCCAGAGCTCAACAATGAACGTCCAATAGCTGATAGGAATGATGCCCAAAGCTATAAATGCTGGAATAAACCGGATTTATCCTCTAACGTTCTAAAACTTAACAATAAGTTCACAGTCGTGCAAATACCGTTCACTAAAGACGTCACAACTTCTAAATCCTCTGCAGAGAAAGTTCGTTGATAGCTTTTGCGGCCTCAACTTCACCACGCAAGCCTCTTTTCTCGCCTGCCCTACATTCTGCAGCCATATTGTTTGCATTCAAAGACGGTGCCCACACAGCTGGAGGATAAGCCAAGTCTCTCGGCAGTTGGTTGCGGCAGACTCTTTTCATTTCCCTCTGTCTGCTGGGGTGTCAGAGGCTCCTGGCCACCGCTGGAAGATGAATAGTGCTGCACCACTCCACTTTGTCATGGTGTCCAAGAAGGCTCTAAATGGCATTGAGAGACTCTCAGGCTCGCACAAATGGGATCTCTGCGGCTCTGTGTAACCTTGTGTGTACGGAACAGCCTGAATCTTTAAAGTTGTCCGATACAAGCGATTCCGAGTCTCTCGTGGGCACTGCTGCTTGCCTAGTATACAGACATTTTCAAGCCACGTTTGTATCCAACGCACCGGGCGCCCTTCACTCTCATTTGACTTTTAAAATCGTTCGGTGAAGGATAGAATAATTGCAACTAATCTACATCATCCCTATCCGGAACCCGGGCCTCGATATGCGTTGTGTTCTGTGCGTGTGGGAAGGCGTAGTCGTGCGCTGCATTGATCTGTCTGTACATGTGCAAGGCCACATGTGTGCATGCACGCAGCCTTGCCTTGCAGTGCTTGGGCTGGGAAGCCACAGATAACAGGAATCTTTCAGCACTGCTTCCTCTCTCTTCAGCTTGGCTGTTTTTACACCAGGGGCAACACCACCTACCTGCTCTGTCTCACTGTTCTCATGGAAACGCATCAAAGGAGCTGGAAGACAGACAGAAACCGAGAGGGTGGTGATACTTTGTTACTTACTGTGCTGTTGCTCTTCTCGGCGGTGACAGTGAGCCCTGTCACACATCTCTTTCCCCTTCTCTTGGAGGAGGAAGACCAAAGTTGAACACAGCGTGCAGGTGCTGTTGCGCTGTGTTCAAATTGAAGGCACCCAAGTTATCCACTCAACCGGCACAAAATACACACTTTGGTCGGTCTCAGGGTACACCCATACATATTTCAGTGGTTTGAAGGTATTCCTCCATGTTGAGTTTTCCTCATGTGATGAAAGCAGGGCTGACACATAAGAGGGCCCGGGGCCTGGAGAGTTCGGAACCAAGATTAAACCAGAGACGCCTGTAGGCCTACAGGCGGTGATTACAACAGCTCCCATTAAAGGCATCCTTGACGGTTATCTGAAGCGGCATGTCTCTTTGGGGTAGAGTCGGGCAGAGGGTGCGTTCACGTCTGCCCTATAGACATAAGGCAGTAAATGTTCTAGCGTTGAGCGTTAGTGATAGCGGGGCATATACAGTAGCAAATACTGCTGACTGTCACAACAGCTCCACACCACAAACAGCATACCAGAACGAGGCTGGAGTTGGTAGGATGAGGCGATCCACATTGCTATGATCAGAGCAGAATCTCACGGAGGGATCTCATCCCAATCTCCACATACACACACACAGACTCAGGGACTTTGAGACATGTTCCCTACTTAGTCTGTGAAGACCTAGGGCTGTCCAACTGTCGAATTGTCAAGTGAACAAGACATTTTGAGCCCTTTATGCACACTTTCCTGCAGACTTTGCCTGACGGCCATAGCAAAGGACATCGTGTTTAATAACGAGACGTCCACTAAAGGTAGGAGGGAGTGGTGGTGGATGGGGAAAACAAACACAGGATTTTAAATCTGAAGAGTGCTCTATAAATAAATGAAACCTATTATGAACATTTAGCAAAAGGCCACACTGTAATAACAGATAATGGACATAGAATATTCTATGTGAAACAAATCCAACAAAGCATGTGAAGCATTCAGGCGTCCTTAATAATTCACATACAATCACAGAGGAGCATTGACTTTGGGAAATGAATGAGACAAAATGAACCAAAGTGACAGGAAAGTGAGGAAGCGGAAGGAAAATTACCTTGGGAAAAAAGAGAACGACTTATTGCTCGTCATAGTTGGTTTGTAGTCACGAGGTGCTAAAGAAAAACATCCTGTTCATCGCTGACATTTCTGGTAGAAATAACACAAAAACTTTTCACACAGGATTAAACCAAGCGGCCCAGCACAGGAACAATAGATCCTCGGCAGCGTGCCCAGTATGGCCTTTGAAAGTCTTTAACTGAACAGTTCCTCTCTGCGCTGTCGGTGTGCTGCATGAGGTTGTGAAGGCTATCTTTTGATCCTGACTACAGAGGCAAGTGTTCCATCAAGAGAAGGTCCTTCAGTTATTTTGGCAGCCAGCTCATTAATTCTACTTACTACGAAGAGAGAGTAAGGAGCGGAACACCCATGACTGCAAATACAAAAGGGGCAGAACATATTTTTTTCTCTGGCAATTATTACTCCTCTTCAATGACAAAAGAAAAAAACACAAGCAGAAAAAAGGTTTTGACATGTCTTCAATATCCAGACTTTTTGCTTCGCAGGACGACAATTTGAGCCACACACACCTCGATAGAAAGTTGTTGGCAGCGGTGAGAATACAAATAGGTACTTTAGATGAATGATAAACAGAAAACCATGATGTGAATTTTTGGCTCAATTCTCATCATCATCAGCAGCACAAATAACTATTCAGACAGCGAGGCTACAGAGAAATCCAGACGCGTGTGTTTTTACGATCCGTTATTTTTAGGCCTACTATCGCCATAAGTGGTGCTTAGTAAAATGCTGGCAAAGTTTGTAGCGGGATTGGAAGTCCCACCTAGGGAGGATTTAATTAGCGCTTTGGATGAATAACATTTCACCCATTTCTCTCTCTGTCCTTGGTAATCAGTTCTGGGCCATTAATGGGAGGATGACTATCGACTGGCGGAGCAGGCTGCTGATAATTGAATGTGTAGAGGCCATTAAACATTCCTAATCAAAAGCAAACACTCCAAAGCCACAGTTCCCGCAAAACAATATGATGCAACAGCAATGGAAGCACGTTTGCAGGAGACTGAAAAAAGAAAGAAAGAAAAACAAAATAATCTATCTCTCCTTGACTACAGGGTCGGCCTTTGTTTTGATATTGGGCAATCAGCGCCAACAGTTCAGACGTTGACAGGCCAGAAAATAGGCTGCATTTCTCGGGGTATGGCACCACATTGAATTTCCCAAGTTAGTGTTTTGATCCAAACAGCTGAGAGGGGACGGACAGGAAAAACACTTTGTAATTCAAGCTTTCTCAGAGGCTCCATTCCACATGCAAACAGGTCTGTAAATCACTTATAGGGGCTGCGAAATCTCTGTCCCTCTATTGAGTTGGCAGTATTGATCCGACTGCAGCGTCACCACAACTCATATGAGGTTGGTTGGTCAGTGTTAACAAACCCAACCCTGTATTGGCCCCCTGCTTGAGCCCTGCGATAACGTAGTTTAAGTCAAGCTTTTGTTCAAGCCCTTTTCTTGTGATTTTAATATCTCTAAATGTTTTTCACTGTCATGTTTGTCTCCCAGTCACATGACTTTGTGTTGTTGTGAACCATCATATCTGAAGATCCAGTGCTCATTATACTTACATTACTCAAGCGACACTAAATATTTTATAGTACATGCAAATGTTATTATATGCAAATCTATGGAGAGATATTATAGGTGTTTATGGTGTGCTGGGAAGATTATTGCCCCTGGGTGTTTGGAACAGCAAATGTAAACGCCCTCAAACTGGCGACGCTGAATTATTTATTTATGTGAAAATGCCAACGTCAATTTAACCTTGTGATTGTTTCATTAGATTTGTACAGTGCAGATACGCGAAGGCTGCAGCAGGCCAGAGTTTTTCTTGGAGTCACGGGAGGAAGCTAGAAGGATGGAGAACTCCTCAGTCGGAATCATTATGAGCAGCACGTTGCATCTTCAGTAATTGCGTGAGGGACCTTGCTGTTGCACTCAAATTTGTTTGTGTTGTTCCTTCAAGGTCCGCTGCGCCTCAAAAGGAAAGACGCTCCTTTTCCTTTCTGCAAGCGGCTTGTCGACATGACTCTTTGTCCAGCGGAGCAGAAAAAGGGGTCCAGTCCATGTCCCGTCTGACTGGCATGTCGCTCACATCGGAGGCAGCGAGAGGGGAGTTGTGCTTGTAAAAACCCGAGCAGACGCCCGCGTGGAACATGGAGGGTCATGCCAGAAGCTGACAGCTTCTGCGACCGTCCGCGGGTCGAGCCTGGATGATACTGCTGGGGTTCTGTTTTAATCCTTTTTTATTTATTTTTATTTTGAGATGTAGAAACACAGCTGGAAGCTTTATATCTGTATGCAAGCTTAACCATGATTAGAAAGTTACAGCCATGACACTGATTTGACTTAGTTTCCCATGCAGATTATTATTTGTTTTGTATTCGTGCTAAAGTATATAAATCTGGGTGGAATATACTCTCCATCACACAGTTTAGCATTGCTTGTGCAAGTTTTGTTCACAAACATGCTGTTGCTGAATCTTAGGCGGCGGGATTGCATGTAAATGTCAGTTTCAGTTGAGTCTCACTCCCATAAACACAAGCTAGCACTGTTTGGGGGGAACCAAGGTGGAAATTTACTTTTTCTCTTTGTCCATGCTGTTAGCCGGATGGGCAGGTGGCACCCTGTCATCAGGGTATGAACATTAAAGCACTTTGAATGGTCCAGAGACCAGAAAAGCTCTATAAAGTCAATTTACCTTCAGATATTCTTTATACGTGCAAAATCCTGTCGTTTCAGTATTGAAGACTCACCTATACTGTGGGATTGTAAATTGGTTCTGGAAGGTTTGTAGCTTAACGTTGTTTCTTTGCAGAGGATGACAACAGTTACAGAGGATTCCAAAAGCAAGCCAGTTTCATAGTGGGGGGGGAAAAGTACATTCAGAATGTATGTCTTGTGCTTTCCAAATACCCTGAATTTTGCTAAAATATGACTAAACCCAGCAGCCGTTCATCATGGCATTTCTGGCTGTACGCTAGCATCATTGGCGAGCCGTGGATTTGGCATCTACGCCTACTGTCTGTTTAGTTTAACAGCTGATGGACCACCAGCGGACCGTGAGCTCTCCCCGTGGACCGACCCACGAAGCCACTTCAACCACCAGCAGACACCCCGCCAAGCAACGCACAGTTACACAGCAGAGCCTCTCGGTCAGATGCCTCCAACCTCGCTGATGTTGTGCGTCCTGACTGACACACCTGACCAGCCCAACCCCTTAAAACCGCACCATAGACACAACGCCACCACAGATGAAAAAACACAAAAAGCAAGAAACTTACCAGATGCTGTTCATTAACGACAAAGTCCATCCCCTCTCCTTAAAAAAAAAAGTTCAGCAACGCTGACCAATCACAGCGCACGTTAATGGTCGCGCGGGCCGTGTGGCAAAACAGATGCTAGAAGGCCTTCTCATATAGTTTAATCAGCTCTCGAGTCCATAGAGAAACAGAAGTGAAATGTGATTGGATGAGCTCTGTTAACCAGCGGCCTCACAGCGCCATGCAGCAGCTGAAGGCTGAAGGCAACAGAGGAACACAGGTGTGCAATGAGGAAATAAGCTAGTAGGGAAAAATTATTATAATACATGTAGTGCATTTGTGAAAAACAATTAAACTATAAAATAGCAAATTTAAACTTTGTGATTCTGTTTAGGCCAGCAGAGAAGGCTTAGCAGGCCCTGACGGCCCGCCACTGGCTGGCATACAGCACAATGAAGAAGTCCAAATGCTGCAGACGTGGGTTGGGCAGTTTCTCTAACATTTTGATATATTTTTTCCCACTATAAAGCTGGCTCAACAATGGAAATGAAACGGATGTAGTAATCAAATCAAATAAGTGCTAACTTTTCAGAGCCGCCTTACAAGTCTACTGGTGGTGAGTTACTCAACCAAATACACAACAGGAAGTCTATCTCTTGAGTTCCTAGAAACAAACTTTAAAGTGATGACTACACAGTAAGTACAGCAGTGGCAGTATCCGCCCACTGTTTCAATACTGTGCAGAAGGTCCAAAGATGCTCCCGTGGCACCATATGCTCCTCTCCAGCATGTAAGCAAAGCACGAGAACAGCCGGCGGCTGTAAAAGGGGGATTGGAGTTGTGGGTCCACATGGCTGTGGCCTGTCTTGGTTTGATACGAGCTCACAAATCACAATCTTGAAATACCTGCGCATCCTAATGCTCATGCTCACACATTTGGGGTGTCCTAATTTGCTTTTCTTCCACCCGCAATGATTTGACAAATGTAGCAAATTACCTGTAACAAATTCTCCACCTGTTCCAGTAAAAACCACGTTGGGAAACTTGTGAACATGCATAATTAAAGAAACAACAGATGAGCTGCAATATGCAGCGGCAGCTTGAGGACAGTCAAATTATGAACAATATTTTTTGTTTGAATTCAAAGTTAAGTAACCACTGCGTCCCTGCTGAAGTGCCCTTGAGCAAGACGCTGAATCCCACTTGCTCTATGGCTGATGTTTAGCGGTTGATCCGGACCTCTGGCATCCCTCGCATTCACACGTCAGCTCTGCCTCCAGCAGCAAATGTTTCTGCTTCCATGTTCAATGTGGAAACGCCGCAGCTTAACAAGCTGTGTGGTGAAGAAGTGTCACAGTGAATCGTATCATTTTACTCTAGCTATGCTAACTTGTCATTCACCGTTAAGCTGCACGTAGCATTCACGTATGTATGTATCTCTCTCCTAAGTTGCAGGTACTTCATACACCTGCACCCAGACCGGGAACCAAACCTATGACCCCTCCGGCTACAAGGCGACAGTGCCAGCTACAGTATCATCTCACCCTGTGAACACTGACATTCTATTGTACACATTTGTAAAAGTCACTTTCACATGCGATGAAGTACCATATCAGAGGGACCAGAACTACTTCACACGGACATAGAGACATGTACTTCACTGATAACTCAACAGTGTGTTTGAAAGCGCAACACCCAGGTCATCACAATTCTACAGAACAGGTGTGACATAGTAATAGATATTACGTCTCTACAAGTCGAGGTACTCGAGTTGGTTCTCACCCATTCAGTCTGTTCATATCACCTGTCTGCAGAGATGGGCAAAAATACATCAAAATGTATTTTGATACGAAATACCCCTTGTGACCAGAAGGAGGGGAGTGTGTGATGGCTGGAACCAGCTGTAACAGCGACGGGCCCAATTGGAGGTGATGTCCTCTAGATCTCTGCAGCGAACACCTTTTAGAGGGAACTAAAAACACTTGTGTATCCTCTTGTCTTTATTGAGTGCACGCAATTTAGAGATGTGGCGTTGATATGAGTGCTAACAGTTTCTGTCAGTTACCTGCAGCCGGCGATCCTTCAAAGAGACTGGCACCGCTGCAGCACACCTGCCTAAATGGACTGGCCCGGGTAATTGGACCGTGCCATGCTACCTCAGACAGAGGGATGTACCTCAGGGAGCGAGGTCGGCTCTCCCCTTCCAATTAACATGGACTCACCGACTGCTATATACCCTGCTGTGGGAGATGGCTCAGGAGTGTCTCCTGTTCCATGGAGCGCTCATTATGTTGGTCTTAAATTCTAATTCATGAGTTTTGGTAAACCTTAACTAAGTTATGTTGAACTTGCTTATTTGTCACTTTGTTCCGATTTTGTTGGGGCAATAAAATCCTTATTTTTCACACCTTACCCTGCCTTCTCAGTTTTTGCTTACCGAGGTCCTTCACACCCCTCAAATAAATGTATTAAAATAAAATACAAAATACTGGTGCCAGAAAATGTAACAAAATACAATACATGTATTTTGTATTTAAAATATAGGAAATACTTTTTTTCTAGATTTTCCGTTTTCTCACAATTTGGTATAGCAGAGCATTCAGGTGTGGGCTATATGATGTACACAAAGCTCTGGTGAACCCCACTAAAAGGAAGAACGGTCACATAATTTCAGTGTAACTAAGCCAAGCTATTAAAAGACAACAACTTGATTTATTGTGTATATATATTTTTTTTTATTAATGGAACTTAAAAAATGGGGGCAGAATTCTTCCTCAGGAGCTCTTCCTCACTCTCCAAGTCCTTGTACTCCCATTAATCGATACCAGAGCCACTGATGTGACATAGCAACAAAACAAAATTCAAAGCCTGGCCTTACAAGAGTATATAAGTCCATTTTACATGTTTATAACACAATTCAACCATAAATATTAACATAAATCATAAATATGACTCGAGAGAGCTCCCCAAGTTATGAAAATATCTATTTTCACATCCCTAGCTTTATGCCACACATGATTGGCGCACCTTTCTGGAAAGCTTACGACCTACGGAATCCGCCAATATCAACCACATTCCAGCCAAAAAACTGAAATATGACTTACTTATGGATGAAACGATACTTGCTTGGTATATATTGGTGCATCTGCCTGAGCAGAGCCCCTCTGTTGTGGAACCAGAGGCGTCCAAGGTCCAGGAAGAGAGCTAGGGCATTTTTGCTTTCAGGGACCTAAACCTACGGTACACGAAATGTGGACTAAATTAATTACTAAAATTATTTAACTTCACTTAATCAATGTCAAACTTTGCAGAGATACTTGTAACACATAGTGCTATTTTATAGTAGAAAATAAAGAAATGATATGCATAATTAGAAAGAGAAAATACATCCTGGAGTTTTTTTTTCTTTTTCGGACCTACTTATTTCTCTCTTACATTGGCCAGTGGCATGGTAAGCCACATAGTTCTGTATTACAGTGTTAAGTGTCTCATACAGATTCACACTGACATCTTTATGACATAATAATTCTTCCATTTTGGCTCTTGAGACCCAACTGAGTAGCCAGTTTAGTTGCCTTTAAGAACTAACTTGTTAACCGCCTCCTGTGCGGATGGAATATTATTCCTGCAAACGAGAACAGTCTCTTTGTTAAATCGAACAAAAAAGAGCTTGATAAGTGAACTGTTGTTTGATTCGTGGAGAAAGTATTTTGAGTATTTTAAATACAAAATGACACCACTCTAAAGTATTTTGTTACAAATTACGTTAGATTTTTTATCGGCCCTATCAAATACAAAAGACAAAATACACAAAAGTAATTGAAATACGTATTTCAAATACAAGTAATAAAAATACTGCCCATCTCTGCCTCAGTCTGTGTATGAACTGATACTAGAAGCTGGATTGAAGAGATAGAAGATTTTTAAAAACTTAAGATAATTAAGATAAGCTAAATGGCTAAGAGTTTTTTTAATGCTCACATTTTTTTGTAGAAATGAACTACAAACAATAAAGTATGCCAATGGAGGTTCTGAGTATAGGAGTTAGGCTTATTTAGACCACAAGGCATTTTGGGAAAATATGTTAATGACATTTTTACTCTTCACAATAAAAGCACTCGACATAATTACGCTGCATCACTATTTAGGAGGGTGAACTTAAATTCACTCTGAGCGTTTTGCTAAGAGGTAAACACACAGGAATAGCAAACCATATATTACTTCTCACCAAAAATACATGATTTTATCATGGGTGGTTGAATGGCGTGACAGCAATGACTTAATGAACGGGGAAGAGACAATTACTTGAGTGGCTTGTGAAATTTTTTTATTTATTTTGCCGATGAGCTCAGTGTACAGTCCTCTATTTAGGACTTCCTGGTTCGTGAGTAATGAAGGATTACGGACTGTCTGTACTTCGAGACTTCAGTATTTCAAATGCAATGCCAAGTGTACTCTTCCATGGATGCTTTGTGGCAGTCCTTTTTCTTTTGGCACAAGGCCAAGGAGTCCTTGCATGACATGAGGATGTAGATCTTTCAAACAAGTGACTCGATATCCACAGACAGCTGGTGGCGGGCGTGCTCGCACGTGTTCTGAGCTATGTGAGCCGGACAATTAACTTTGAGAATGTGATCGTTGGCCCTCCTCAAAAACTGGTAAACAGAGCGGTGTTTTCCAAAGCTGACAATATCCGCTGCATATGCTGTGATTTGTCTAATCTCCAGTTCATGCTTTTCCAGACAGTTCATCATTTTCAAGTTTCATCACCGTCTTCATAAAAAGTCAGGTAGCTTGCGCCGCACTCACTCAGACACAGAGGAAACTTTTTCCTCTTTCCTTTGTTTGAGGCATCGGCGGCAATTGAGAAACAGTCAGCGCTGTAGCTGAGTCCTGTTTAACTACACGGTACACATGCGAGAAGAATGCGCCGATATTGCTTGCATCTACAGCCAGTGTGGCCTTGTACATTTCTGTGGAAGCCTACTGAGTTGTCATACTCGCCTCCATAGCCAATTGAGAATTCCCGACAGCATTAAGTACTGAAGACTTTCGTCGAGTCAGCTGAAGGGCTTACACCAAGTGTTCCTTGCTTCCCATTGTTTGTTGTCGCTGCAAAGTCTTTTCTCTTCTGTAGGTTAATCCATATTTGCACATGCCAAACCAACCAACAACAACATACATTAGCAGAAATTGACGCATTTACGCTATACACACCTGATGTGCATATCTGTGATTGGATGACAGATGGTGACATGATCGGCACACAATCTCCTACGGCTGTTGTATCATAACTCGGGTCTGTAAGAGTGGCGGCGGCTTGCTGATCCATAGCAATATGGACAGAATGTTCTCATACACTGTTAGTAGCTACAACTTGCTTAATTTGTAATCCATGTTACCGTGGGCCAGGACAGGTGACGCAGCATAAAAAACAAGTTCTGCCAAAGGAGGAAGTCGGTGTGGACGGGTGGGTCTAAAAACACCAGACTTTCACCCAGGAGACCGCTGTTTATGTCTTGTGTAAGAGCAGAAATAATGGTATTTGTCACGTAACTTTCATACTGAAGTAACACCATTTCCGTAGCTATTTAAACCCAAAACCACGCTATTCTCCAGAACCCAGACATGAAAATCCCTCACCTTTCGGCGAAATTCGCCGTTTTGAAACCAAAATAGGTGACCTACGTGAATCGTGTAGATTCGATGAGAAATCGGAGCCAGCGGATCATTTCAAAAAGTCCTGCCGGGATCAGGCTGCTCTTGGCCCGGTGCCGGCGGGACTCAGCTGTCCCACGAGCCGGACCTCAACCCGTCGGCGTATCTTTTTAAGTCGGCGGCTTCTAGATGAACGGATCACAGATTTGATGCTTAAACAACTAACTTCTCGCCTGAAAACATCCTAAAATGTCATGTTGTGACTCAACAACTGTAGTATTTAGAGAATGTCAACTTTCAGTTGTGTCTACCAGCGCCAATGTTTGACTGATGAGCTCCGCAAATTCCGTAACTGTACGCTGGCTCCGCCCTCGTGGGTAGGGGAGGGGGGAGCTGCACTCATGTGATTGGTTGAAAATGAGGGCGACGTCTGATTGGCTACGGATAGGTCCATATAGAAAAAATGCATTTACAAATCCAAAGGACGGCAGGGGAGTCTCATAAAAGCCACTCGTAAATGTGAAGCTTTTCACAAACAAATGCAGAAATATATTTGTGATTTCTTTTTATACATTGATATAAATCATTGGAATGTATTTGTAAACCCTTCTGTGTGCATTTGTAAATCGAATATATTTGTGAATTGTTCTGTGCCCATTTGTGAATCTTTCTGTGTGCATTTGTGAATTGAATATATTTGTGAATTGTTCTGTGCGCATTTGCCATTAAAGAGACTGAATTAACCCCATACACTTGTGTTGCTGGAAAACGAACGAAAAATAACTTTCTGTGAGATATCATAGGATGCATACTTTGATACAGGACAAGGGAGGTCATGTATGGGACAAACCAACTCAGCCAAATGTAGGGGATTATAATCACCTGTAGACAGCTATGAAGCATCTGCATAAACACCCAGCCCGAATAAATAAATAAATAAAAAAAGTTTAAAAAAATTGTTGACCACAGCTCTTTTAAAGTGCACCCACTGGCATTACTATAATATTATCCACACATGCCCAAATGCAATTAAGAACAAGTCTTTATATTATTGGTAAACACATAAATACATCTGATGGGTAGAAAATAAACTGGCAGACTTTTCACAGCCCTGTCAGTCACAGTGATGGATTATGATTAATTACACTGCAACCCTGCATGGCAGGGACGTCACTCCGACAGACTGAAACGTGGTTCTCCACTCTGATAGCTGGCTGAGCCGAACTGTAGACGAGGGAAGAAAACAAATCGCACCTCGGCGCCCAAACCCTCCCCGTGGTTCCTCTGCCGTCTCCCAAGTATGATGCGCCGCTGCAACTGGGAGCAGTAACGCAGAAAACATCAGCAGGTTTTAAGACACATGTTGGCAAATCGGCAAAGAATCCCTTTAATACCTGACGAATGCAGTTTGAGACCCAGACATTTTTCAAACACGACAGTGATGATGAGACAGGTATTGTCCTCATAAAAAGCCATTCAGTGAAAGGCTGAAAAGCACAGCAGTGGAGTTACAGTAATGGTCCTCGAGTGGCTTAAATGGTGCTCTTTCAGAAGATCGACTGGCATCTGTAAGGCTTTAGCACACACACACAAACACCCTTGGAGATGTGCACACGTGATACTTGATGTACTGTATATAGAAATGTAACTTCTGCCTTAAAGACCTCTAAGGGCACTGCACATGCTATAGCGTCCTCTGAAGGAACAGACCTCTCACTCTCCCCCCCCAGAATGCCAGTGAACTGTAGTCCTCAGACCATGCAGTCCTCAAGGGCGTTTTTTCCACCTATGAAAGAGGGCATACAAACATGGAGAAGATGTCAGAATGTGGAGGGAGGCGGGGTAGGGGGGGGGGGCTGCTTTGTGTCTCCATGGGCCGGGGTGGGACATTTCACTGTGTATAAATGAGCATCATCGTATGCAGTTTGGGATTTATATCCTGGGAGCTCAAAGTTTTTAGTTTTTTTCCCCCCTCACTTTGCAGAAGGAATTGGGGCACTGTGTGTAGAGGGAGCGAGAGAGAGAGAGAGAGAGAGAGAGAGAGAGAGAGAGAGAGAGAGAGACTCAAGGCAACTCCGGGTGCAGCAGCAGTGCTTCCTTCCATGGACCGAAGGGAGGAAATCCTCTTCTTCGGCGTCGCCTGCATTGCAAATGGAGCCGACCGGGACAGATTGAGGCTGGGTTCACACACTCATCTGTAACAAACTCCTGACTTTGCGAGGACGGAAAGCTTAATTCCATTTTTTTTCCTTCATTTTTCCTCGAGCCCGAGGCGCAAGGCATCCCCACTGACAGTTTCCCAGCGCCCTCCGCAAGGGCTCATACAGGTGACAAGTGTGTCCAACTTCACCGCGCCGTCGACGCGCGCAGAGAGCGCTTTGTCCGGCGGCGGCAGCGCGCGCTGCGTGAGACCCGCCGCTCTTGTTTTGACGTGACATTTGAGCTGGAGCTGCCGTGCATACTGTGGCCACGTATGACGCATCTGCGCCTTCAGCTGTTTGGTTGAAAAAGAATAATAAAAAAAATAGCCGGCTTCGGACGCGGGAGTGTTGAGTTGTCGGGCAAGTTGCTGATTGGTATGTTCGTCATGTCCGCCCGGGCGAACTTGCGCGTCCCTCTGTAGAGGCGCGCAGAGCCGCGCTCGGGGCAGAAGTTGGTTGGGAATAATAACAGTGCGAAGAGGTTGGCAAACGGCGTCCAGGGTGATGTGAGCGGCTGAATTTACGACCAGCATCATCATCAGGACCAGAACTGCGGGGGACCGCTGCTGCTCACTGCTCTTCATCTACACACTAACAGTTTTTGCTGAAGCCTGCAGTGAATTTCAGCTCCTGAGACCACAGCTGCGTAAACTTGGCCCGATCTGGTGACATTGTACCCTGTGTGTGTTTGTGTGTGTGTGTGTGTGTGTGTGTGCGTGTGTGTGCGTGTGCGCGCGCGCGCTGAGCAGCCTGGATGGATATGCGGCTCACCGAGGGAATTTGAAAAAGCAAAGGGGGATTACTATCGGTCCCTCTCTTTTTTATAACCTCAAAATGGATGCCGACGACAGCCTGTGGAGACGCCAGTGGATTAGCCACTCTTCCATCGACCTGCTTGACATCTGAGCGGCACGAGCGTTCAAAGTTTGGATAATCTTTAAAAAAAAAAAAAAAAAAAGCTCAAGGTGTAGGATGCAGTCTGGAGTGAAGACGCTCTCCGCAGGTGGAGGTGCGTCACTCTGCTGCCTGCTGCTCCTCTGGCTCATCTACTCCCATCTGCTTAGAGAGGGTAAGGACACTTCTTGCTGTTCTTTTTTTATTTAATTTTTTTACTTTGTCAGCCCCACCATTGTCTCGGAGGGCTTCTTATTAGGATGCAGCTGCACATGGTGTGGTCAGATCCTGTGATGCTTAGAAGAAATCCCCATAATGTCTAGTAAAGGACCCCTGCAGGGACTCAATGTGTCTGTGCTCATCACCAGTCAATTCATGGTGACCTTGTTGTACCTTGTGGTATTTCTGTAATCTGATGTAATAATATTTCTTTCGTGAGTGCATGGTACTCGACAGCCGGCCTGTGGTGACATTATTGGACTAATTATTTTTATATTTCATGGTATATTCCTCGTAATATAGCGCAGCGGCCGTATTCTCACAGTGGTATAATGTAGAATCTTGTTGTTCAACTAAACCTGTGGTTTTCCTGATTCTGATGCAGGCTATTTTCTGCCTTGTGGAATGATGATTTAGTGCAGCCACAATTGAGCTTTAGGTGACGAAGCAACACAGAGGAGGAGGCCCAACTCCTGCCTTCAAAGCTTTTATAATTTCACTCGGTTTAAGGATCCATCCATGCCATGCTTACCTCTTGAATAATACATCCGTTGGTGCAATTACACCTCCACCCTGACACAGAATAAAAAGCCAAAGGATGTTTCCCTGCACTTCATTTGGCTGCTGTCCACGACTAAACATTTTTGGATTCCGATGGCATCAAAGACCCGCCGAGAACCGGCTTAAAGCATTGGAACTTGTTGGGAGATGTCAAACACTAAGTTTGCAGATTAGATCTTTTAATCAAGCATTGGCCAGCAGCATAATTACCGCTGTGGAGGAGGGATAGTGCCTACATCAATGTCTTTGGCAGCTTGCCGGGAACAAAAGTAGACACTGATGTGAAAAATGAACTGCCTGTACACTGAAATGTGCTCCCTTTGCCTCTCATTTGCAGTGTTTTCTCCCAAAGTGCTGCTTTCACCAGCCTCTTATTGTCGCCCATGAACCGTCTCTGAAAGTCTACGCAAATTATCGGAGGAGTTAACAGCAACCCTGCTCTTCCCCTCTGCTTTATTATCGACTCGGTTTCACCCGAAAGTGATCTCATTAGAGTATTATTGTACAAAATTGTTCAATCAATCTCTTGTGAACTTTACTACCCCTGATATTCCTCGAGTAAATAGATTTCTGCTGGATTTGGCCTAGTTAAAACCTCTGGATATGTTTTGAGCTTTGACATTCTCTGTGTGTCGCTCACTCCTCCTTCCAGCCCTGAGCTGAATTTTAAGAATGAAGCATGTAGTATTTTTTTAAGCCGTACTTGTAATCTTCAAATCCCCCTAAAATCCCCCCTTTGAAACTGGCAGCTGTGACCAGTCAGAGCTGTTGTAAGAGTAGTTCAGACCACCACAGAATGATTTCATCAGCTACTTTATAATCTACATGTTTAGTGTTTATGACTGCTCACCACTGATGGAGTCAAACCACTCATCACCTTCATGGCCAGCTCTTCAAACTCCCCCCTCCATGGCCCCTGTTGGGAGCAGCAACGCGTGTGGTTGAACCGGTGGGCGGAGAGGTGAAGCCTTGTGGTGGTGGGAGGCTGCGTCGCCTCCACCTCTCCGTAGCTCATCTTTCATGGCGGCTCGGACAGGAAATCAAAGCACAGCAGCCCTGTAAGCGCACGCCATTGGGCCAGCGCCGCCACGATGAATGACCTGTCAGCCGCTCTCAGCGTTGCCAGTTTATTCGACGATAAATTTGGAAATGTCTGGATTTCCTCGCTGGACAACATTCCGGTTCAGTGGTGCAGTCAGGGAGCAGTGGCAACTCCTGCTTGCTTTGTCAACCACATTGCTTTGGGTGTGTGTGTGTGTGTGTGTGTGTGGGTGTGTGTGGGTGTGTGTGGGTGTGTGTGGGAGGGGATGGAGCATTTTGATCCACATTTGTAAGTTGGAGGTGAACAGACAGTTGGCCTTTGCTCTAACTCAGTTCAAGGAACTCAAATCAATTTCAACTTCAACATATAAATTCTTCCTTCTAAAATAATCTGATCACATGAGGCCATTTTGCGTTTTAGAAGTGGCATTCCTCAAGATCTTTGAGCATATATGAGGCTAAATTAAGCAATCATTGTTGTCAGTCAAACAGTTTGTCAAGAGGAGAACATCTTACACTGATTTCCTATTAAAGTAGTTTAAAGCTTTTTAAAGCTCCTTATATGTATATTTTTATATTAACACTGGATCCCATGACTGTGAGACAGGTTCTGAAAAGTGAGGCCGATGTAGAAACGTCTACAGCAGGAGGCTGGCCATGTGGGAATGCAGGATGCTGGTTGCATAGAAGTCTGATTGTATGGAAGTCTATTAGAAAATGACTTCACTTCTCACTTGATTTATTCTCTCAGTAAACATTGTAAACGTGAGTTTATAGTCTCAATCTCTAGTTTCAAGTCTTCTTCATTGCAGTATTATGTTAATTTAGTAAATGATGGTCCATTTAGAGTCAAACAGACCATAAAGCTCAGTATGCATTAGGGTGTGGCTGATGACAGGTCACTCCTGCTACCAGAGTTGTATACAACGTCACTCGTGGTCACTTCGGTTCACTGGTTTGAAAAAAAAAAAAGCCAAGATGGCGGTGGCCAAAATGTCAAACTCATGGCTTTAAATAGGCATTCCACAAACCAAAGGGTGACTTCACAATGACAACATCCACTTCTTATACACAGTCTATGGAATAAACCGAGGGATGAATATTACCCTCTGAAGTTTCCTTTAGTTAAACCGAGCTTTTTAGCCTCTTTTGTCTCATTGGATGGTTTATTGCGCAGAACTATTTGAGGAAGAGTCATTGGAGACAGTTTGGAAAAGCAGGCACAGAAAATACTTTGGAGGTGATTGGATGAACCATCTGTCAATCCAACTCTTGCCAAAGCAAATCAGGAGAAGAGCTAAAACCTCTTTTCTATCAAGAAAAGCATTCTGTGCCGTTCTTTGCTCCTCTTTCAATGAAGAAATATTCTCCAGTTCTATTATAACGGATGCTATTGCGACGTCTAAAAAAAAACCTGTTTCTGCAGCTCTTAGTTTCTGGTGGTTGGCACTCTTCTCTTTGTCTGCTCAGCTATTACTTCTCATGCTGCACAGCCCTTTCTCTGCTTTTTCCAAATAACCTAGAAATGTTGAGTATCACTTCCCTGTTCAGCAAAACGTGTCATTAATACAACACAGTACCAGAATGACTTCAACCTAGATCCTAAACTGGGTGTCATATAAGTGCAACCGTCAGCAATGTTGCTTTTCTTTTTTTACAGCACGTGTCATGATTAACGTGTCACTTTGATTTGTTTGTGGATAATTCGATCACCGCTTCTGAACACACAAATCCTGGATGGTGAGAAGTGGACATTTCCAACAATCCATCCAGTCTTCCTGCTCTGCAGTACGAACTGTCGATATGCATGACGGCACACATTTTACGAGGTGGGTCTCACAGGAGGTGTCACAAAATTTTAGCATGAGTCACTGTGGCTTCAAAATCAGTACAGAGCTCCATTGATGACGGCAGTCCACTCCTTTTTGCGTTGTGGACTCTGCCACGCATCTCTGATGTCTCCCCTCCAAATGCCAGTCACAAACCAGACTGATTTCCTCCTGGTAAATGATTTTGGATGCCATCAGGGTTACATTTCCCATTTCTCTTTTTATTTTTATTTTTTACAAATCAGCTCTTGTGGGAGACAGCCAGTCCTCATCACCAGAATGATGAATTGAAAAAATCGTTGGGTGGCATTTTAACTCGGGGAGCAGGGCCTCTCCATCCAAGCATTAAACTAATCAGAGTAGCAAAGAATTACCGACTTTTTGAAGTGAAAAGGATGATTTCCATTCCAGTCCTCTTCAAGGCGGCATGAAGCATGCAAAAGGAGACCCGCTTTGATTATGACCGTGGCTCTACATTCGAAGCAAATCATCGAGGTCTTCTATAGGCGGCGGAGCTGTAAAAGTATGAGCATCTTTATGGAACAAAATTAAAATAATTTTTACAGCTAAGTCAATTTGGCAGCACACAAAGCTCATATTCCATAGCTCCCTGATTATGAATTATTTCTAGCCTTCAGCTTTGACCTCCCTTGTGGTTGAGTGTAGTGCACCGCTCTGTGTTTTTCTGCATTGTTATTTTCTCTGCGGAAAGCTCTGGGCTTTAAACTGCCCCATCCATGGCAGAGTGGTGTAAATGATTCGAGTTATGTTCCTTCAGTCTTGTGTCCTGATCTATTTTCCTCCCGATGCCATGAACATATTTACTAAGAGGGCTGTGCTTGAATATTAAAGCAGCAATTCACGTAATCACGCATTACTGTACCCTATGGGGTCTTCACAGGGGTCTTCTGATGCTCACCCTTTTTCTCTGGGCTTGCATTAAAGAAGCAGGGCATCCTAGAGGGCTCTACAATTCCAAGTGAGTCACTGGCATTAGCGTGCTCTCTGCATCACATTCAGCTGAGCTACTGTTTGCTTTTGCAAGCCATATTGTACATTCACTCTTCTTTACGCCTCAAGCCTGTATTCATCCACAACCAATTGTCTGAGTGTACTCTACATTGTAATATCTCTGCAGCCCAGACCGTGCTTCATCACTGCAACAGAAATCCATCAGAAAGCCACCTCCGTCATGTGTACCGTCCAAGGTATGTCGCAGACCGGGTCCGAAATTACAATGTCAGCCCCCTTGCACTGTGTGCATGTAAGGGGAATATTTTCTATTTTAAAGCAGCCCTCGGCAATGTCGCACAATGGCAGCGCTGAGCGCTGGAGAGTGGTAACTGTTTAAAGACGAAATTGAACCGCAAGGACCTTGATGTCCAGGAGAGTGACGTGAGCAAACTGAACAGCACGCTCCTGCTGTCCAGTGAGAGAGGAAACAATCCAACACGGTCGAGTCCGGCTTTCTCCCCAGAGGGAGCGCCATCCTACTGCCGCTACGAGGAGTTTCAATTTGTCATCCCCCGTGGGTGGAGTAGTGCACACACCTGACACGAGAATTACATTTGGACAAAAAGAGCACATGTCCATCGTCTCAGTCGGTGGTGGGTGGGGTGGGGGGGCTTTTCTGCAGCCCTGCTGGGTGCTCGTGACTGCATAGAATGCATGCTTGGTGCAGCTTTAAGAAATGCCACATTTTGATACAGCGCAGGTACGCATTTGTGAAAAGCTTTTTGGAGCAGAAAACTCCAAGCTGCATTGTCATCAGGAAGTGAGAGCCGGAGCTGCTCCTTGAACAATGAATGGTGGACCGACTGTGGGCCAACTCGGCGCTTATTTTACTACTCGCAGATAAATGAGCCTCATCCCGCAATAGCATAACATACCACTCATCTCCAGGAGTCACCCTGACTGCTCCCACACGTCCCTCCGCCGTCGTTCCTGATTCATTTCTGTCATCTTTCAGATTAAATTGCGTACTTGGGTACCATTACAGGTCCTCCGACTTCAGCAGAGAGTTGTTCACTTGCATAAATATTGATCGGACCGCTGTACAGTATTCAAATAGCATGTGACATCGAGCAGTGGTATTCCCCTTAAAACCAAGCACATTGATATAAAGCGCGTGATTCACTCCACTGCTCTGCTGCCCTACTTGTTCAGCAGCAGAGGGATCATGGCGGTGTCAGGAAGCGTACACCACGGGGTCACTTAAACATCTGCCTCTCTCACCTGGTGTCCTATTTCGTTCTCCCTACTGTCCATCTCATTACCTCATGGTATTGGGGCGATGAGATGCACTAGGCGGTGGCCACCTTGACTAACATATGTTTAGTAGAATACGGCTGCTGTTTGATGTTGTCCTGAGTTGTTAACGGAAGACAGAGCTATGAGATACGAACGGGGATGAAGGGAAGAGATTAGGCGCAAGCACTGCAGATGAAATCAGAAGCAGCTGCAGATTTTGAATCCAGATCACTTAGATAAACATTTTTAATGTTGAAAAGGCTCCTTTTTGGCTCATGTGACACTGTGAGTAACGGTATTATATCAATTACTGTATATCATAAGGACTGGTCAACCTTGGTAAACTTAATGTATGTCATAGGTGAGACTGAAATACTTATCTAATTAACCAATTTAGTTGATAGTCACGAAATACATGGCGAATAATTTTGATAATCTATTAACTGTTTCAGTCAATGAGTGAAAAATCCAAACAATGGGCCTCATGCAAGAACACTGATGTTCTTATTAGGGCTGAAACAACAACAACATTAGTCGGTCGACAGAAAAATAATATAACAATGTAAAAATGATAAAGTCAACCGTCATCTCTATTAGTTTTTCACTACAGTAGGTGCCTCCAGGACAACATCTTGCCATGGTGACACACACACACACTGACTCACAAGGTGAAAACAAGGTGATAACCCTTAGTTGCAACCCACATTCATAACCTAAATCTCTTCTTTCTCTTTGAGGTTCACTTATAAGAGTGTTCCAGATCCGTTTCCGCAAACTTTACCTGCATAAATGTCACAAGTCTTAATTGCTCATTTTAATTTGATGAATACCACCTGTTTCATGAGTAAGTAAACATTTACTCTACTTGATACCTCCTCTTTTTTTGCAGGGGAAATTAGGAAGCATGAACATCACATCCTGGGCCCCGTTCCTCGTACGTGGTTCAACTAAGTCGATCAAATGTCCTATTATCCAGCTTAAATTACCCCGATGATTGACATCAGGCTATCTCGATTTCTCAAACGCTGCTCTTGTTAATTTGAATCAGACGTCAGTCATCTGGATAATTGCGCGTGCCCGTCTGCTTCAAAAGGGGAAAGAGTCAAGCACAGAATCCATGATGTTCTAACACTACAACATGGCAAATAAACTCATTGGAAGAGCCTTTTTTCTCTGCTGACGAGCAGGAGATGATCATGAACGCATATGAGGAATTCAAGACCATAATTATGGCAAAGTCTAAAGCTGCGTTCACATCAAAAGTGTTGCGAATATTCATAACGCTTTTGCTGTGAACGCATCTTAACACCACCACTGCTGCCGACATAAGCATGGCAAAATATCAGACAAGTTAAATGCGTAAGTGTTGGGAGAATGTATCGGCTAATTTTATGTGCCTCATCACCCAAATCAATCAGATTATATTTATTTAAATGTGCCTGCTGGCAGTAGTATACAAATGAATATATACTTATGAGGATATATGTACTGTATGCACATATGTATCATGTACTATATATGTGTATATACATTTATGTGTAGATTACCATATAACTAGGAGTTTGAATATGTGTATGGGTGCATCAGTATGTATGTATTATTCATAATCAGAAATTCAATCAATTGAAGCAGTGAAAAGAAATTGTGTGTGATTCTCTGTATTCTTACCATGAGTCCACCTTAATCATTTTCTACAATAATGATATGTATGGTGTACTAATAACACTGTCATATAATTATGAGTGCTTTCAACACATCCATAAGTTTCTTAAGCGCTAAATAAACTTTACGAACATCACGCCATGCAGCGGCTTTCCTGATGTTCTCCACATCGCCGACACTGTACAAACATGTACCACTCGCAAAAAAGCGCAAGGCTGTGATCCAGTCTGTGAGACATTCTATGCTCGGTTCGAGAAGGTCTCGTAAATAAATGATTCCTTGTCGGCAGAATCGATTGCGCTCGTACAGGAAGCCATCATGTTGTGAGAACGGAGTTTGGCGATCTCGAAGAACTCTCCCTATGAAACAAATATAACTAATATCGCTCCTTCATCTCTGAGGAAGGGAGCTGCCTTTTTTGTCCGGTGGGAGTGGCCATCTTATCCAGTGAATTTCAGTTAGCCTGCGCTGAAGCAGGTTACGGATTTGGATGTGTTGCTATGGTGATTTTTCCAAACTTGCTTCGTGGAACCGAAAAGCCTGACTTGGGTCATCTTATCCTGAAAATGATCCGGCTAACTCAGTAAGCCAGCTACGAGGAACGGGGCCCTGGTGAATAGAATGTTAATTTTAAGTTTTTTTTTTCTTCTTCACTCCAGCGTGTAAATTCATTCACATTAAGGCATTGCAATGTTTGAATCAAACAAGTGATATCCGTCCTGCGGAGAACAGACGACTGTCTTTACTCGACTCGTACGCAAGGTCTGAAAGCAATTTTGAGAGGAGAAGAATCTAATCGAGGAGAAGAATCTAAATAAGAGAAAACTGGTGAACACATCACATTCTCATAAATCACTTGTTCCGCTTCAGAACAAATCTGTGTGTAAGAGTGGCTCTTGCATGAGGCCCATCCTCGTTTTTTTTTTCAACTTGTCAAATGTGAGGATTTGCTGCTCTCCTCCTCTGAAGCACAGGCAGGCGATAAATCGTTAAGTTCTTTTTTTTGTCTCATTTCAGCTCCTCGTGTACACATCTGGAAGTGTCTATGAGCGAGACACTCAACCCTGAATTGCGCCTCCTATGGCCTCTCCACCGCCGTCGTTATGCCAGGGTCTTTGAAAAAGAGGCTTTGTAACGCGCTTTGCTCCGCTCAGGTTGGAAAGCGCCACATAAAAGCAATCCATTTGAGTAGGTCAATTCATCCATAACCAATAATGATAAAAAAATAAAAAAGATTTGCAATAATTTTATGAGAAAAGCCTAAATCTGAGCAGGATGATGGTATCAAGGTGGACTCAAGACGTATGAGCATTTAGTCCGTTCTCATTACATTTCAAAATGTGAAACAGCAGCCATCACAAAATCAATCTTGACTGATTGTCTGCGCCGTTAATATGTATGACGTCTCACACAAGTCTTTAAATCGTATTTGATGCATATTGGTATACTCTCAACTGCGGCTTTGTTGCCAGTTTCATCCTTGAGAACGGCACTTATATCACAAAGGGAACATACAATGGAATGGATACAATCACTCAGACTTATTATTGTATAATACCAGTGTAGTGTTCAGTCTGATTGACTCTCTCGGGAACAAAAAGCAGGTTAGATTCGATGCCAGGACATTTGAGCCAAGCCGCACTATATAGATGTGTCTTTACGGGGGAATAATAACAAAGACAATACATATTATCATGAATAATTAACTAAACTAGCTTTACATGAAGTGGAATTTTTAATAAATACGGTTTGAATCTGTGGTTTGCAGAGGCGCCCCTTTCCAATAAAAGCATTGTAAAACCTCACTTCCATCTTAAGAAGCCCGCGAGTAATTACAATCTATAAACGGGAGATTGTTTTAATATGGAAATGGAATCCTTGTAATAGTTCGTTCAGTGCAGCCTGTCATATAATTTTATGGCAAATTCCCTGAGGAGAAGCAGAGGCTCTCTCAGCGCTCCCAATCTGGTTTCAGTTGAATATGCCAGCCGTGCGGGGCCCTGTGTCTGATGTATTGGTCTGTTTCATCTGATAAAGGTATTTTTTCAGTCGGGACTAACCACTGATGTATCTGCACAGTCTTAATTAAAGACACAAACAAGGAAAAAAGAAGATAAGCAAGAACAAAGTGAACGTTTTATTTGATAAGTGTAAACAGGGACTGGACTGCAATGTTAACAGGAAAGATAATTAGTAATTTTATACATATTCGCTCGACGTGGCCGAGGCCAGCCGGTGTAATGCATCCACGGTTTAATAACCTCGTCATGCAGCACCAGTTCTCAGCTCAACAATGACGCACATTGAATCAGGGGAACATTGTGAAAGCGAGCGTGGACTCCTGGCAGCCTATTTCAGGGAGAGATACTGAGATATTTGTGCTCCTGGTTTGTGATCTGCAGCGTGTCTGATCAAAGCTCCGATATGTAGAGCACAGCCTTCGCGTCTTTGCTCTGAGCTGTGTGTGTGTGTGTGTGTGTGTGTGTGTGTTTGAGCCCCATGTGCGTCCGCGCTGCCGCTCTGCACTTGCATGTTGTTGTGATTCAGTGATAAGGTCATCAGGCTGCCAGTCAGCGCTAAGAGACGGTCTCTGTGCTCCGTATCGGCTTCCTGTAGCCCTCTAGATGTCTGACGGGATCCGAAGGCCTCCACGGCAACCCTTCACCCGACAAGCTCCTTGCCGCCGTATGTGCATATCATCATGTGAAATAGAGACGAGGCCAAGCGTCTTCACGCTGCTGAGTGACACAAACCGCCTGTCACATGGATTAACTCCTGGACATATGATGGAGCACTGGCAGTGGCTGAGGGGCACTTTACAAAGCCGCCACCCCGCCTTCTTACTATTCACCTCCTTCGGGCTTTTTATTTAGCATGAAGCCCATTCATTTGTCCAGTGTTGAAATATCTGATGGCACCTCTGTCCCCCAAGCACACTGGGACTCGCCTCGGCAGAAAATAGAGTGGTGGTGGGGGTGTGGAGGGCAGCGTGGCTGATGCTATGAAAGGAAACGTGCGTAGCAATACTTCTTAGTGGTGATTGTGTTTTATGACTCCCAAGACTGGTCTGGGTAATAATTTCATGAAAAAACACACTAATCTTATCAACCTAAATCACAAAAAGTGTCTGTCACTGAGACTAACAACCCATCCACCAATCCATTAAGTGAGATGCAGACTCGTCCTGTTAGCTGTTGTGGAGTTACTGACTGGGGAAAAACATTTGGACATAATTCTTGAACCTGGCCAGCCTTCAGCCTGTAGAGGTGGCGATGTTGAGGCGGTGGAGCTGAAGGAGAGCGCTGAAAATGAAAATGGTCCATCCTCAGGAGAACGTCAGGGTGTCATTTCCCTCCAGTGTGATCATTTTAGATCGAGCTCCTGTGCCAATGGCAAAATTTGACCCGATTGCGGTGCTCGCCAAAAAGGTCAATGGGTTCGCCAACAACATTAGGATCCCTCCTCTGGGGATCCTGAAGTTAAGGCTAACTCAGCCCTGTTATGGGCTAAAGTGTCGGCCAATGGTGACACTAAAGGAAAGGTCACGGGATTACAAAAATAAGCGGGATCCATTCTCTCCATTCTGTCCACGGCCAGGAGACATTTTGACCTTATGATGTCGCTAAACGAAAGGTTGCACGGTCACCATAATCAAACAAAACCACATTTATCATCTGAAATATCTCCAAGGTGTCTTACTCTGAAACTAGTAGCGTCTGAAACCTCTCGGTGCCCGCTGAGGCAATTTTATGAGTCATTTGTGTTGATCAACAACCCCTTCAACCTTTGCCATTGTTACAGTCATTTCCTTCTATGAGGCAGTTAGCGTCTCACTTAATGAACCTTCGAGGGTGTTGGGAAGCGACTGGAAACAGCAGTGTTAAGGAGGGATGGTTGGTGAATGCCAGGGATTGACCTTACAAGAAATGCAGCACAGACTCTTCTCTAATCTACCCTCGCTGAGCTGATTTCATTTTCGTATCTGCCTGAATGGTTTTCACTGGCAGCTGTCTGAGAAGGAAGAACGTATTTGACATTTTTCCATATCATTACAAAGGTGAAGTAAGTTTCTGAGCTTTACTATAAACCCAGAGCAGATAAGTTGGTGTAGTTCTCTAACTTCACATGCATTTATATTGCACTTATTCAGAAAAATGAGTCGATGCACTCTCACATAAAAATAGTTTAGCAGGTTATTGATTCGTTTTTCTTTTTTCAGATACCATTTGAGGCTGCAAGAAACCTTCCTCTGATTTTAAATGACAAAAGGTGCTACCTAAAATGGGTCATCTACATATATTGAATTTGTTCTTCCAAATGTGTTTTTTAAAAGCAGCAGACACTTGAGCAATTTACTGTGATTAAAGCTTGTTTATCTCTAAAACACAAGACTATTAACATATAATAATTCCCCCAAACACACTAGGAAGGCCTCAATAAAAGACAATTAAATATGTTCCCCCCGGGTTTCCAAAAATGTGCCCAAACAAAACTGCTGCCTCGACATTAAGTGTTCAATGAGACGACAATATGCCATGCAGAGGGTTCATTTTAATAAATCTCCACGTCCATCATTGTTTTAGCTCTTCTTTTGTTCGCCCATGGCTGTTGGAAAGTGTGACTCATCAGAAACGATCGTCGGGGGCCGTGCGTGAGCTACAGCTGCGATTCCGGGCACAGAGCTCGTCTTCTCACCTTGACGATAATTTGAGACAGATGTGCTGCTGTGTGTTGAAACGCTGAGTGGCACTCGCTGCGAGAAATTCATCTCTCGGCATTACAAAGTCACCCTATATTCAAAATGAACGTTATTCAAGTTAGAATCATTTCACACCGACTAAAGAGTTGAGTGGAAAGTAAAATAATTTGTTTTATCAACCTTTTTAACTCCCTTGACATAAAATAATCAAGATTAAGAACTTGTATTTATAATTACCCCCCTCCCAAGTAGTACATTTGCAGCGAAAACACATGTATTTTAATTAATTTAGAGATCAAATTCCGACAAACTTAAAATGAATAAAAAACCTGCTTAGCTACAGGTCTTCGGCCATGGAGTCATCCATCAATTTGAAGTGCTTGGAGAACTCTGCGGTAATTTCTCTGTTGCTTGGATCGAAATGTAAGAATAGCGCGCGCACTCACAGCACGGTGGTTTCTGAGCAAAGGTGCTCATGACTTTAAGACATTCTGTCCATTTGCCGTTTCAGTAGATTTGAAAATTGGTCCGTTGTAGGACCACAGGGCCCAGCAGCCGCTGTCATGTCAACCGAGTCAGTCACACATAATTTCAGCCACCGGTCCATGTTTCACCACTTTCATGGAGCTTTAGACTGGCCGGCTTGTTAACTTGCAGTCATGACTAACGAAATAGAAAATGTCCTTTTATCAGATTGTTGGAAGGATCTTTGTTTTCCACAGAATCGTTATGAGATACTTTTACTAACAGAGCAGCCAGCCATGCTGTGTAAAACTGAAGAAGCCCTCCAGCCTGCTGCCTGTAAAGCTATGAAATCACTTCCTCATTTTTCCATTTGAGATTTTAAATGAGACTTCCATGCAGACCGCAGAAATGGCCCTCTCTCCCCGGGCTGCCCGTTGCTGTACCTTTTGTGGACCAGCTTCTCTTTTGCAATATGTTCATTACGCTCTCATTATGCTAATGTGACGTACTTTGTTCCTCGCTGCTGTGTTCGACAGGCCAGTTGGCGGTGGGAACCTGCGAGATAGTGATGCTCAACAGGGACAGCAGCGTCCCCAGACGGACCATCGCGAGGCAGACGGCCCGCTGCGCCTGCCGGAGAGGCCAGATCGCCGGCACAACCAGGGCGAGGCCGGCATGTGTAGACGGTGAGTTGAATGACCTTCCACACATGTGGTTAATACATGTTGAATTGAAGATAAATGGATCCTCAGCTGGTCCTTAGAAACAGTTTCATTTTACTATAATTTAATTCACTTATTGAAGTACAACCTATTCCCATGATAGGCATTGTTGTGTCACCCGCAGTGACCGTTTCATTGATTACCAAATGAACAACAACAACATTCTGGCATTGGGTCGGAACGCTCTAATGTTTATTTTTATGGGGTCCACTGCATTACTCCATGCCTTAGACCACTTTATTACTGGCACAGCAGTGGTGTTTAAACTTGCTACTTGGGGCCATTGTAGAAAAGAAAAAAAAATCTAAATCAAATTGTAAAGCCAGAAGAAGGTGGGAATATTCTGAGAAATAAACGTAAAATTCACGGGATTAAAGTTGTAAATTTACAAGAAAAAAACTAATTATCTCAAATATCGAATTGCTCTTTCTGTGTTATTTACTATACTATTTTGCACCCAGTGGCTCACGTTACCACAGTGTTTAACACTGGCATCTGTGGTGTGATGAGGTTGATCCAACCTTGCAAAGTGAAGCAATGTGATTCCTGAACAAAAAAATAAATAAAAATTCAGCGTTTTCTTTTTCCCCTGTAAATTGTGACCTTTGTAATCTCAGAGAATATTAGTTTTTTTCCGGTAAAGTTTTTATTACATTTCCTACTTTAATCTGAACAAATATTCGTATATTCATAGGTTTTTTCTTGTAAACTTCAGACTACTACCCGCCTCTCTGTAAAGAAATGTTTCCCCTACAATGGCCCTAATACACGTCCTATAAACTAGAATTGCTCTCAGCGCATTTATTTTATTTGAAGTAAGATTTGACTTAAGAGAACGCTGCATGAACGCTTGACTAGTGGCTTCATTTTGATTGAGTGGTGATAACATAAACACTGCAAACCGGCAGAGAGGGCCCTCATACTACTACACTCAACAGACCAGTCCCAGTGGGAAACTAATATGAAAGATTATAAACAAGATTAACAAAAAAATAAATAGTAAACATCATTAGAGTGAAATACAGCAGTGACTAAAAATACATGAGATAAACAGTGGCCGTGACAAGTAATGTCATGTGGACTCATTAACTCTGCTGCAACAGAATACATGGGCCGTTTTCACGGCGGACATTTTGACATAACCGGAACATCATGAAAAATCCTAACAGGAAAAGCACAGGTGTAACTATTAGCATTATTGATGGATCCATTCTATTACGGGCCCCATTCCAGTGAACCAGCATGCACCACACCAGGGCCTTTCATGTGGCACACGTGAACGCAGTGTAGTTGTTATTCATGTTGTTTCAGTCAGAGACACTTACGTTAGCAAAGGCCATTTATAGTCCGCTAATCCCCCCCGTAATAAACACACGCATGGCCATTAAGTCTCATCGACAGCACGAGTACCACTTAAGGCGGAGGTTGGGAGGGTGTAGCAGCAAACTTTGTCGGCATGGTCGTCAAAGTAACATCAATAAGATTCACGTTCCGATACCCGTGCTGAACTCCTGCCGCAATATGATTGGATGCTGTAAACGGCTGTTGCTAATCGGCCAACAGAAGCACAACGTCAGCGCTTTGCCCGAACCAACTCTAGGCTTCATTAACTGCACCTGTGCTTTGCCTACTGTGACATATTTAAATGTCACATGCCACAACATCATGAATAATGTCTATTGGAACAAAACCAAAACCATTTCTCTACTGGTGTTACAGTATAGTTGGGAGGTTATAAATGTGTGTCACATCATTGTGACACACATTTTTGGTTTGATGACTATGTGCCAAACAAGCATGAATGTGAAAGTAGCATTGATAAAGGCTCCACTATGGCGGGCTTAGTTGAAAAGTCGGAAGGCAACTTCGATAGTGCGGAGGTGGTTTGGTTACAAAAGGTTAGACTGAGAGCGAGAAATCATTTGACTTTACAACCAAACACTGGCGCCGCCGAGCATAACCGAACCATTGACAAGTTGCTTTGATAAACAATCAAATTAGAAATTAAGTATTTGTCAGAATGAATAATTTTGTTATCGAAGAAAAAACCCTGATTCAAGAACGTAACACCCATCCTAGACATCGACTACAAGTCAGCACACCAAAGGAAATTAAAAGCAACTGCCGATGTTATTTTGTTGTTTAACCAGCCAATCGATAATCACTTTGAGTGTCTCCCCCTTTTTGATGCCCTTTCGACTGTTTGACTCCCAACCATGTGATCGACTGTCTGCATTAGACCTCCTGCAGTCAGCAACAAATTAGTCGTCACTTTGTGCCTCTTCATGTGGAGTTTTTTTAATATACTCCAGCTCACTAAATATCCTTTGCAAAGGAGAATGTTCATGTACTTTCTAAGATAAGGTTTGATACTTCGGAGCCCCCCCTGGACAGTCATTGGACAGTATCTAGACGAGGGCGATAAGACAGATGAGACAAAGTCCATCTGCGCTGCAGATTGGATCTCACAGAATCACATGTATCAGATATCAGATGCACCATTAGTTCCATCGCCCAATGACTCATGTTAGCCTTAATCTACTAGCCCTGACATGAGACCGTGTCACACTCGCCACACTTCTCTTTTTTTTAACCACCGCTCCCACTCTGCAGACGCCTCTCCGCAACACTCAACAGATGCTAATTAACTTACAGAGAGCTATGATTACAGCAGCAGGAAATTGATTATTACTGGCTTCCCGCCGCGCCACACCCTACACTACATTAATAGCCGGTGCATTAAAGATGCAACCTGTTGTTCGCTGGCTCGTTTAAAGGGCTTTCTGCTGACAACTATGAAAACGACATCCATCATCACGAGGCTTTAAAGTGGAACTTCTGCATATCACAATGGGTCCAACGCTGCCACATATCCTCTCTGACCTTTCATCTGAAGGTGTATTCAGTAACACTTTTGCTTTTGATGTGATTTCCCATAAATACCCCTTTTGTCCTTCTTCGCACATAAACCAAATTTACTGACTTAGAGACATGTTTATTCATTTGTGTCCCTCACTGAGGCTTTGATTTCCAGTGTTTTTCACTGAGCAGTTATTAGCGCAGCAAGGGCTCACTGTCCTCTGGGTCAATTTAATATAACTCATCCACTGCAGCAGCAGCAGTGTGTTTCCGCCTTTCTGAGATGTGTGGATATTGTGACCTTTCATGAAAGTTGGACCATCGACGTGGACTGACTGCGGTGCGTAATCAATTGCGAGGAACTCTGTCCTGAGATTGTGTGTTAACATGGACCTCTGTGATCTTGCTATTCTTCACCTTCAGCAGATTTCTTTAGACCTACTGGTCGATGCAACACCTGGTTTGGTTTTCAGTAACTTGATATTAATTCCTCTTTTGTTATAGTTAGTGAGTCATTTAATTATGCTATTAACTTATTCTGGTCAAGGTTTAAAGAGTTATTTGCAATTTCAATGTGTTTCCTTTCCCCAGAGAATATCAAGTAGTTATTTACTTTTCCTCTGATCTGGAGGAAAGAAAAACTCATACTTCTGGGAGAAATTGGTGTGGCCTTGAACTCCACACTGCAAAAGTACAAAGTAATGTGCATTCACTCTGATGTGGGTAATGCACCAATATCAAGACACTTAAAAAGAGAAATCACCTCTCAGCAGTGTCTGAAAGTGGAAATCCTGCACACCATTTCTGTCAATTCATAGGATTCTAGTTTCATATGGAGCTCTTGTTCAGAGCGATTTGAAAAGAGACAGAGAGATCGATGCATATAACCGCATGTTCAGTTCCGGTGGGGGATGTTTTTTGAATGTTGCTCTCTCACTCCCCATGGCTCTAATTACACTCTCACCATCTAATAAAGGCAAAAATAATGGAAAAGTAAAAAAAACAATCAATGAGAGATACTGTAACTGTAACATTGAGAGTGTATCGCCTATAACCACATCATAACGTTTTTATATAATAATTCATCCTAATGTATTTGTTAATCCTATTTTGTATTAATCTCAATCTGTAAAGCAACTAAATCTGTCAGATAAACAGAGTAAACGGTGTAATATTTTCCTCCTCCGTGTAGTAGAGTAGGAGCGCTAAGTAGCAGAAAATGTAAAATACTCAAGTGAAGTTCAAGTACTTAAAAAAAACTTCCATACAGTTTTTGAATACATATATTAGTTATTTTCCAGACAGCACCAGAATCAGCACCATGGACAGCGGTCAAACAGATTTATTGACTCAATTAATTTCCTTTCAGACTTCAGATGTGCCCCATTTCGAAACTACACACTCTGACTGCGTCTAAGTACTATGATTAAACCTTTATTGAACCACCCCATTGAGATCACGCAATCTTTTCCATGGAACCCCTGGCCAAGACGACAGCAAACAAACATGCGGTGTCAACTGCATAATCATAAGCCAAGGAAGACAGACAGGAGAAAACGGATCCAGCTGTGGAAGCAATTACAAAACTCCAGTTGAATTAGCCTCCCGAACCCTTGACACATTTTTGAAATGCTCTTATTGGGATCGGTCTATATAGCTGCCAATCTGTCTGTAAGGGGTTCCAGCCTCTAATGTCCTGTTAGTACAAAGCAGTAAAGTGCATTAATGTCTTATGTACCAACTTCAAACTACCGTGAAGGTTAGTATGCAGCCTCAACTTTATAGTATTACTGTGATGTGGGACACAGCGTTTGTTTTGCCCTAAGCCGCTGCCCCTGCTCGACCTTCTGTTCTGAAGTAAACCAGTGGGCAGTAATGGATCTGCCTGTTTGCGCATCTGTTCACTCATTCGTCACGTGCAGTATCTCAGGTGCCACAGCCTGGATTTGAAATGAAAACCCATATCTTAAATTCCACGTCTTAACACGGTTTTCAAACACTTCCACTGCCAGTTATGGTGATTGGCATGCCGGTGGTGGGGGGATTACAAGTCATAACGGAAACCTTAATGAACATTCTCTCCTACCCCGACGGTTTGACTGATGTGGAATTGGCCGCATAGCGATTCTTGCGTTACAAACTTTCTCCAAAGGCCATAACTTTACTGTATGTCACACTGGATTTTGCAACATTTTCAATCCCACTCTAGCAGCAAGGAACAGAGGCTCGCGTGCGCGATCATCAGCTTCGTTTTTTGTGAGCGGAGTGGTGCAAGTGCCTCTTCACACACTGCTGCACTGCTGTTCGACCGTGTTTGCAGTTTAACCTTTGAGAGTGTAGCCAGCCAAGTTTCTGCAGCGAGCTAAAGTTGGAGAAACTCATCTGCACAATTATAATCACCAGCAAAAGCTCGAGGATTTGAATCTCTTTGCAGTTTCCTGTAACGAACAGAAACCAGAAATCCAAGGCTTGCGTGTGATAGAGCCTTTTGGGACGACAGTCTGCTGCTGGTGGCTTTAAGGAGACAATTGGACAAATGTTTTTTATCTGCCTTGTCATCCTGCTAGCATTCGCACATAATGACATACCGACAAGCTTACCTAAGCCCTGCAGCGAATAAAGTTTGATGTATGTGACTTACCCAAGAATTGATCGCCTGATTGGCCCAGATGGCGGCCGCATCGTTGCTGCAGCATGACGTGTTTACCAGTGTTATTCTCATTTGTTTTAATTCACTGAGCAGTTTTCTCACTCTGCAACAACTTCTTTTCTTAGTCTTTTTCAGCCTATATTTCACATATTTCCTTTCTTCTTTTTGTGTGTGTCTGTGTGTCACTGTTGTGCAGCTTTAGTCTGCACACTGTACACAGGAGGATTATGTGCGTTCTCCTGCTTGTCTCCCAGCTCTCACTCTAATCTGCTCCCCGACTCTCTCCCGCGCCGCGGCCCGTTGTTGCCATGCCACCACATCACACTGTAACCGCATGAAGCTTGATGGCCACTGTGATAAGGGTCTGCAGGCTGCGGGGAGAGGGTTTATGTGGCGGCTGCGAGCTTCTGCTTTCACACTTCCACACAATCACTATTGACACTAAATGAGCCAAAAGGTGATGTTGAAAGGAGATTAAGCAAGAGGAAAGCTTTCTTCAGATTTGTTGTACTATTTATTGACCTCAGCTGCAGAGAGAAGCAGACGGTTGTTTGATAGAAGATTAGATTAGAGACCTTTAAGAAAAAGGATAATTGATTATATTTTCCTTTTTTTCCAAATCTGCTCCCATTTTAATTTGTTGTTTACGCTGTTTGTTGGTAATACAAGCTCAACAGATACACTGTGTCTGTTCACTAATTATATGCACGCATTGCTGTGAAGCTACCGTCAGTGTCAACACTTCCTGCCCAGATGTGTACACAGAGTTGAATCTCATTGGCAGCAGCTTTACAGCAATTATTTAAAAAAGTATTGAAAGAAGTGATTTTCCAAATCTATATATTTGGCAGTGTGGAGGTGTTTGTAATGTTTTGCGCAGAGCAACATTTGTAAATTAACAGGAAAATGAGAATGAAATATCTTTTTCGATTTTAATCCTTACTGACAATAAAATCTGTTCTACATTTAGATTGTTAACACGCCAGACGGGCTAACCTCCTGGTTTGATGGCATCTTGTTTAACTAGCTAGAAATGCATTTAAATAGGAAAGGAAAGCAAAGCCATTTCCAAAACAAGCCCAAAAAATGCAATAGAAACTCAGTAATTCAGCAGCTTGCTCAACAAAACACACACTTTAGGATGAAGTATCGAGTCATTCGTAACACGGCTGCTGGCTGGGTTTAAGAATGTGTTTAATGTTGGATTCTTCCGTTTTCATAATTAGAACTGAAAGACCATCAGGCCTCTGGTAGCAGGTTGCGCTGCGTCGAGGACAGAGGGCTGAAAATCTGGCCGCTACAAATTGATCCATTATTGAAGCTTAATTAACATCAGCCAGAAAGCCTGTTTAAAACCTGTGACAGTATGTCTGGTGCCCAGCTTAAGCTAGTTAGCTAATCTTGTTGGGTGCTTGGCAAAAGAAGCATCAGAATTATTATTAAATCACCAGAGGCGACACACAATTTATTGTTTGGTGGCATGCTCCACTTCCCAGCGTGTCGTCTTTTCAATGCAATGAACATACTCTTCATGTCTCTTTTTGTTTGTTGTACCTCATCTGAATGCATTTTACATGAGCTGCCTGTGGCTTTAGTAAAAATTTGATGTTATTTTTTACTTCTGCAGAGGCAGAATTACATCAGACTAACAGTGCGTCTGGTCTAGGACTCACTGTTGTGCCTCACTGCCCTGCTCCGAGTCTCGTCTGGCAGTGCTGTGTTGTGCTGCGCAGGGAAGGGCTTGGCACTGTGCACGGGGGGGACAGATGGTCTTACGTGTGATCTAGTTGGAGGTCCAGAAACCGTAGCCCAGCAGGGACCCTGGCAGCTGACGAGCCTGGCCCGACGACCACGGTCCCTGGGTGGGACTCCGACAGGACGGGCCACCCAGGTGTCAAATCTCTCTCTCTCGCTCTCTCTCTCTCTCTCTCTCGCTCTCTCTCTCTCTCTCTCTCTCTTCCAACCACCGCAGCCAGCTGGTTCACCTCTGCCGCTGCACGATGCCACCATCGCAAACAGGCCCTGAAATCCTGTCCAAACAGACACCTATCATAATGAAAGCAGAATGATTCTCAGCCGTTTGCATAATAGCAGCATGTAACAGATACTGTTAGATGGAAAAATAGCAGCAGACAGATATTTTTCAGGCAGCTTCCACTCCGAGGCTTAAAGTCTGCTCGGGATACTGTTGATGCGCTTGTGTGGGTGGTTGTACCATATAAGCTTTTTAAATGCTCCCACAATCGCGCGTGCCAGCATATTGGACAGACAGGTTTGATGGATAGAGACAGGCCGAAAGCTAAACTGCAGCGTCTCCGTTTTGCAGCTGCTTGTGTTTTTTCGTGATGTCGCTGTTGATGAAGATGTCACGGCGACGCTCTAATCCCAACCAACGCTGTAACGGAACGCTCCACGCTTTACGGCATGGGGGGAAATTCATCAAGTCATCATAGATCAAGTCAGACTGTCATGGATGGCATTGAAAAAGTAACAAGGGCGAGCTACCGAGGGCCTGGATACTGTGGCAGCAGCTGAAAAAAACAAACAGTTATTTTAGCCAGCCTCTTGCTGGCTGGGCTGATGCACTCCACGGTTAGTCAGCACTCCCACCACTTTGCCAGCTCAGCTTTTTTATTCTGTGCCCCTGGAAATTGAGTTTTGCTGGCCCTGTAATGTACTCAAAACTACATCTGCAACTGGCTGATAAATCTACGCTTTGTTGCGCCTGACGGATGGCTGTGAAAATGAAAATTTTACCACGCCATGTTGCTGTGTCAAGAGGAAGGTCACTTCTCCCCCTTAGATTTTCTCCCCCTGCTCGCCGAGGAACCTCTGCTCGGGGTGAAGCCGAATTGACCATTTTGTCTCAGTTTTTCAATATTTACATCAGCTTGTTGGCTGCAATGGGATGACAGGTTTCTGGATTGTTTTGCTCCGCTGCTGCCTGACTGCACAGTGAGGGCGAAAAACACAGCTCCTCTTCCAATTGTGTCAACAATATCTGTTATTTGCTGAGAGAATGGCTTTATATCTACAGAGTGGTAATTGTGTGTGTGTGTGTGTGTGTGTGTGTGTGTGTGTGTGTGTGTGTGTGTGGGTGGCTTAATAAATATTACAAGATGACAGATCTTTATTGCGGAGCAGCAGTCGGGGTATGACACTCCAAAGAGCAATTTCGGACTGTTAACAAGGCCTGGACCAGGAATACCTCACAGCAAAATGTCACAAGGCCTCCCTCCCCCCCCCCCCCTCTCTCCCGCTCCCTCGGCTCTCCAGTGGACATTCAACGAATCGTGGGTCCTCTCTTTCAATTTGCCGACTGTGTTACCTCGTTCCACAATGTGCTGCCCCGGGGGGGACCACGGCAGGAGCGGTGGCCTCGGCCAGGTCCGCAGAGAGCCGATAACCTTTCGGTGTTTCTTTAGCACGCTGTGTAAAGAACAATCAGAGCTTATCAGCATCGACTATAGGCGAATGCTAATTCAATGTCATGCGGACAGACTGCAGAGGGAGAAGGAGAGCATCACTCTGACAGCCCCGATGTCTGCAGCAGACTAATAACTTTTAAGAAGACCTGAAAGCCTGTTGCCATTTTATTGCCCTCCTTAATCTGTGGTCCACCTCTCTAATCGGTATCATGTAAATGCTTTAATAATTTGTGCATTATGAATGAGCAGAAAATAAGATATGACAGGTGACATGTTTAAGGGATATCGTATACAGGATAACATCTCCAGCCAACATCAAAACAAAACTAATTTCTCCCTGCAGACATTTTCCTTCTTGTATGTACACTTATAGTGTTACATATCATTTGGTATTTCCAAAAGAGCATCCTGATTCATCACAGGAAACTTTAATCGCACCACATTGTTGTGTGTCACACAATACAATTACTTTTTTTTCAATTTAGAACGCAAATAGGAATGACGATAAGAAAACACGTCGGGGAATGGAACACTCCATGCCATCATCATATCGCCACAAATTCAGGGCAGTCCCAATTGCAGCCCTGCTCTTCTGTTGCAAACGTTCATCCTTTTCCTTGTTCACTTGTAGGGAGGTTCTTGTTCTAAACTTGTTGGATAAGGTGGCTGTAGGGCTTTTTCAGCCATCGTTGTAAAGCAATGACTCTCCACACTCGCCATTCCTGCCTTGTCTTCCCCTCTGGTGCATCAAGATATGCAATTCAGTTTAAGAACTTACACTTATATTATTGAATATTTATTAAATAACTATTTTTAAAAGGATTCTTTTATTTATGTTAATTTAATAATATATATTTTTTTTTTAAATCAAGTACCCCCCATTTGAGAACCACTGCTCTACGCTATGCTTTGGCTTCATGGGCAAAAGACAGGCAGCATCAGGTACACAACTACTTGCTGTGTTGTCCGTTGAGTGCAAGGCGGAGAACGAATTGCTCACCGTCACTTCAGGAAAAGAAATCCAACAATGTTATGCTTTAAAATGCTTCAATTACTTTCAACACGAGAACCCTTTACCTCGAATTACCCACAAAAAGCTTTCAGGAGGAATATTAAGTGTAACAAAATGTCAAAAGGAAGAAACAATGTGACTGTGCAGCTGCAGTGAGAGCTAGCTTTAATAGAAGAGTAATTTATGGGCCGCCAGCTGGTCTGTAAAGGTTACTACCACAGGCGGTTCAGACATGGTGGTTCAACGAGAACCTAATTAAAATACGACAGGCTTGTGTAGACACATCAGCGTATGAAGATGCTTTCCTGTCTGCTGAGCATAAAACTGAAAATGTTGACAACTTGAAGTCTCTCTCTGTGGTTGTGCGAGTCTAACGTGCCTCTTTCGCCCTCTCAGCGCGAATCGTGCGGAGTCGTCAGTGGTGCGAGATGGCTCCCTGCCTGGAGGGGGAGGTCTGCAGCTACCTGTTCAACCGCTCCGGCTGGACCTGCACCAGGGGCAGCGGTCGCATCAAGACCGTCACGGTAATTTACATGACATGAAATTGATACATACGCCCTGTGCACTTAACAGCATCATTTTTTTCCAGCATGGGCAACGCAAAGCTGGCCGTGATGAGTGAGGCCAGGTCTAGAGGCAGCTCTCAGCTCCCAGGTTTCAAAGACTGCGTCAATACTCAGTCGCTGTGTGTAGAAAACGGATGCTAAGATACTTTCTGTGGCTTGAAATCACTAATTATAATTACAATTATTCATTGTGGGACATATGCAATTGGAACAAATCAAAGAAACCAAACTTCTGAAGACCAGAAATAGTATCGTAAAGCCAATAAACAGAGGCACAAACCCAACTAGAGTGTTCTGAACATGGTTGTTTCCTCATTGTCTCTAACCCACTTCTGACATTGCTCTGTTCTTTTGCGCTGCAGCAATATGTAAAGGATATATAAAAGAAGATGGATAAACGACGCTAGATTAGCTCTGCTGCACTGCCAATACCTCATTAGCATGGAAAGAAATGCATCCCAAACTTCCAGTCAAAACCAAACTCCATCATTCATTTTATCAGGAATAAAAAAAAATTACCAGGAAAACCTGAATTCCTCTAAGACAATCTTAAATACACCAATATCTTATTAGGAAATACTCACAATTTCAGGATCTCCTCCCAAACTTAAAATTCAATTTAAATTCAATTCCATTTATTTTGTATCGCCCAAAATCACAAATTTGCCTCAGAGAGCTTTACAATCCGTACACATACACATACAATCATTTGAAATGATTCTGTGCTCCAGCTCAAACAAGAGACATTGGAGGTATCAGTGTGAGACAAATCGTGAAAGCCGACAACAGTACATGACCTCTCCCTGACTTTTGCGAGGGATTTAAATGAACACAAAACATGTTACATTTTTAAAGCCTCCAATATGGTGTCATCTGGTCCTCTGTAGGCTCCTCTCACAGTGCAACATGCATCCAATGCCTCAGAGCTGCCAATGCCGCAGTGCTGACTGAGGCTTTGCTCTGTGATCAACTCTCCTCCGATTGAGGACGCACAAAGCCTGCACACGTTCGCAATCTGACCGAGGGTTCACTTGATCTTTTACTTTTTTTGTGCCATTATAAAGGAAGAATCAATAGGAATGTTTGAAAGCCATGAGAGTGTGGGGGGAGACAACAAAACAAAACAAGAGATGACAGGATGGATAGAGAGCAGGAGAGACTGCTGTCCTCATCGCCAGGTACACAAGGCCGAAGGTCAACCTGTGACTGGATCGCTTGATTTTCACTCTCGCTTTCCTTTATCTCCCTCACTTGCTGTGTCTTTATCTCTCTCGCTCCTTCGCCTCCTCCTCCGTCCAGCAGCCCTGGGCAGCTGCGTCACATTTCATGCACGCATTCCCATCGTGCAGTAATCTAACCTGACAGCACACTTAGGTTAGTGTTTTGCTTTTTATACATACATTTACAAAAATACCCCCTCCCAAAAAATTTTGCAGATTTTCGTGTTCCACTGCATATTCAGAATAAGCTGTTGCCGAGGAGATTTTTTACTGCAGAAGTTAATCACAAGTGATGCTGCTGTTTTTTTTCTTCGTTTTTCTTTTCTTTTGGAAGGGGCAGGGATAGGGAGGCTTTGGCAGCAGAAGAGAGGAGGTATCCAGAGGTATTTGTTGTGAGAGCTGAAATGGGAGGAAAGCGCATCCTGGAAGATAAATGAAAATGAGAAATCTATAAGGAGGATTGATCAGGTTGGAGAAGCAGAGGGCCAGGCTGCCACTCGGCCACTGGCCAAGCTCTGTCTGGCCACATCTCTGAGCAAGTATCTTGAGCGCAGAGAGCGAGTTCTAATTGTGAGAGAACCTGTCTTCACATGTTCGTAATCACATTAAATGGGAGCACTCAGTGTGACAACGTGGGTTTTTGAAAGCTGATAATGGCTGCACTCATGATTTGTGCTGTGGTGCGGCGGCTTGGCGTAGGTGCAGTTAGCCACTGAAATAAAGTGACAAATGTACCTGACGGTGGGCAAATGCACGAATATAATAAAACATACGTCATGCTGCTGATATCAGTTAAATAACAGGTTCGATAGCATCTTATCAAATCTAAATCCAGTTTATGCATTCACTCATCCAATCTATTTAAGTTCAGCTTTCAACTATTGTAAGGTAACCAAAGTTTAAAATGACTTAAAGATCCAATTTAGATTTGTATTCTGAGTGCTGAGAGAAACACTTCAGTTTTGTGTGGCAGCCTAATTACTGCTCACAACCTGTAGCTACAACCTGACATTGAGATAAGCAGCAGAGGACGTGAAATGTTGATTAAATGATTGTGACACATTGAAAAGATTGACGTCACCCGCTGGCGTTAACGTCTCATTTTCACGAAGCTCCGTGACGCTCCAACACATTCTCGTTCTCGTTTCGGCGGCCCTCCGCCTCAAACTACGACTCTCTACAATCCCATCTAGCGCCACTTTTGGACGAGTCGATTTCCACTCGCTACATGCATACACTGTTTTAAAAAAAATAAACTTCAAAGTTCACAGGAAACCACTTGGTTTGGTTGAGGCCACAGAAAGTACTTGGTTAGGTTTAGGAAAACAACATAGTTTGAGTTAGAATAAGTCTCTTTGTTATGTAGTGAATTAGGCTATGTACTGTATTGTATGCAATGCAAGTAACTTAATGTAACATAAAATAAATCAACGTTGCTTTCACATGGGACATGAACACTGGTTTTCTGGGTGAAAGTCTTATGTTTTTTTTTTTACCCATCCATCCACAGCTTCATTGGTATAAAGATTGTATCGCTCTTTATACTGCGTCACCTGACCCCCCCCACCAAGCCGCTGTATTTGACGACTTGGGAGCAGTAGGGCTGGAAGTTCATACGTTTAAATCGTGGAAATGATCGATTTGAAAGTTTACCCGGGAAAATTACGAAGTAGAGAGCAAGCCAACGGCAGTTTTGATCAAATCGCCAATTTTCATACAATGTTAACCGTGTGTAACTGGTTATTTAAGACGGGAAAAGAGATGAGAAGATGTGCCTGTACATTCTTCAACATCATGCATCAAGTAAGCAAGAACATAAATATGTATCTTCCTCCAGGGAACCATCTCTGTTGCCATCTGTAATCATCCAGATAGCATGCTTTTGTTTCATTCATTGTTTTTGCATCGTTTTTTACGGTATCTTGACTCGGTTGGAGTTGGTTGACCAGCCTTTGTCGTTTACTGAGTGCTATAGTGGGTCCTCTGCCGCCACTATCAGTCCGAATGGAGACGTTAGAGATATTAAAATCTAAAAGGCAGGCTGCCATGAGATTTATTGAGCACACGTATTCTCCTCAGATATAAAACTCTTTGCATTTCGAAGACTCTATGAGCTACCCTCAGGCCCAAAAAACCTTGCACACCAGGAGTCTTGCAGTATTTCCATGACTTTGATAAAGCACAGTCATGCTCCCAATGGGATAAAACCCTTCTGATTTAAACAACCATGTGGCCTTTTTTCAGGTTCCCCTTCATGAAAAACTTAACCTGCTGCAAGAAAATCCTCTGAGTTGTTTAGTTCATCCAACACAACACTTGTTGTTAGAGGGGCTTTTCACTTTTTTTTTAACCTTGATTAATATTAGCTGCCAATTGCAGATGCAGTGTGCCAAAAAATCATGACTTGTAACCTTTAACTGCTAACATATATAACATACTGTATATTAGCACTATTTTAGGCTGCTAGCAGGCCTTCAAGGGAAATATGAACTACGAATTGTTATGCCAATGGATTAGACCTCCACTTTTACGCTCTCCTGTGGTAACATTGAATGTTTTTACAAAAATGGTGGCTTATTAAATCCTTGAAAAGTTCTAATAATGAAAGACGTCCATTGTTTTAATTTAGGTGGATGGTGTTAAATGGTTCATTAGAACAGTTTAATGCTAATGATGAGGACCTCTAAAGCAGCATGAAACAAAAAATATATAATCAATTGTGTGGAAGACTATCAGGCAGTTCCCTTTAAAGGCTTTGCACATGTAACACTAACTCATTCTATAATGAATTAGAATACACAATTACAGTAAATGTCTTAATAGAAACATCAAGCTCATATATTGATGAAGTAATAGATCAGTCTAACTGCGCGACACACACTGTCGACACCTGCATCTCTTTCTATACGCAGCCCCCCTCAGCCTCCGCTCCGCAGCCCGCCCTCCTGTGTGTGCAGCGCACGGTGGCACTGCCAGGTCACACACTCCAGCCTAACCTGCTAATGGAGTTTGCATATGCAGCCCGCTCTCCACTGCCAGCTCGCCATTAATATGAATCACTCTCTGGAGGCCCCCCCAAACAAGCTGGCAATTTGTCTTCACTAGCGAGCCGCTGAAAGGCCTACATATTATATTCTCCGAGGTGGAAAGCGCAATTCGAGGCAGGGTGGGGTGTTATGAGGTTGGTTTTCATACGCTTGACAGGGTGTGGTGGTGGGGGGGGTGAACAGTTATGTTACACAAGAGTACAGTTGGGTGTGCCTGTGTTACTGCATGGGGGCGTGGAATTGCCCAAACAGTTAAAATGTTTACGTCCTTTCAGGCGAGCAACAGCGTTGTGCGCTTGCATCACTTGGTCCCTTTGCTTGGTGAGAGCTCTTGGCTCTACTGAGCCCTATTATCCGCCTTTGCTAATCAAGTGATGGGCTCAAATTGAAACTACTCATAGGAATACTTCTTCAGCGTAGGGCAGCGGGAGATTATTCTCCAAAAATATGTCACGGGCTAGAGGGAGCTTGAATTATGAGACGCAAGCTCTTGAAACCCTGATTTGATCATATCCAGACTGCGGTTTCCTATGTACTCCGCCGCTCAGGCAACACTCAACAGTGGCTGGGAAACAAAAATCTTTCTAGTCCTACACACCCACACAACAAATGCCACTTGCTCAGCTCCAGTGTGTGGCCTGAAGAGAAACAGAACAGTTGCTTTGGGGTGTTTTTTTTGTGCCAAACGAAGGAGAGTTTCAAAATGAACCACACACACACACACACACACACACAGCACAACCCAGTAGGTCAGAGACGCTTGCATCATGGGTTTATAAAAAAAAAAAAAAAAAAAAAAAAACTTCTTTCTGCGCTGGTGGCCTTTCTCCAGCTATGTGCTCTTTGTTACAGCGTCAGCCCGGGCGAAAAGCTAGTGGAGTGTGTGTAGTCCTGCCAGTGCTGCTGAAAACATGAAGACGTTATAACCAGTTAACTCTGCAGGACCAATGTTCTTGTCCAGCCATTAAATCATCACCTCTTATGAAAGCGGTGAGAAAGTTCCACAGCGTCGTTATGTAACACTTGCCAGCACCTCGGTTATAAAGGCTTCAATGTGGACGACCAAAAACAACCACGCAGCCAAGTGATGTGTCGCCATGGTCACTGCTTAGCTGGCAACCCATCTGACCAGAGACTGACTTCTAATGAGCTCGCTTCTCAAAGGCAACGCAGCACACCCGCAGGCTCTGTCAGCAACTGTTTGTGTGCGGCTCCTTGAAATGAATTGTTGATTAGTCGAGGTTGAAGTTGAAGAGTGGAGATGACAGATTTCCGGTTGACTGGGTCTCATTAGTGTAAAGGATGGGAAAGGATGTGTTGTCCAAGTAAGAATAAACAGAAAGCAAGAAGGTTTTAAATGACCTACAGCGTGCCATCTATCTCTAACTAAATCTAATGTTGGGTTGACGTCATTTCCTCCAACTGATAATACACCTTTTCTCCACAATTCCCTTGAAATAAATGGCATTTACCTTACATTAGTGAGTTATTTAAAACTGCAAAACAAGCAGGTGGAAAAACACACTGCACAACTCTCCACATTAAATCCTGTGAAAAGAGGAACCCATAATGACTTCATCCTACTGATTAGTATCAGTAGGAAAGGCCAAATTTTGAATTCCATTGTTGTCCAAAAACTATTTAAAAACACGTCACTGAGCTGCATTAAGTGACAAGTTATTTCATTGTGTATATATATTACACCAGGAAAAATTCCTTATATGTGTAAACATACTTGGCAATAAATGGTTCACAGTAAAACACACCACAAAATAATTAATTTTGGGACTTCTTTTTACTGAGGCTACATGCTTGAATTTCTGCTTTTTCCTCCAACACAGCATTAGCTTGCCAGAAAGTTATTTTTTTTTACTCTCCTTATTGTGACCATGGGCCGCGACCTGGCCTTGATCAGGTTCAATTTATACTTTTACTTGTTTTGTTTAAACCCACAAAAATAAAATAAAACTAATAAGTCGAAAAACAAATCCTTGTCTCGTAAACCCACCCAAACTACCACTGGATCCTGCCGCCAACGCCAGAATGTGACCACGGGCCGCGACCTGGCCTTGATCAGGTTCAATTTTTACTGCACCTTTAATACTGCTAAAGACAACTAAAGCGCTTGCAGTTTAAAATGATCCATGTGGCAGTGGATGGCTAAATGACACAGGATTATTTCAGGAGTATCACATTTATTATAATCAACAACTTTGACACAATATTAAAATACAGGACGTCCAGCACATCTAAAAGGTTAAAACCAATACAACTAAATGAAATAACTAACATAAAACTAAGTAAAACAAAACTATAAATATAAGCAAATAAAGGAGTTAAACAAAACAGCAGCGGCAGTCAGCGTCTTGAGCCTGGAGCTGGACCTAGAGCAAAAGACAGATAAGCATGAACTCACAGCAAATATGCCTCAACTCAGGGAGCCAACGTCCACACCTACCGAAGCCTTGGAGTCAAAGAGAGAAAGAGGCAGCTCATGGTGTGGCTTTTATGGTGGCCCAAAGTAATTGGGAACTAGGAAGTAGGAGGGGCTAAGGTCTACTCAGCCCTACAGCAGCCCAGGAAGAACATTTCCTGAGCCGGCTACATTCTGCCCCAGTTTTTTGTTTTTTTTTTAAATTGCCGGCCCGATAATTTACTAAGACCAGGGTCTAAAAGGAGCCGAAGTAGAACTACTAGAGCCAAGTATCTGGGAATTTGTAGCCCCGTCTGCACTTTTCCTTACTGTCGCTGGCAAATGGTGAGGGTTTGAGTGTTTACCGGCTGTCTCACGGGTAGACTTTCTTACCACCTCAGGACAGGGGGCTGGACAGGAACTAGTAGAAGCCTCAGGCGAAGCTGCTGGGGGCGCTACAAAGTGAAGCGCCAGGTCCATTTTAGGTGGGACTTGTACTCTGACAGGACGGGGGTCCTTTGGTCCAGTCGCCCATCCGACTGCCATCCACAGGTCACGCTCCCTTGTGTCAGGACTTGTTGTAGCTGGGTCAGGCTCAGCTATGGGGATAGGGTGAACACTAGGAACAGAAACAGGTGGTAGGGGGTGGTTCTAGACTTCTTGATGCCATACAACTCACACAATTGCTGAACTATTGTGCTCTCGAAACTGCGCCCTGGTCGGAGTGTAGTCGAGCTGGGACTCCAAATTTGTAAAACCACTCCTTAGTACATCTGCCACTGTAGAGGCTCGTTGATCTCTGGTTGGGATAACCTGGGTAAACTTGGAGAAAACATCAGTCAACACTTGTTCCCTCCCATCTCTAGCAGACTCCAGCAATGAGAAATCAATGGCCAGGATTTCATTAGGTCTGGAAGCCAGCAAATGGCCCATAGGAGCTCGAACCTGTGGTTGCGTATTTTTCGCAACACTGCATCTTTCACATGTTTGGCACCAGTCTTTGATCATTTTCCCCCATGCCTGGCCAATAGCACCTTTGTCGAATCAGCTCTGTGGTGTGCTCGATACCTTGGTGACCATGATGGCTGTGCAGCTGCTGGAACACTTCTTCCCACAGGCTCTCTGGGAGCACCAGCTGGTAGACACACTCTCCACCTTCAGGCCGATGGTACATCCTGTACAGAAGTCATTTTCGCATGGTGACGATCCCACTGGCGCAGCAACCCTAGTGTTGCAGGATGGAGACTGTTTCTCTCTTCACGGCCTGGCATCCGCTGTTGCTGACAAAAAAAACAGAACAGCACTAATGGCCGAGTCAGCTCCTTGCAGTGCCATCAGGTCATCGGTCGATCTGGAACAGCAGAGATAGCATGTTGGGCAATTTCCCCCACAGTCACAACAGTTCCTTGTACAGTGTCTGGCACAGAAGTCCCGGGGCGGGCCGGAATGGGTACTGCTTCGTCGTGAGACGGATGTTTCCTAGACAGGGCATCTGCATTCTGGTTGCTACGTCCCGGGCGGTACCCGCGCGGTGTAGTCAAAGACTGCCAGCTCAGCCACCCAGCGCTGCTCTGTAGTCCCCAATTTAGCTGTGCTTAAATGACTGAGTGGGTTGTTATCAGTCCATACCGTGCACTTGTGGCCCAGCAAATACTCACGGAACTTCTGTGTCATTGCCCACTTCATGGCCAGAAACTCTAGTTTCATGGAGCTGTAATTTTTCTCTGCAGGGTGAAGGCTCCGGCTGGCATAGGCAATTGGTCTAACCTTGCCTTCCTGCTCCTGGGAAAGTATCTCCCCCAGGCCGTCATGACTGGCGTCCACCTCTAAAATGAAAGGGAGGTGGAAGTTAGCATAAGCCAATACAGGTGAAGACACCATCCTTGCCTTTAGTTCTCTGAAGTTGTTTTCACACTGGGGGTCCAGGCATCCCTCAGTGCAACTCCCTGGCCTCTGCGGTTTTTCTTTCCCGTCAGGTCAGCAACCACTCTGGAGGGGTGAAGCCAGCTTGGCAAACCCCTCGACAAAACGTCTATAGTAGCTGGCAAAGCCCAGAGTTGACCCGAGTTCAGGGACAGTACCTGGGGTCGCCCAGTCGGCCACAGCAGCAATCTTTCTGGGATCTGTAGCGACACCGGCGGCAGACACTACATGCCCCAAGTATTGTACCTCTTGTTGGAAGAAATGGCACTTCTCAAGCTTAGCCTTTAATCCCCCTTTCTGGAATCGGCCCAAAACTAGGTCCAGGAGACTGAGGTGCTCATCTACAGTGAGGAAAACACAACATCAAGGTAAAGCAGCAGGGAACAGCAGTGTTGGTCACCAAATATCCTCTCCATCAGCTGCTGAAACATACTGGGAGCGTTGCATAAGCCAAATGGCATCCTATGAAACACAAATAGTCTAAAGGGGGTGACGAAAGCTGTTTTCATCTTGTCCTGCTCCGTGACTGGAACCTGATGGTAGCCACTAGCCAATGGTAGAGAACCACTTGGCTCCGGACAGGGCGTCCAAGGACTCCTCAAGCCGTGGTAGAGGAAAGGCATCCTTCCGTGTTTTGTTATTTAACAGCCTGTAGTCCACGCAGAGTCTTAGGCTACCATCCTTCCTCACCAGGACAATAGGAGAGGCATAGGGGCTACAGCTTTCCTGTATAACCCGGCTGTCTAACAATTGGCGTATGTGGGCCCCTACTCGCTCCTGCAGCAGCTGCTCCTTTTCAGACCGCAGTTGCTGCACCAAGTCTGTCAATTCCTGTAGCTCACTGGTCATGGCTGAAATAAAGATAGATCAGTAAAGGCACCGTCAATGGACGCACTTTAACTTAGTCGGAAGAACCCAAGGCAGGGCAACACCAATCACTCAGCCAGTCCCTCGATGTGCACACTGCTGTTTTGTTTAAACCCACAAAAATAAAATAAAACTAATAAGTCGAAAAACAAATCCTTGTCTCGTAAACCCACCCAAACTACCACTGGATCCTGCCGCCAACGCCAGAATGTGACCACGGGCCGCGACCTGGCCTTGATCAGGTTCAATTTTTACTGCACCTTTAATACTGCTAAAAACAACTAAAGCACTTGCAGTTTAAAAGGATCCATGTGGCAGTGGATGGCTTAATGACACAGGATTATTTCAGGAGTATCACATTTATTATAATCAACAACTTTGACACAATATTAAAATACAGGACGTCCAGCACATCTAAAAGGTTAAAACCAATACAACTAAATGAAATAACTAACATAAAACCATGCAACACAAAACCAAGCAATACAAAACAAAACTAAGTAAAACAAAACCATAAATATAAGCAAATAAAGGAGTTAAACAAAACAGCAGCGGCAGTCAGCGTCTTGAGCCTGGAGCTGGACCTAGAGCAAAAGACAGATAAGCATGAACTCACAGCAAATATGCCTCAACTCAGGGAGCCAACGTTCACACCTACCGAAGCCTTGGAGTCAAAGAGAGAAAGAGGCAGCTCATGGTGTGGCTTTTTATGGTGGCCCAAAGTAATTGGGAACCAGGAAGTAGGAGGGGCTAAGGTCTACTCAGCCCTACAGCAGCCCAGGAAGAACATTTCCTGAGCCGGCTACATTATGTATAATCTTAAGGGCTGCTCTGTCTTTGTTTTAAACCACTAATCTGATTCGAACAGCACTTGAAACAACTTGTGACCACTGTTGGCGCTGTGCTAACGAAAAGAGAGAATCCTGCAGTCGCTACTGAATAAAATGTTTTCCGAAGAGAAGCAAGTTCAGCTGAAAAGCCGGGACGCTGCCAAATTCCTCTATTAGTGAATGTTAACTCATCACTACCTTCTATCAGATATACCTTTATCTAAACAACTTCACCCCTCTGACATTATAAAATCACAATATTTTTCAAGCGGTCCTTTAATAACCTTTTGGCTTTCAGCCTATTTTACATTAACCCCGATGTGACTTAACTCCTATCTTTTATGCTTTGAGTATATTATGCTGCTACACAGCTCTTGTATTTGTCACAGAACTGCTGCCTTCTGAACCTCTTGCAAACAGATTTGTATCCTCAGTGAGATGCCATGTTTAGATAAAGGTGGACCAGAAAAAATAAATCTCTTTCATTAGGCGATGTAGCTCCGTGACCAGCAGCATTTATTAAGACTAAATAAAATGCATAATAAGTAGATTGCTTCTTGAATAGTAACTTGTTCTACTGCAGGCTCTGAAGGATGCATAGAGTAGAAAAACATGTGTTATCAGTGGTCTTGTCTTCGACACAGTGGGGAAATATTAGCGAGGAAATCCGAACTGGAAATTAGAGAAATGTTTGCGTCTTCCAAATTAATTGGAGAAACCAGGCCAGAGTATTTTCAAATATTAGATATGCGTGCTGTGCAAAGTGTCCTCCAATACACTGCTGGCTTTTGGTCTCATTTGATGCTGAAATGATTAAATTCTGAGCTCCAAATTCTAACCGTGCACAAATAATAGAATATATTTCAGCAGCTTTGGGTTAAAAGAAGTTTTCTTATTTATCTTTTTGCAGCCGTGTCTGCCAAGAGAGAGAGATACAAATATGAGACTAGTAGTTTTTAATGTATTCTTAATCTAATGACTTACCCACCATGCGTTCTTTGATACATGCATTAGAAAAAAAGAAAAAAACGCCAGCGTTTATGTTTTGTGTCTTGCTGGCTCACCTCCAGGCTTTCACTCACATTGGTGTTCGTGAACTGATGGTGCTCCTGTCATATTGTATCTGACAGCCTCCCTCTGGATCCTCAGGGATAACATATTGTAGCCAGGCCGCTTCGCCTCCGGATGTACATTTATAAAATGACTGACGCTGAGACAACACACGTGCACCGGAGTACGCAGGGGTTACGCTCGATAAGCAAATATACTCTTTATTTCGCTTTCATTAAAGGGTTCCCCTATTTATCAAGCGGAAGAGGAAAAATGCACTCCCTTGGTTTCAGCTCATCTGTTTGTCGGATGCTGTGGCACGATCATCAGTCTTGTGGAGATAGCTTGTGGACTGATGCAGAAAATATATTGAAGTAGGTTGGATTGATAGAGATGTTTTCATTTGTGTTATCATAGGTGTTGTGTTATGGAACATACATTCAGCAGAAAGTGTCATGATTACATTTACGGTATCTAATGTCTCCTCTGGCGTTCATTCAGAAGGCATAAATAAAACAACACATTTTTATTTATTTTTATTTTTTGTTTCCCTCTTCTGCTGTCATCATCTAATAAAAGAGTTTTTTTTTTCTTTCTGATTGCCTTCGCCAGGCATATACACCCCCCACCCACCTCCTCTTTGTCTGAAACCCAGTGAACATGGTCCCTTCTGCTGTCAATTTCAGCACACTTTACCCAGCTCCCCTGTTTGAAGTTCTGTCATCGCCAGGCTTTGAACTGCCATGTGAGTTTTAGCCGGCACAATGCTCGTCTCCAGAGCTTCGTCTGGTGTGAAATTGTCAGAGCTATAGGCCACATTTCAACACGGGGTTTTTGTACCCTGTGTCATGCAGAACGCCTCGCCATGGACTGGTCACGTTCAAGCATGCCCAACAGCATCCTGTTTCATTGGTTAGCGCTGCTACCTTCCTCCATATTCATGGCTAAAATATCATTTTGAGATTTGTGTTGAATTTCTTTAATTTTATGCTACCGTATACTTACACTACATAACTTTTCACACGTGACATTATGTTCTCTTATCGCCACAGTATTTATTGAACATATGTATTTACCTGTTACTTTGCAGGTTTCATAAACAAAACACATGCTCAATTTATAAGATATGATGCATTATTATAGATAAAACCCCTTATGAGTTTATAATTGTTTGAAATAACCTGCACTAGCTACAATATGCCAATGTGGTTGACGTAAGTCATTTGACCGTATAGTGGTTTTGTTTGTTTTAGCCTTTTTACTACAAATCACATTGACTTAATAACACAGTTAATCATTTTGAAAAGCACACTGCTGTGTTTTACAAATGTTAGCCCCCCCTTTTTATTCCAAGTATCCTTTTGCTTTCCATTGATTTCTGTTGGTATGAAAATCAATACGCAGGCTCTTGACACTTGCTTTATTTGTGTTATCCATCATAATAAACATCAAGTCTGCATTTAAAAAAAAATTTAAAACGTTTTAAGGTAGTTCACTGCTGACTTTTCAAATGAATCTGCACTCATTGCGCAACGGTAATGTACCATTGGCAAGAAAAATGTAGACTCGACGTTCAATGCAATAATCTCGTACCTTGAGCCAGTTTCAAGAGGCTGCTTATTGATTTTCATATCGTTCATAATGAATGTAAACCAACGTCGGCCTGGAACAAAGTACACATGATTTATTTATTATTATATATATTTTTTAGATACATACTTTTTCTATTACCAATTAATCTAAATGTCTTCATGTAATGTGAACTATTTTGGTTTACAGCCCTGCAAATTCTACTCTCATCAATCTCATTTCCAGCAGCAGGCAGCTGTTCTCAGTACGCTGCCCAGCAATAAACTGCACACACACAAAGTTAGCAACTAGCTGGTGAATATAAGGGCTCATTTAGCAGCTAGATATTTTCCTCAAGATTCTCGAAACCGAGCTTAAAGGAGAGTGAATAGTGTGAATATTGGACTGACATTCACCAGGTGGCCAGAAACACAAATCTGAATGAATGCTAATGTAGTTCTGTGTCTACTATTTTATATGTATAAAAGTAATAGTTTTCTCACACATTATCCATAACAACTTTAATAGGTTATATAGCATGTCAACGTTGGGTGGATAATTGCCCCGTAGAGTAAAAGAAAATCAATGAATGCAGCTTCTCAGTGCCAAAACTTTCAAAAACTATTATTTCCCCTTTGAATGGACTTTTCTTAAATTACTATACTTTTACATCAGTAATGGATTTGAGCTTAATTTCGAGATAATTGGCTTTTCCTGTTGCTGCCTACAGGAAATACGTTGTTTTTGTTCCTCTGAAATAGCACCGGGTCTGCTGTACTGATGCTTTTGTGCATCGGGTTCATATATGGGCAAGAGGCATCCACTCAGGAGCTTCAGTTGGCGGTAGCTGCGCTTGTTAGTCTAATAACACCAGCGGCTGGTAATGACTGGGGCCCTCTATGAGTCTCCAGCTGATGAAACCAACAATAACCCTGTGCAGGAGTCCACTTGTTAGGAGAGACCCTGGGGAAGGATGTGTAGTTGCTGCAGCGATGGCCTGCCTCCATAATGGCTGGGTGGGCTCCTGGTGGGAATTTTGTGGCTTGAAGTGCCACCAAATATGACGCCTCTGCTTTGTGTGCCCCTGAGCACCGGGCAAACACACCGTGTGCTGTACCTGCAGTGTCTCCCCCTCCCGGCTCCAAAGAATTAATGGGAGCCATAGTGCTGCCTCGGCTGGGGATTTTTGTATTTGTGTAATGCGAGGCGTACTGTATCTTTAAAATACTTTGATCCTAGAATATGCTGTATTGATGATAAGGAAGAAAGTTAATTGAATCCTATAATATTTGTGCCAATCTCCGCTGGCACTCACATAGAGATCCGGGCATGTGCACCTCATTTGAACTGCAAAACTTTATCACGTATGCACACAGCACTCGATGTTTACAAGTGGCGAAGAAACGAGGGCACCCCGAGCTCTGAGACGGGGTCCAAATGTTTCAATTTCACCGCAACATGAGCAATTAGCGAAGCGCTTATTAGTGTGCTCCCCGCTTTCTCTCGCGCGCTCTCTCTCTCTCCTTATCTGTGAATCTCGCTCACCCCTCGTGCCAGCGGGAGATGAATTTGTCTTCGATGTCCTTGGATTCCTGTCTTGTAAACACCATAGGCGGTGAGCACTGTTTACCGGTGTGCATGGCAGGCAGGCAAGCAGCCGTCTCCGGCTCCTGCATAGCTCGACTCGTGGGGCCAAACTCACCTTGTTACCCTTTTAATTAGTAGTAGCAGTTAATAGTGCCGGCCGCTTGTGCCGCCTCAGCACTCTGCTCCGACTTCAAGAATCCCTCCAATCGATATAGCTTTGAGTCCGACTGAGACAGGGGGAGAGCACGGGGGGATCCTATTGTGGGAGCAGCTCCGGTACATTCTGATGGTTTTTGGAGAGAAACCAAACAACGTACTATTTTCTTTGGTGGAACCGTTGGGGCGGGTGTATCAATATCTATTCTCCCTCTTTTTTTCTCCGTGTTCATTTGAAGGGATAACAAGGTCTCTGGGCTCCTCATGCGCATTCCCTCTCGCCCAGTTTCTCCTCTCCCACATTTCCTCTCCCTCGAAAATGAATGTAATCAAAAAGCAAAGGGTTTGCTCGGCAGATTCTATTGTGCCCTTATAAGCTTTTATCCCTTCCAACTGCCCGCCCGCCCGCACCCCCCCATGTGCTCATTTCTTTTCTTGTTTTGATTTAAAGATGCAGTGGAAGTACTTAGCATTTAGATGACATGCTGCTGGAGAGGTGTGATGGATCAGCGCCTCTTCAGAGCACTGAATTTCTTTGACAGCGCCGGGGCCGGTCGGACAGACAGAGCGACAGAGCGCAGGCCGACGGGCCGGGGCGGGCAGCTGAATACCAAGTCCACCTCGCTGCTGCAGATAGCCTGGCACAGCCGAGAGGGGAGCTGCTGGGAATGCCAATGCGCTGCCCAGACAGGCGTCTCGCCTTGGCTCCTCTGATTGGCTAAACAGATCATTAGCTTCCTGATTATGATTAGCTGAGTCATTATCTACACAAAAGTGGCTCATTCACCAATATCAAGAAGGCAAAGGAGCTGTTTTCTCCCTCCGTTCAAGGAGCACATGTTTTCATGTGCTCCTTGACCGGAAAGATGAATGTAGGAGGCAAGACGTGGTTGTTCACAGAGAAACAAAGTGGAGCACTGTTTATCACCGTACCCTACAGCAAATGTGATAAAACAAATTCTATCTGTGTGATGCCGTTGATGGGAGAAAGGAAAGGTCTCTCGGTCGTTAACGCTGATGATGAGGTGGCCATTACTCGCTCGTATTTTCTGGTCGAGGAGAGAAACGCCGTCCTCAGAGGTCATAAAAACCGGGAGAGAACAAAATAACCTTCAGCTTCCATCATCTCGCCTTAGATATAATTGGAAGACACGCCATCTGTGCTTTTAAATGGACATATGCTGCTCTGCGTCCGCAAATATGCAAAGGGAAAGTTGATTAAAGCCTTCGTGAAAGCCGACCTCTGACCTTCTACTTTTCTTTTCCAGCCTTTGCCCAAGGAACCGTCGTAGGATGCAGAGAAAAAAAACAGCAAGTATGTGAGTTTTTTTATGATGTACTTTATTCAAATTTGTATACTGAGTGTATAACCCTGCTTCAGTTAACTTCGACATACAAGCAACCAAAGACATTTTGATTGTTGCACCATTTAGAAAGCATAAATAATAACTCCAAGTTGTTAAAGAGTTCAGTTCAGATCAGCCATTAGTGTGTATTCGTCATGAACTTTTCAGTCCTGCTCTCACCCCTGAGCTTAAATAAAGATCATCCAGGACTTGGAGAATACACAATGGAATCACTCATTTCTCAGTGTGCATTCACTTTGATGGTGCAACAGAAAAGGGAAATCAAAGGAAGTTTATGGAAGTTTTTGAATGGAAACTAAAAATCCCCACTGTGGATACATCAAAGGGAGAGGCTACTTCATCTGTCCAGGCTCTCGTCTAGGACAAAGGTAGAAAACTGATATGATTGGGAGGATGTTCTTGACAAAAGCAATAACCAAAGGAAAAAGCTACATTTTAGAAAAATCCCTTTCTAAATGCCAAGGTGACAGATTCTTGCCGAATTCGATATCAAGCAGGAGTCAGGAGCAGGCTAGCCTTGGTTAACTTGACTTCCACAAACGTTCTTCTTTTCCCTTCAAAAAAACAAGAACATTTAAAGATTATAACAAAATCCCCCTCATAGGAACATTGACCGAGTATCTGTGAAGCTTTTGTATTCGGCAAGAAACAGGCATTTGGAATCTGCATGCCTTACGTCTCCTAGCCAATATTCTAAGATTGATATCCCCTCTTCCACCGAGAAAACAAAATGAATCACGCACAATTACCGAGGACAGGGAGAAAAGGGGAATTGGGGGCGTCATAAATATTTATTTGCCAGCCCTGGGAATTTGTGCAATTCTGTGTGGATTTGCCAACTCATATTTAAGTGTCTGAATGATTTATTTGGGCAGTCTTGGGTGTCACAATTGTCCACTGTCACCGTGAATCATTTATGTATTAACATTTATGGATTTATCCATATAACATATTCATGGCAGAGTTCTATTATCATCAAATGGCTTTCTTGATCAAATGATTGGCTAAATTAAGTCATTAGCTACAGAATTTCATTGGAGGGGAAATGTATTCCATGTGAAAAGGAATGTATTAGCACATACACTCACGGACCGATCCCTTTAAAGAATCATTCACACAATTTGATTTGTTCAAGCTCAAATAAAGCCCTGAATACATAAAATACAGAATACATAAAATGTCTAGTTTTATATATTTTATATAATGGCTTTTTGTCAGACATGTTTCGGAAATGATTCATTATTATTAGTATTATCAATGATATCAAATATATAAATTATCATTCAGACCCCTGTTTTATAATATCTAACAGTGCATAAGCAGAGAATGAGAAAACCTTAATTTGGGAATCTCATTTCATTCTTAATTGGCTCAGATGTTGTGTGTAAAGAGTTTTGTTGGAGCTGGCTCAGATGGAAATTGAAAATAGAGGGGGGTGCTGGTCTGATTATTTCTGTGTTGTTGTTTTCCTCATTTCTTGTCTTGCACCGTGAGGGTAAACAAAATAATAATATCCTCAACAGCTTAAAACTGTCTCAATCTGTGTTTTGTAATTTATTAAACAGAATTTATTTTTGAATTAAAAACAAATGAGGAGGCGCTTTTTTGGCAGGAATGTGACACAAAACAGACGCATTAGTAGGCAATCAATGCCATTGTCTCCCAAAATGGGTCGTGAAATCCTCAGGATTTTTAAACTATCTTCTTTCTCCGTTCCTCCGCAGGTCCATTGACATCCATGCTACGAAAGGAACTGAGACCAATCTCTACACCAGAACATTGTGTCCATTCACCAACGAGATTCCCAAACTTAACACCAGGTTTAACCTTCAATACTAAAATACATAAATAGCGATAATCCAGAGTTTCTCCAATCCCCACAGTGAAAGACCCTCGGCAGACACTTCTGAGAACTCTGAGAAGTCTAAAGTGAGCAGCATGGTACTTCATACTCGGCATTGAATCTTCACCGCAGCCAAATTCGTGGACACATCACAGAACAAAATCCCTGTGAGGAACATTTATCAACGGGGCAGTGGAATATTCATTGAAGTACCTTACCTTTTATTTTTGTCCTTGTTATCCAACATCGGCTCTGCAGGGGACGGCTCCTTGAAGATTTTTTGTACCTTTGTGGCTTGATTTAGACTTGTCAGAAGGTCTTTCAGAAGTCGATCCCGTTCATCTTCTTTACTATCCCTGCTATGAAGCCGTCCGGGGTTGTATTCCAGCCAAGTTTCTTTAATGACAGCTTACTGCTGAAGAGTAATGACTCTGCAGAGGTTGAGCCAGGCCGTATTGTCCATTGGATTCTTTCTCTCATTTGGCTGATGGGTGAAACTTTACACCTCTGCAGATATACACACAGGACGGGAGGTTGTGAGAAAGCATGACACGTGGCACAGAGGAGACGACAGAGATGAGGTGACTTAATGACCGAAGGTCACGATGATGAAATGTGGACATTTTGAGCGTCTTAGCTTATAACTTATGTTTTTTTATGTGGTGCCAACATAGACTAGAAGAGTAGTTTTTGTCAATGAACCTCACACATCTTGTACACACCACCGGGAGCATTTAGCAGATGTGGACACCTGGCTCATGTTAATGGTCTGTTTGTTTGTGCGCGCGTGTTTTTGCCTCTCACCACGTGGGAATATGTGTGTGTGTGTGTGTGTACGCTTGTGTGCCTGTGTGCGAGTGTGACCATCCAGAGATACACTGTGAAATAATTCATATCCAATGCATCATTCATACTCTTGTATATTTTTGGGACATGCCCAGAGCTCACCATCTGGCAAGAGAAGCATTTGTGATTTTACAGATGTTGGATCTCAATGGAATCGTCACGGGTGAATCGTGGGATTGACTTTTCTTTTCTTTCGTGTCTTTTATTTAGTACATAGAGATATTTATACTGGGGGGAGTCTGGGTGGGGGGAGGGGGGGGGGGGGGGGGGGGGGGGGGGGGGGGGGGGCAATGTGTTGCATAAGTTAAATTCTGTAATTAAAATCAATTCATGAGTGATTAAATGTATTCCGAATCCTTGTCTAAATTGACTATATTTTGATATGAAATGTTTTGGCCAGCTGGACGTGCTCTTTGCTGATTTCAGATGCTTGATATATTTGAAATGATGTATATATACATATATATATATATATATTCAATTAGTGTATTTTATGTTCTGTGGGTCTCGTTTCAAGCGGAGGTAAAGCAAAGGAGAAGCACAAGAGGCATTCTTCTGAGACAAGTACAAGGGGTGGACAAATTAACACGAACACCAGCAAGATATTACAGAAAAACAGAAAGAAAATAAAACACAATCCAAATACCACAATGTAATAAGGTACCGTCAACCAAAAGTCTAAAAAAAAAAATAGCCTTTACATAGCAAGTGTTTATTGCAGGGCAATTACAATAGATTTGCACAGTTGTTCCTGTTAATGTGTCTACACCCTGTTATTTTTTGTTCATTTCTTTGTACTAAAAGATCCTGTACATCTCCATCTTAATGTATGCATTTGAGGATATAAAGAGAGCGTTCGCTCCTGGGAGCTGCGGAGTGTGTATTTGGTGTGTGTGCGTGAGTGTTTTTCCAGGTCAACAGTGGTCTGTGAGTGAGAAAATACCAATTTCCACCTGATCCCATACCTTTGATTTCATGCTGCCTTTATTTAGCGCTTCTTTGGTTTGCGCTCACCGTAAATAAATTGCCCCTTTGAGTGACTGTCAATGCAGGAACTGCTGCTGCAGTCGCACACAACAAGGCAGAGGCAGAGTCGATCTGGATTTTAGCAAAATCTAAGAAAAGAAACAACACATATCCAGACCTCTACTGGCAGAGTGATTTAAGAAAATGTCAACACCTGACAGTCGGTGAGAATTTATACCAGCATATATAATCAAACTTAGTTCTGCCAGTTCTAGCACAGAGCCGCAGACTCTCTGCTGCATGAGGGACTATCGAGGGCCCCGAGCTGAGGGAGTGTCCTTAAATTGGGGCTGTAAATGCTTTTTGTGGTCTATATGTAAATATTTTATATTTCAGTCTCTTTTGGAAGATGAGTTGCTTGAAAACTACAGTACGACAGGTCAATCATTTCCCAAACAGGGACACAGCAACTGTATCTGAGACAAACTGGAACAATAAAAAAAAAGAACAAAGTTTTCTTGTGGAGACTAAAATGAAACTGGGTAACACTTTGTATGAAGCCCATGTGTATTATATATTTTAATGTAGGCCTGCATAATGGTTTATAACTGCAGCATATTACATTGCAAAAGTTTCCGCCAATGCCTCATGTGAGGGATCATCCGCAATGTGGTGTGAAGTTATTGAAGAATAACACACACTATAACGTACAGTGTGCAGTTTTTCATACCTGCATGATGTATCATGATTTTTCCCACTTATATCATGGCCGCTTATGCCAGAAATAAACAGTAAATATTTTTGTATTTATTCTGGGGGACAATGAGCTCTTTTACGGAAAAACTTTCATCACCCAAATTTTGTTTTTTTAGTTGACCTTGGACTCCCCGAGCAGTAAACATAATTTGACTTCTTAAAAGAGAGAAGAAGCCAGCGTGTTGTAACCACTGAAACCACTTTTCTAAATGAGTAATTATTTAGAAAAGCGATGAGGGAGCTATATCAGACCTTACAAAAATCTGTTAAAATTATTTTGATATTGAGCATAATTATAGTTGCTCATAATTGTTTGACCCATGTTTTATGCACATGGCAATACTCTCTGCAATGTTTTATTTTATATAGGTATGGAGGCTTTTATTTAATTTCATTATTTAATTAAAAATAATGGCTAAGAAAGCGCAGCCTTAAGTATTTTACTCAGCAGGTCAGGTGACCATGTATAAAACATGCAATTAATCTACATGGAAGCAGACAGGAAGTCAAGTTTGCAACAATAAATAAATGATGAATGCATTCTTACTCTGGTTTAAATGTATTTGCTTTAAAAAAAATATCTCTCTTGAAACCAACAACTGATAAACATTCTCCCTGCATCGAGTGCAACGTTACAGTTCTTTCCAGGAAACCTTAAATAAATCATAAAATAAAGTGTTACCATGCTTTCTATGAATATGAGAGTGTTCCTCTGCTTGCCACAATGTCTGAATGAGATAATATAAATGGTAATGGAAATATCCGTTGTACTCCAACATGCAGCGTCATCAAGAACATTATGTGCTCCAGTTGGTTGTAGAAAATGGAAGACTTGTGGTTTCTGTGGCTGCTGCCGAGCCAGTATTCCCACTCAGCTCCCACTCAGTTAGAGATGTTCTTTCAACGAGGCCCTGCTGCTGCTCACTTCCACTTTCCAATGTCTGTCTTGCTGTCTCAGGGTTTTGAACGTGGGCTGCTGTCAGGATCAACAAATGGTACGAAGGCGGTGTGAGCTGAAAGAGCTGAGCTGTCAGGAAGCTGGTATGGCAAGCTCTGACTGAAGAAGAGCCACATGTTTGTCAGAGCTTACTCTTCGAAGGATTTAGCATTGATTTACCTAATTATTATGTTCATTCTTGTAATGACTTATGACCTTTGTATCATAGGTTATAAAGGCTTAAAGAAAGTCTTGTAATGTATTATTCGTGGTATAATGTGTTAGTGTATAAATATATCTGACACTGTAGGCATGGGATTCATGGATTTTTTTTTTTTTTTTCAGAAAAAGACCTAATTACACAGATTATGCCAAGTACTAATGAAGTAAATATGATAATGATCACCAATTAGCATTTGCTATTGAGAATCTGTCCAGTAATTGATCAATTAAAAGAGTATGCGGACATGTATTTGACTTGTGGATGGATAGGCATACGATAAATGGAGGTGTGGGAGCGAGAAGCAGGGCTCAGCTTTATTTCTGCGCTACACACCTTCTCAAGTTGTATCAGGTAGCACATAGCAACAACCGTCATGCAACATAATAGCACCTGACACTCGATCGGTTCCTGTCTTACGCGCTGCTTTTCTGTTTTCAAAAAAGTTATTGTGTCGGCGCTTGTGGGATATCGCTCCCCTCTTCAATAAAAACCTTCAGTTGCAGGATGGACAAGTGTTCCAGCACTGCAGGCCTCCGTCATTGTATTTCTGCTTTGCCACTGAGTCCTCCACATCCACAATAGATCCCCGGCCGAGCCTAATGAGACACAAACACACCCCCGAGGCTCCGGCTGGCTTGCTAAACAAAGCGTTGTCGAACAGCGCTGCAGTGTAGCGAATTAGCATTTATGTCCACATAAAAATCCATTTACTGATCCATTAGCTTAGCATAGTGCTAATGAGTTGCCAGTGATGACTCTCGGGGGACTTTGATTAGCGAGTGAATCGTCATTTAAGGTAGACACCTACCGGGCCACAGCTTTATACATGTAAAGAGTGCATGGCCCGTACTAATACTTAGTAAACCCCTGTTTTCTTCAATGCGTTGATAAGATTTAAATTTTCTTTCATTGCTTTGCAAATGCTGCCCAGACACCTGCATGTTTGCCTTGTGGGAAATGGAAGTGCCGCTGTCACATGAAATCTGTTGTACCATCCCTCAAACTAACACTGAGGAGGTGGCTGCACTCAACAATTACAAGCTGTCCCAGATAAGCAGAGCAGCACTGGCTGCAGAAAGACTTCATCCACCGTAAGTGAAAAGCAGAATACAATCAAATGTATCAATGGACTGAGCCCTAAGCGGCAGCTTGTATCGACCAAGAGATTTCTGGAGAGATTTCCGTTTTATTTTCTTGGCCCTTGCTCTATATTATTACAACAAACACTTCAATGTCAAATTCAGACCCGCTCAGGTGAAGGTAGCCTATGTGCAGCGCGGCACCACGCCACAGCCACTTGACAGCGCTGGATGTAAAGAGCAGACATGCAGCTGAATTAAACGTCTTCCACACCACTGAGTGATTTCCTATGAGGAGGGAAGCAGGCAGAATGGTATCAGCGTAACCTCAAAAAATGTTTCCTCGCTGCCAAAGCCTTTTAGTCCAGGGCCCCTTTGCGGCGCTTCCACACTGAAGGGGAGTCGGCTCCGGGGGGCCAAGATGAAGGTAGGGCCCATAAAACGGTCGTTTTGCTAGAGCAACACAAGCTAATTTATCATTCTCCAGGGGTCAGGCGACGCTCCCCTGGTCGTGAATTTTAATGTTGTTTTTTTATGGGTCTTACAGTAATAAACTCTATTTTGCTGCGAGCGTTTATGCAGAAGAGCACAACATCCTTCACTCGGCTCATTTAGTGAGTCAAGGAGAGAGGGGGCCATAGCAGCATTTAACCAATGGAGTCATCACTTTCTAACACGCAGAGGACACAATGAGGTGAAATATTGAAGGTATTGGGAAAGTCGTTCACATGCTGGATAATGGTTAATACTTACTCAGAGGAAGTCATATTTCAACAGTGATGTCATGACCAGCGTCATACTGTATCAGAATGAACTAAATCAGTTCCTCTATCACTCCTATGCCGGTGTTGTTTTTAGCCATGCTAGCGACATGGCTTTATGGATGGCAATAATAATAATAATAATACATTGTATTTGTATTGCGCAAGCGAAAGAATAGAAGCAATAGCATTATCAGTTAGTTGATTGCTCTACCTCTTTGGTCTAGAATGAAATATCTCAACAACTACTAGATGGACGGCCAGGCCCTTTTCTACAGTCATTCATGGTCTCAGGTGAATCATAATGACTTTGATGATCCCATGACTTCTTATCTATTGCCACCGTGAGGTTGACATTTTTGGGCTTTCAGCTAAAATGTCTCAACAATGGATTGACATGGCACTGGGTACGAACATTCATATCCTCCTCAGGATGAACTGTAAAACCTTTGTCGACCCTTTAACTTCCATCATCAGGTCAAAAATTTGATTTATGACCAAACTTCAGCCTCAGCTGTGCTTTAATGCTTTAAGTTGAGAGCTAATTAGCAAACGTTATCATGGTAACACACTAAACTAGGATGGTTAACATGGCAAATATTATCCATGCTTAACATTGATATATTAGCATTGTGAGTATGTTAGCATATGTTGATATTAGCAGTTAGGTCAAGGCACAAAACCAAGAGCATGCTGGATAAAGTCGTCAGAAGTCCACTTTTCTGCAATGTTTCATCTAAACTAGATGTATGTTCAAGAATAATCACTAAAATAACAGTTTTAAGAATACGATTGAGTTTTTTAAAAATAATTTACATTGCTACTTTAGCAATTTATTGCTTGAAAAAGTATTGGTGTCAGTGCAGCTGCCCAAATCTAATTGTGAATTGTCTTTAAATGCCAGGCAGCCTCGTGTCAGAGGTCACATTTTGCCATTGACCCATTTACGCAGCAGGAAATTCACTGTGATGAGGGTATGGATCTCCATGCAGGCCCACTGACTTGTTTATCGAATTTTAAAAGGTTGAATGGCACCATTTAACACTGGGGTCAATTCATCACATGATTGCTTCCTGCCACATCTGTCTCACTGATCCCCAGCTCTGCTTGCAGACAATAAACAGGCCTACTGCTGAGGACTTGGTTGTTTATCTGAACACTTATTGCCTTTGCACTCACCGGCGGCTACTCATCTCTGGTGCACATGCGGAGAGAACACCCAGAAGTCACAGAGGACGCTGGGTACGCGCGTTAGAGAAGGTAAAATGTACATTTTATTAGGGCAACAACAGAGAGACGTAACAGGCACAAAGTCAAGTGCAAAGCCTCATTAGACGACAGCAGAAACACAGAATACTCAATTCAAGGACATCACTGAGTCAAATATTTGAATTGAGAATGTAATTGTGTTATTCATTGAAGAAGTGCGAGGGGGAAACGACCTTAGAGGATAAGGCTGGAGGTATTATATTTGCCATATTGTCAACAAATCCCATGAAAAGACTAAAGTCAACAATGGACTGATCATTACATGTAACAATTGTTGTTTACTTTGCCAAAGCCAGATACAGTTTATTCATCTGTGGCATGGAGATCCCTACACACAACAACGTCACATCAATTGCACATCTGTTGCACCGGGTGTCATGTTCCTTCATTAACATGAACTGCAGTTTATTTTGACATACATCACACGCTGCTGAAGTCTCACGAGAACACCATGTATTAAATAGTAAATGGTCCTCAATACATGCACTATTTACTCCTGTGTGAATAATGTTTGCTAAAAGCTACAGCATGTGTTCTGAAAAATTGTTAACGCATTTGTAGAAATTAAGACTATATATTTGTGACCAGTTCTTTATAAAATGCACGTGTTCAGTATGAACAGATGGGCTTTAAATTGAGTGCAACAGACAGCAGAGGGAGTTCCGAAAATATTGAGAGACAGACTAACATGGGGTTTGAAGAAAACAACCACAAATATTTTGAATAATGTCAGCGTCATGCTTTAACTTTTCAGAATAAGGCTTAATAACTTAATGGATGGACCCGTACAGCACCTTTCTAGTCTTCCGACCACTCAAAGCGCTTTAACACTACATCATTCACCCACTGATGAGAGGAGCTACCATGCAAGGTGCCACATCAGATTATCAACCATTCACACACCGTAGGCGCAGCTACGGGAGACATTTAGGGTTAAGTGTCTTGCTCAAGGACACATCGACATGGGCTAGCGGAGCTGGGGATCGAACCGCCGACCATCTGATTGAAGGATGACCCTGCTCACCACTGAGCCACAGTCGCCCCTTTGAGAAATCTCTATGCAGCCCCGGTGTAAAAGTAAGGGATTAAAAACAAGTTAGTTCCTAATTAAGTTGGATGAAAATGATTTAGTAAGGCAGTTCATCTGAAATACATTTTGTTTTACAAAGAAAAACAAATCAGTTTGACTGAAAGATTAAGAAAACTTTGCCATAAACAATGCAGGATGTAAGTAGTTTGTGTAAGTAAATCGTGTCAATGGAGAAAAAATAATAGCTCTCTATTTAATCTGTGTTAAATAGCCTGAAATCTCATTGAAGCTAGCGGGAGTAACTTTAAAGATGCTAATTGCTTAGCTATGTGCTGCTAATTATGTGTTTTGGTATTATCGGCTAGCAGTAGAACCATTAAGTCACTCCTATTTATATATTTCCTAAGTAGTTAGAAACTATATGTGCTTATAGTTGGCTCATAAGCAAATGGTTAAGCACGTTAAGAAAAAGAAATGTTTCCATAGAAACCTGAGAGGATTTAAAGTGTGTGGTAATATTCTGGCATAATCCATTTCAGTTTAGCATATTTTTAATAAGGGTCCTTTAGTTAAATGTTATTTTCAAAGATTGCTATTTGTTATTTTAAAGGAGTCTTTAAAACAAATTTCCCTTTGGGGATTAATAAAGTATCTATCTATCTATCTATCTATCTATCTATCTATCTATCTATCTATCTATCTATCTATCTATCTATCTATCTATCTATCTATCTTATTGTTTTGTTTTTGTTTGTCAAAAGAGTAAATATTATCAGTCAGTAATCTTCCATTCCAAATACTTGCCTCGGGTCAGTTATTTAAAGGAGGGCAGAGTCAACTTGAATAGATCTACTGTTTTGTTTGACCGTTTATTTGTTCAGTCGTACCGTATTAAGTTTCACCCAAACAGGTAGAAGCTACCTGAGGAAAAACCAAACACCCCATCATTCCTGTCTAAAGTTAATTATAGCAAGTTAGGCATATAATCGAGTGATCGGATGCTACATTTATATTTATTATGGAACATCATCCTATATACTCCTGTCATCCTAATCTTGGTTAAATATTGAAAGATATTCATGAAAGCTTTTTTAAAGACCGGCATCATGCTTTTGAGATTATACAATTATTGTCCTGCTGTAACTAAAGCACATATTTTACCTCTTGTTTTCTTTTCTTTTTATATTAAATAAAAGATTGTCTTGCAATGTCAATTAACCAGATAGAGTGCACTAATAATACAATTAAAACATATTTATTGTGCATGTAATTATTGTCTGTAAATAAGGCTGAATAACCCGAAGCTGTCTATCATTCAGACTTGCGCCTCAGTCCCATGACGGGTGATTAAGCCCGATCCATATTTTCCCACCAGTACAAACTCCCTTTTTCATGCCTCCAACCAAAGAAATGAGATATCCTCAACTGGGAAATATGTAAAAAAAAAAAAAGGTCTGTCATTGCAGGCAGTCTGTCATTGCCAGTCTTGATCAGCTCAAACGCTGCTGAGCTCAGTGTACTGTCCCGGCCCTCCTGACTCAAAGACAAGGTCCTCTGGGTTTTAGCTGCGACAGACTGAGGGTGTCAGGAGGGAGTCCCAAGGGTGTGTGTTTGTGTGGGAGCGTGCACACTCGCGCACGTTTGTGCTACCCGCTTAAGTGGGCATACATGCATCTGCTTTTGTGCACCAGTGCATGATCTAATGTGTGTTCAGTTGCGTGTATGTGCTTGCTGCTCATACACTAAGTGTGTGTGCATGCTCTTGCTGTCTTATATGTATGCGTGTGTGTGTGTGTGTGTGTGTGTGTGTGTGTGTGTGTGTGTGTGTGTGTGTGTGTGTGTGTGTGTGTGTGTGTGTGTGTGTGTGTGTGTGTGAGAGTGTGTGCGTGTTTGTGTGTTGTTGGAGGCTGAGTGCACGAGGTCCAAGTTCTCGTCTGTGAATCACATGTCTCCCATCAGTCTGACAGCATTAAGCCGAGCCCAATCAATACCCTGAGGGCCTCCAATCCCCACAATTGAACGACACAGAGAGAGACAGACACACCAAAGGGTGGCTGAGAAAGGGTGAGAGGGGGAGGCAAGGAGAGCGTAACAGAGAAACGACGTGTAAAGTGATGGATAAGGGCACTGAAGGCAGATAAAGTGTCCTTGTATCATTTATGTCCTTGCATTTGACTCACGATTGGATGTTTTCTGACTGTCAAAAACTATGGCACCCCATTGTTTATATCCATCCTGACTATATGAATGCATGTCTTGCCTTTATAATGAGATCCTAAAGAATGCAACCCATGTGCAACTTGTATTAGTGCTCATCATCATCGGCCATTTTATGGCCAAAACGCTGAGATTTTTTTCATTTAATAACAATATTCTGCACTCTGATAGGACTTGTGGATCGAACCATAGACTGTCTATAAGAAGTGGACGTAGTTGTTGTGACGTCACCCATTGGTTTGTGGACTGCTACTTTAATTTCTCTCGTTTGGCAATTTGGCCATCGACATCTTGGATTTTTGCTGTCGTCATCTTATTTATTTGCAACCAGTGAACGGAAGTGCCCTCACTGGAACTGTGAGGCAGAGACGCGGTGGTGGAGACGCCGTACACGGCTCTGGCAGCGTTAGCAACCTGTCAATCACGAGGTAGAAGTTGGATCATTTTCTCGTAGATTTGTATACAATCAGACTTTTTTTATAACCAGAGTCGGACCCTGGTTGCCATTAGAGAGAATGCAAGTTTAAGGCACTTCTGCATTGGCTTCACTTTTCAGAAATGGAGGTTGCCGCCTGGATAGAACCCAAGAGCAGGCAGAAGGCATGAGAGGCAGAGATAGACAGCAGACAGCAGTCAACTTTGGAAAGCTCTGACAACCGACAACTGAATAAAGATTCAGCAGGTAGCTGTTTTCATCCCCAAAGCTCTAAAGACAGACTGTACACTACCTTCTCAGCACCAGCAGACAGACACAGTTAGTGATGAGTTGGTGACCATAGCTGAGCATTAAGTGGACAGCAACGCTATTGTTGCTCTGTATCTGCTCGGTGTGCGAATAGACAAGTGTTTTCACTTCAGAGTTGATCATATGTCAGTGATGGTAAGTGACCAAAAAATCTTGAGAAAAGTAGCACTCATAGCAGCGTGGCTAAGCCTTCAGCATGAGCACAATGCAGGGGAAAACAAAAATCTGGTAGGAATTGTATAGAGTGCTTGCAGGGATGACATTTTTTTGTAGACCAACCCCAGATGTTAGCATCGCACTGGTTCCCTCAGCAGGAAGCCAATGAGATTTTCCAATTGGATTTCGTATCATGTTTCTATCACAGAACAAAAGTTAAAATCTCTTAAGCTCAACCACAGACCTTATTTCAGACATCTAACCAAAAACATTTAAAAGTGCAAAAATGCTGACTCATTTCCTGCTGCACTCTATCTAGGTCAATAATTAGACAATATGTGCTAAAATAATTATGTTGGATGTACACTTGAGTCCCCCACACACTACAGTTACTAAGAATGCAAAAGTACAATATAAAGAAATACAATGACACATTAATTCGTTCATATTGGCTTGTGATAAAAGTTACAAGGGCAGATAGATGGATATATAGATGGAAAGATGGATGGATGGGAGAGAGACAGACAGAGCAAGCGTGTTTTGCTCTTTGTCCCCTGGGGGGTTCATGTCCAGATGGCTCATTGGAAAGAATCCTCCCCCTCATCCACAAGAGTCCTGTATCTCATGCAACACAGAGGGCTTGTTATTCCTCACTGTTCCTCCATACTGTGGTCTGCGGTCTTTACTCTACAAGACCCGTCATGTCTTTGATTCACTTTGCTCGGAGCTCGTGTCAGTTGTTGTGTGTCTTATTAAGTCGCTGCTCCCAACCAGAATAGCAACGAAGGGACTTTGGTGTGTTGATAAGAAAGATTTGATGTTCAAGCTCAAATGTCAGTCCTAATAAAAACCTATTACTCTCTGCAAGTGATGGAGCATTTTCATCGTTTGGTTCACATATTGTTGAATATTTTTTTTCCCATATCGGGAGGTGCACGCTTTGGAAGAAAATTTAAATACTCTCCCTTCTTTGATTTGAAAAAGAAGAAGAAAAGAATCCCAGTCAGCAGTGCTGCTTTTCATTAGGATTTTTAATGTGCACCTCTTTGGCATGCAAATCAATGAGTTAGCAAAGCGGCGATTGGAATTCCACACATGTGGGCATTTGATCGGAATTTCCACCAAGATCCATGGCGCAAGTCGATCAAGGGTAATTCACTATGAAACATCCAGAGTTACGCTTCGGTGGGCGCATCTGGCCCCCGCTATTCATTTTGTTTAGCCATTCCAATGTGGCAATCAAAATGAATTAGCATGACAATTTTATTTCTGAAAAGGCATAGGGCCCATTTTTATTGATGAATTTCAAAAAGGATTTGACAAAAATCCTTTGAAATTGACGCCCCCCCCCCCCCCCCCCCCTCTTCCACTTCACCTTCAGGTATCCGTGTCTTTTGTGTGAATGTGGGCACCGTGAATGTCCATATCAGACGTAATCATTTTGTATCACAGTCCAGAGCTGTATTTGAACTTCGGAAGGTAAGAACCAGAGTTGATGAAAAAGTCTGAATATATGATGATAATAGACATAAATCTCCCAATATGTTGTGTTAGAGAGCCGCACTGCTCGTTCCAATCTTTTCCTCATTTTTTTCCGTGGCTTTAATATATCGTAATTTTGATGATTAATGGTTAGTTTTTAACAGTGTTCAAGGTGATATGGGCATATCAAATATCACTTATAGTCTACCATAAAATGTAATATTGCTTGGGTATAGATAAGTTACAGTCTATGTCAAATTTTCAGCCAAAGAAGATTCTTATAGTCCAGAGGTTCATACCATTTGTATATACTACATCTACAAATAGACCTGTTTTGACCAACAAAAACATACAAACTTCCTGTTTTTGTCAAGAATTGCTACTGTTGTATTTTCCCATAAGGCCCATTGAGATATTGTAATTGGCTATATGTTCAATGAGGTTTGCACAACTTACTTTGTGCTTTGTGTGGAGAAAAGAAGAAGTAAAACCAACCAAACTAAATTGTCTTTGTTTTGGATATTTTCAAATTAATATCTATGTTTAATCTCCTCTCAGAACTAGTTCTGCAATGATTATTACATTTACTGTTATATGTTTATGAGGGATGTCATGAGAACCAATATTTTGGTACCTGGATGCCAAACATCTGCAAATGTGATGCTACTAAAGTATCACAGTTTCCGTCAGGGCTTAAGACGAATGTAATCTCGGAGACGATAGAAAATGTGTTTGGGATGCAGTAAACTCACTATCGATGCGCCCAAGGGACATCGAGTGTTTTTCCCAGATAATTATATGTTGTGAACAACGGCAGGATGAGAGGTAGTTAGCTAAACTTAATGTGAGATTTTTTTTGTTATACATCATGATGCGTTCAGGCTCTATTCAGTGAAAGTCAATTGCCTTGTCAAATGTAGTTTTGGCAAGAAACGTAATAAATAAATGATACAGTTAAAAAACAATTTAAATTTTAGTGGTATTTGTATTGACTACTAAATATTTGGTATTGTGACATCCCTGATATTTACTCACACCATCATCATATCATTTGATGATTATGATATGATATGATTACAATTGCTTGTGGAAAGGACATGAATGTGTGTACCAAATGTTTTGGCAATATATCCAATGGTTGAGAAATTTCAGTCAAGAGCTTCTACTGTATCTCAACCTGCTGGCCAAGCGAGGGAAAAGTATATAACAAAGACTGGTCTAAAGTTATTAGGACATAGCATCTGGGAACCATCAATGGTTGAGATATTTTCACTGGATGAGTGAAAGTTTTGACCTGCTGTCGATGCTAGATGAGACATTAGGAATTCACCAAAGTCATCCGGATTCATCCTCTGGGTACCGTGATCGATGTACCTAATTTCATGTCAATCCATGCAGTAGTTGTTGAGATATTTCATTCTGGACCAAAGTGGTCAGCCGACCGACTAACCAATATTGCCATCCCTATAACCACGTAACGAGTGTGGCTAAAAAGAAACCCAAGGAGAAATCAATAATACTCTGACTCTCCCCCCTTTTCCCCTCTCAGCTGTACTCCAAGACCAAAACACAAATCACAATATCAATCGATTGCATGTGCATGGAACTCATTGTGGCCCAGAATGGCAGACAGGGCTTTTCAGAAGTGCTGCATGAGCCTGATCTTCCCACTGTGAGAGCTTTCATGGGCTGGCCCAAACCTCTGTCTCTTATTATGAATGATAAACTGCTTGACGCCACCACCTGCATCACAGTGTTCCCCAGCCGAGCAGCCCCTCAAACACCCCTGGAAGCGCAACAGCCGGCAAAAACGTACACCCACGCCTTGCATCACCCCAGCTAGATGGCCATTATTTATGTTACCTCCCACCAGGAGCTGTCAACAGTATAACTGCAGGCCTGCTGCTACCGGTTGTTAGGGTTTTCCAGAGAAAAACCGAAGGGAATCTGATGCCCTGGGAGCCATGGCACGACCACCATCTCTGCTATCATCAAAGAGCAGCTGGTGTTTGATCTGGCCCAGATCAAAAGGTGAAGGACGTAACTGTCCTGTGGTGCTACAAGAGAGCAAGTGAAGTCATGCAGAGAGAGAGAGAGATGGAGACTGCAGAGAGGGAACGCTGTATTACCAAGGAGAGGCTTGTATAATTGAGACCAATGGGAGTCCTTCTTGGGTCTTAGGGGGATTTCCCAAAAGGCGTCATCAGTGTTTCTTCAAAAGCAAAAGCTACATGTCACTCTGCTCACAGATCTTTATCCTCCTCAACACTTGAATCCAATAAAGATACAAGCAGGATCACATCATTATCATAGGAAAATAAAGAAGACTTGAGGGGTGGAAGCTCTAACAAGTTGGCACCTCATTGGTTTTCCACAAGAGGGTTCTTACCGACTTTTGAGAAGAACATTTTTCACTCTCTTTTTTTCTTTTTCAATGTCAACCCTCGACAAAGCCCATCTGGATCTGTTCTATTGATGTTCGATGGCCAAGGAAGTAGCTTTTGGCCCTAATCATTTGAAAGCACATCATCTCCCTCCCGAAGGCGCATTCTCATTAGCTTCAAAAGTGCATCAAAGAAAACAAAGTCAAGAACATGTGAAAGGAAGCAAGAGAGAAAGAAAAAGACAGAGAGGGAGAGAGATCTGGTTTGCCTCACCATTCATCATCATCCATCTGTCTTAAAGGCTTGGCTCAGATCCATCGTAGTGGAATATGTTGATGAGGAAGAAAGACAGAACGGCAGCGAGGGAGATGGAAGGAAGGAGTGATTAGCAGAGTGAAATGAAGAAAGGAGGAGGGCCACTGGATGAAAGCGAGAGAAAGGAAATCAAGCAAGAGGGATAGAGGACAGATAGATGAAGAAAGAGGGCAAGTAACAGACCGACAATGTTCTCCATCAGATCAATGCTGCGTGTTGGAGGCCGCAGCGGCAGCCCTGAATGCAGAGACGCTGTCTACAGTCAATTAGACGAGCTACTTCACCTCCTCCTGTCAGACGCTGGTTAGAGCCCCCAGCAATCATGGCAGGTCTTCCTCTTCCTCCAGACTCAGACAAGCTTCCCATTGCTCTGTTCCTGTGTCTACATGAGGTTACGTGATGTGAGTGTGCGATTGAAGGCGTTCAGGTGGGAGCACAAAAGTTGGTCTATATAAGTCTGCTTGAACTCTTTGTCTATCGGTGTTGGGTTGGTTATTTGAACAAATAAATACATAGTAAAGAGTAGTGCACTGCCTCTTCCCTGAGCTTTTCCATGGGAAGCATCCAAATAAGACACAAAACTAAAAAAATATTCCTCCTCCTGAATTTCAAACGGTAATCCCATAAACTACTTTCACCAACACTTTACTTGGTAGTGTGTGATATCCCAATGTTGATGTCTTTGCTTTTCTATTTAGAATGCTAAAAACGATCCGTTTAATAATATTTTGTGATCATATTATGTCATGCCCCTCCTCCTTTCATCCTATTCAAAACAGTCCTTGAAAGTCACCTTCTGTCAACACGACCAATATATTCGGCTTCGTTGTTGTTTCTCCCACACCCCTGTCCCTGCACTCAACAGTCAGAATAATCTTACCCCATTGGCATGTTTCACTTCTTTTAAAGGCTTTCTGAGTGGGTATCTGCAGTGTGTGGCTTGTAAACACAGCTTGCAAAGTGACCCATCTCTCTCCAGCTCAACAAGACGCAAAGGTCACGGCCTCCTGAATGCAGCTCCCAGAATTAAGCAGCGACTGCCTCCGAAACCTCAGGGAGCTGCTCGGGAAGGACGTACCTGAACGAGCCTAAGTGATGAGGTGATATAGAAAGTAACGGTTAATATCCAATGCAGTGTTTTTGTGTTGCTTAATATCCACCATCATGCAGTGGCTCTGATTGCATGAAAAAAGAGAGCACATCACGTTTTTAATTCAATGGGGAAATGTCCCGACCACTCGTTTCAGTGATCTGAAGAGATTTGTAAAATGAAGACGAACTCACTTAAAGAAAATGCAATTTGAAGATTAAATACTTAATTGCATATTTAGATTGTTGCGGCATGTTTTCACTCAGTGTGGGATTGTGTGTCTGTGTGTGCATGTGGTCCGTTTTTAGCACAAGTGGTCACCAGATAAAGCCGAGCCGAGGGGAGTGTGTGTGATTTATCGAGAGAATGAGTGAGTCCGACTGAGTTTGAAGGAGTACGTGCACACCAATAGCCTCTAATAAAGTATTAGCAGGACAAGCAATTTGTTTCACTGCCAGGCTCCTTGGCATGAAAATAAGGACTTTAGCAATAATGAGAGAAGCAGAAAAGGCAGTGGAAATCAACTCTTATCTCAACTAAAAGAGGAAGAGAGGGAGACTTAAATAGCATAATGTATCAGCATAGCGCAGAGGGGGGAGAGATAAATAGACAGAGAGGGAGAGGAAAGGCTGATTATTCACACGTTAGCCTTTCTTAACCTCTGGTTAGGATGAACCAATTACACTGCATAAACACCTTTGGTAACACGGCTCCTGCAGAACCTCGGAAAATCAAATGTGAATTAGAGATTACAATTGTCCTTTTGACCTCTGCAATTCTCAATTTCTTTCTAAGGACTTGCTAGCAAAGGCTAAAAAATTTATTTCAACCGTGTAAAAAATGTGATGTATGTAATCCTTTTACTTTGTCATTGCTATCTATCGTGGTTATTTGCATAAAAAACACACAATTCAAAATTAATTATTGTATTTCTTTTTAAATACTTTAATTAAAAAAACATTCTTGGGCCTAGTAGTTTTATATTATAAGTAGTGCTGTCAAACGCTTAAAATATTTAATCGCGATTAATCGCATTTATGTCATAGTTAACTCGCAATTAATCGCAATTTTTTTTTTTTTTGCATTTTAATGCTCTTATCAACATGAAAAAGTGGATTGGCTTGCTTTATTTTATTGAAAAACAACTGCCAAACAGGGCGGTACAAAATAAAATTACTGCACATTTCAGGTAAACAAGGGTTTACAAAATAAAATTATAGAGTGCACCAGGCATGAAAACGGGTCAGGGGTGAAAAAGGTGAGAAGGATATTACCCCTCTAGGAGGGTCCGGGGGCATGCTCCCCCGTAAGAAAAATTTAAATATTCCATATTTTAAAGCATCAATCTGATGCATTTTGAGATGCTTTTTTTGCCAACCTGGGGAGAGCTGGAGAAACTTAACTTCAGCCATGAGTCAAAAATGATTATGGCCTCCTTACTAAGTATTATGCAAGCCATTTCATGCCAGCCTGTCACTGGGTCTAACATTTACAGTATATGAGGCACAATGTGGTAAGGGAGAGCATGGTTGCCTTTGTTAGCATAATTTATATCTTTGATGCAGAGAATGCATCTGGTGAATCCCTGCCTGTTGATTTTGGAGAATACATCTCCTAGATGAAAGGACACCTCTTGCCCTTTTATTGAGACCTTGCCTTCCAGTTTTAGCCACGACCAGTTCCAGCTGCATTTCAATCCAGCATCCTTCTCCCCTAACACACTCATTCTGCAAATATAATGTTTGTATTAGTGTTAACTTCTAGTTTAGCCTTATTCAGACCTGCCAACCTCGATATATAACCTATATATTGATAAGTCATTAAATACTCGTCATGCATTATATTGCATTGCATATAATGTGTGCTGGTCAATTAGTCTAAAAATAAATTTTAGACAAATTTTTACCAGCGTACTTTGACCTCAAAATGCGTATCCGCTACGCAAATTGCGTACAGGTTGGCAGGTCTGCTTATTGATAGAACGGTGGACCACTTTACCTTCTGCCTTGTCAGTCCCCTCACCTCAAAATATACCTCCTCAAAAACGGTAGCATTAGCTAATAATTTTCCACCGGAGCTTTAGCTAGCTGGCTAACGTTGCGTTCTCTCCTGCTGTGTTCAATGTGTTCACTCGCGCTCCCTTCTGGCACGCGCACCTGTTCGCAGTTCACTGAATATCATTCATTTTGCCGTATCGCGCTCACCATTCATTCATTTCAAACCGTAACGTTAGCCTAGCTTCCAAGCCCGAACGGCGTGCCTATTGTTTTGCTTCCGGTTGACCTACATCCGGCGTGGTGCTCGCGAAAAAAAAAAATTGAAAAATTAAAATGCGTTAACGCCATTAATAAAATTGACGCCGTTAAAATTGGTTTGCGTTAACGCCGTTAATAACGCGCTAATATGACAGAACTAATTATAAGCTGCTTAGAGCTAGTGTTTTCTCTCTAATACCTATTTCATATTGCTGGTAAAACAAATATATTTATTCAAGTTTCTTGCCAAAAACGAGGTGACATTTGAACGCCTACCTTCTCATTTGTACTGAATAGAGCTTGGATGCATCATAATGCAAGTCAATACAACTTTCTTAATCGTTAGCTGTTAGCTCCGTGCTGTCAGCAGCTCTGGTCACGACCATTACTCTGAGCAACATCAAGCGGCAACCTCCGGCGCTGAGAAATAAAGCCGATGCAAAATAACTGTGACGTAGAGATGGCGTATGGAACCGTACGGTGGCTCTGTTAGCCGCAGCGACCTGTCACTCACATTACCACCACCCTCTCGCTTTACGGTCTATTTTACTATTTTAAAAATAGACCGCCTGGGCTCCGAAAGCGAGTCAATCTCCATAAAATGTCTTTACAGCAGAAATAAACATGTTTACAGCTCAGGTCTCCATAGCCACTTTCCCCAGTTCATGACAACTGCGCGAAGGTGAATTTTTATACAATTTGCAAGTTTGGCATAATTAAGTGTGCAGCTTCTTTGAGTGACAGGTGGTTGCTGTTCCAGGTCGCCAGCTGCTAGATGTCTCCTCTACTGCGTCTGCCGGGCCGGCCTCAGCTCCACCGACCATCCACCTCTCTGCCCATTTTTAGAGTTCATCGTTGGCAAGATGGCGAGGGTCAGAGCGTTTCTTCAGAAACACATGGGTGACTTCACGGAGACTACGTCCATATTTGATACAGTCTCTGAGGGAATGAATTATGATATATTAAGTGTCTGATTCAGTTAGCTTTTCCAAATGTTTCTTATTTTTGACTTGCAGTTGTGACAAATTGTGAGCTTTGTGACTGTGACGTTTTTGCCTCAAGAGACCGCTGCGTCTCAAGTCTAAATTTTTTTTTTTTATTACATTGACAATTACAAGTTAGAAGTTTAAGAAGCCAAAGACAGAATATTTAACAAGTCACCAACTGCTGAATAAAAAAAGAATAACTGTACCTCGAGGACACCCCTGGGCACCTTGTCACCTGACGCAATGTTTTATGAATGCTTTCAGATTTTACTTTTGAATTCAATAAGCTTAACTTTGATGGAAGCTTTTCATTTATAACACATTTTGTCAGAATAGTTTCACAGTTCAGTGCAATTAACTTGATGGGTGCAATAGTGACTTTTATTACGATTCATCCTGTGGAGCACACAAAGTTCAAGGCAAGGTTTCTGCACACTTAAACGTGTATTATTATTATATATGAACTAAATGATATGATTGCACTGTGAAGAAATACATCAATGCTGGTGTTAATATTGACATTTCTTGCCGAATTTATAACAATCTGCATTTCCTGATTGGAAATGACTCAATACGCCATCCACTGTATTAAACCGGTTGGGACCAATCTACGTCATCAAATAAAAGGATGTTAACACCTTCTAATAAGACCTCACTCCTGGCACCGTGGTGTCTTATCGTTTTTACTCTTTTTGCCTAGTTAACTTGCTACGGTTAACTTGTTAACTCCACCATGCTTTCACGCTACACTGATTACAGAAAACGAGTGGAACAGCGTTAAGCTGGGTCTCAAGGCTCCGCCTCCTTGCCACTGTGAGACTACTTCGCCGGGAGGAGAGCAGAAAGCCTGTACCGAGACGGACGTGCTATTATTTGTGCTGGCTGAATTTGAGTTGCTGCATTTTAGTGGTGCTTTCCTCTAGTTTGTTATTAGATGGTTACATGGGATTCAGACCTTTCTCCGTCTAAGAAAGTCCACTGCCCACATGTTTTTCAGGGCAAAGTTATGACCCACTGTGAGCTCACACCAAGCAAAGCCGTAACTCTCTCAGGCAAAGCCCTGTATTTTCCTAAGCCACATTTTATCTGTGTCTTGAGCTTTAAATGTTGATGCATTGAGGGACTGTGGAGTGGTGGGTGGGCCAGAAGAGAACAAACACTGGAAGTGACTCAGACGAGCTGGATGGAAGCCTGCATTTAGTAACCGAGAACCACGGGCGTCCTCCAGCACCCATCACGCCAGGTACTGAAAGGCTCGCTGCATGAATCCGAGGAAGCGGGATGAGAGAGGGAAGTTTTGACTAATACTAAATACTAGGCTAAATACTAATATTTTTACGCTGCAACTTGTGTGGTTTTGAAAACTGTGAATTTGCAGGTGATGGGGTGTGGGGATTGGTATTTATTTAAAAGTCTGTAGTTGTGGTATTAATGATTGGAATCTTTATCTACACCTGCTAATACAGGATAAAGTCACACTGTGCTATTTTCTCATCAGTCTTCGGATTTTACAAAACAATATGATTGAAAAGTTTTGTCTAACTTGTTCAGAACAGAAACACAACTCAGCCAATGTTGATTCTGTTTTGTAGGCTGTCTCCAATATTTTGGCAAATAATGTCTTGTAGATCCAGACATACTCATACTAAAAAAAACACACATTCAGTCAGGTTCAAGGCTTCCCATAGGCAATATGTGTTGTATTAAATAATTCCACAATGAGTAAGTAATCAAACACACTTCATCATATCGGATGTGGACTGCACAGCGTGCAGATATCCAACGTGTCCTTTTTCAGTGCATCTGGGATCCATATTATCAGCTCCACACTAATTCTGTACATCCCATTGGAACTTTTTTGCAGTCAAATGAATAGAAATCTTCAAAAGTCAAAAAGATGAGCAGTATGAGAAGCCTGCAAGATTGAGTACCCAATGTGATATCTCACTCAGGCTACCTTTATTGTTCATTGACATAGCAGGGATGAATGGGACAAGCTGGCAAAGAAAGGAATTTTTTTTTCATGTCATTTGTCCTGCTCCCTCTTTTTTTTGTCTCTCTCACTCTTCCCATCTATACCCTCTTCCTCCTCCCAACTTTGCAAATGTAAGGCTTCTCATTTTCTCTCCATCACTCCTCCTCTTCTCCTCTCCCATCATCATCTTCTGCCTCCCCTACTCTTTCTCTCATCTCTCTACATCTGTCATCATCCATCTCGCCCCTCCTGTTCCATCTCTCCTCCCCCTCCCACCCCTCCCCTCCTTCCCTTCTTTCCTTTTCTTTCCCCGGCGTGAAATGTGTAGCTCATTAGTTTGCTCACCACACCGTCTCGCGTCAGTCTGTCCTTCACATCTCGCTGCACTGCTAAGAAGTCATTTACGCCGCTGTGTAGCTCTCCCTCCTCCTCCCCCCATCTCCCTATTTCCCTTCCCTCCACCGGTAGCCTCCATATGGTTTCATCATCATTCTGCAGTAGCACAAGAAAAAACACACCCCAACCCCTCCAACCTCCCCCACCTCCACCCCTAAACACCCTTTAAAACAGAAGAATTTGAAGGGTGAGGCTCAGGATTTGAAGGAGGAGGGAGGGGCGAGGGGATCAGGATTATCCCAAGCATAATGATACAGCACTTTGATAGAGCAGAAGAGGGAAGGCAGACAGAGAGGGAGAGGGAGGAGAGCAGGGAAGTGGAGGAGAGGGAAGGGTGGAGCAATAAAGCCTAAGCTACTATCGAAAATCATGTAAATGCAGAGATAAAAAAAAAAGGAACTGTTTGTTATTCATGGGAGTGGGTGGCGCATCAGTGGGGAGAAATCTCAGTGAGAATGTTGACTAATGCCGTCTCTCTCTCTCTCTCTGTCTCCTGCTTCAGAGCCAGCGGGGCGTCTGGGTAGGGGGCGGTGGGCAGGGGAAGGGGGTGGGTGGATTTAAGGATGGAGGCCTCGAAGGCAGTTAGAGTAGAGTCAAATCTGTCCTGTGATGAGTTCAAGTTCAAACATCTAATTTAAAAGTTTACTGGCAAACTTATGCAGTGGTGGAATGTAAATAAGTATATTTACTCATCTACTAATAAAGCTGCTATGAGGAACTTTCATTTTGTGTTGATTTTGGCGGCCTAGTTCTGATAGTCTAATTTAGCTAGAAACAGCCAATCTTCTTGCTAATGCTCTTGTTTACTTACATTGGTCATATAGAGGCATCAGTATTAGATTGAGACTGTTTCATTACCAGTTAAAAGTTCTTCATAGTAACTTTCATTTATCATGAACTTGTCTTCAAATTGAGTACTACCACATTATGCCACTTTATACTTCTACTCCTTTGTATTTAGATGGCAAATAGTGTGTGTCATTTACCCTGAAAAATAAGATTTGATATTTCAAAACTATAATAAGCTTATGAAATGCATTCAAACAGTTATGCATCTGTAATAATAACTTTTAAAAACTGTGCACTTTTCAAAACAAAATTACCACATGTTTTGCAGTAAAAAAAAAAAAGACTAAAAGTAGATTCAATTTGAGTTATGAATTATAATACAAGATAGAATAATTTAAACAATTACAACAAAAACATCTGCTGAGAAAAAGTCACAACATCAAAGTGCATTTTAAGAAGAGATTTAAAAGATGATACTGATACTAATCGATAACGATTAGGTATTTAGAAGCTTTACAAAGTCCTGGATTAAAAATATTACTGAAATGTCAAAAGTAAAACCATCATTATGCAGAGTGGACTCTGTAGGTGTGTATGTTAATTTGTTTTGACTGAGGCTTTTATGTGCGAGCAGCGTTTTAATGTTGTTTAATGCCGTTCGAGATATAGCTAATGCCCATATATAATGTGTATGTAAAATCTTGGATGCCCTGCAGACCCATTGTCCACCCACACAGGTGCTTTGACTTAATGTAGTGGAGTAGAAGTTTAAAGTTGCATAAAATGGAGACACTCCAGTACAAGTACCTCAGAAATGTACTTTAAGCTATGGTAGGCGGTTTATTTTTGGTGTGATTGGGCAGGACTTCCAGAATAATCTTTCAGCATATTGTAATTCAAGTTGTCTGAGGGAAAACTAGACTTCTGCTCGTCCTCTCTGCTCTAGACCTGTGACCTGGAGACGTCGGCCAATCACAGGTCATTCCAGAGAGAGACACCTTGCTGTAACAACCATCAACAAGGCCCACCATGGTGGAATGACTGGCAGCCTAAACATCATTAGTGATTGTCGGTGCCAATGTGTCACAAAATGACAAGATTGCGTTTCCCGTACAGCCCTGTTGTTATTGGTATTGTTAGTGCCACATCTTTTCCGACACCAGATAATTTCCGAGATTGGACTAAAGTGTCTGACACCAGCAGTCACACCTTATTTGTGTCAGGTTGAGACAACACTATATTTATCACTTTCTCTTTACATTCCACATCATTCCCCCATCATGACCAAGCTGTGAGACAAGGATTGTATACCAATAAACAACCAAGGCAAAATAAATGTTTGTAATAACTAGTGCTGTCATATTAGCGCGTTATTAACGGCGTTAACGCAAACCAATTTTAACGCCGTCAATTTTATTAACGACGTTAACGCATTTTAATTTTTCTAATTTTCTTTTTCGCGAGCACCACGCCGCATGTAGGTCAACCGGAAGCAAAACAATAGGCACGCCGTTTGGGCTTGGAAGCTAGGCTAACGTTACGGTTTGAAATGAATGAACGGTGAGCGCGATACGGCAAAATGAATGATATTCAGTGAACTGCGAACAGGTGCGCGTGCTAGAAGGGAGCGCGAGTGAACACATTGAACACAGCAGGAGAGAACGCAACGTTAGCCAGCTAGCTAAAGCTCCGGTGGGAAATTATTAGCTAACGCTAGCTACAGCTTGATGAATTGAGTCATTGAACACAGCAGGAGAGAACGCAACGTTAGCCAGCTAGCTAAAGCTCCGGTGGAAAATGATTAGCTTATGCCGTGTTCACACCGGACGCGCCGCGTCCGGTGTGAACACGGCGTAACGCTACCGTTTTTGAGGAGGCAGATTTTGAGGAGAGGGGACTGACCAGGCAGAAGGTAAAGTGGTCCACCGTTCTATCAATAAGCAGACCTGCCAACCTGTACGCAATTTGCGTAGCGGATACGCATTTTGACGTCAAAGTACGCTGGTAAAAATTAGTCTAAAATTAATTTTAGACTAATTGACCAGCACACATTATATGCAATGCAATATAATGCATGACGAGTATTTAATGACTTATCAATATATAGGTTATATATCAAGGTTGGCAGGTCTGAATAAGGCTAAACTAGAAGTTAACACCAATACAAACATTATTTTTGCAGAATGAGTGTGTTAGGGGAGAAGGATGCAGCCATTGTTAAACAGCTGGATTGAAATGCAGCTGGAACTGGTCGTGGCTAAAACTGGAAGGCAAGGTCTCAATAAAAGGGCAAGAGGTGTCCTTTCATCTAGGAGATGTATTCTCCAAAATCAACAGGCAGGGATTCACCAGATGCATTCTCTGCATCAAATATATAAATGATGCTAACAAAGGCAGCCATGCTCTCCCTTACCACATTGTGCCTCATATACTGTAAATGTTAGACCCAGTGACAGGCTGGCATGAAATGGCTTGCATAATACTTAGTAAGGAGGCCATAATAATTGTTGACTCATGGCTGAAGTTAAGTTTCTCCAGCTCTCCCCAGGTTGGCAAAAATGCATCTCAAAATGCATCAGATTGACGCTTTAAAATATGGAATATTTACAATTTTCTTACGGGGGAGCATGCCCCCGGACCCTCCTAGAGGGTTAATATCCTTCTCACCTTTTTCACCCCTGACCCGTTTTCATGCCTGGTGCACTCTATAATTTTATTTTGTAAACCCTTGTTTACCTGAAATGTGCAGTGATTTTATTTTGTACCGCCCTGTTTGGCAGTTGTTTTTCAATAAAATAAAGCAAGCCAATCCACTTTTTCATGTTGATAAGTGCATTAAAATGCAAAAAAAAAAAATTGCGATTAATTGCGATTAATCGCGAGTTAACTATGACATAAATGCGATTAATCGCGATTAAATATTTTAATCGCTTGACAGCACTAGTAATAACTAATCAAGCTGAACTAGTTAAGCTAAACTAATAAAGTGTCTAAGCTGTGAAGTATTAAGATGATTTCCTAGATCGAGTTGTTTGCAAAAGCAAAACAATTACTAAGTCCTAAAAGTCAAGAAACAATTGTATTGTCTTCAAAATGTACATTATGAATATCAGAAGTCAAAGTATCCACAATGCAGAATGGCCTGATTAAAGAAGTCATTACTGTATCATGCATATTATATGTTTTTTGATTAGCATAGTCAAATATAATAAGTATACTTAAGTAATGTACAAGTTCCTCAGAATTGTACATAAAGATGTGTGGTGTCAGTGCGGGCACAGCAGAGAAGTTGAGCTTGTCTTGTATTGTTTCATGTACGTATGTCATGAAATGTTACGTCATACTTTTCTATAGCCATGGCACTCACAGCTCTGGCACTTCCTCTCCACCGACACTTTGTGACCTACAAATCTGAAACAACTAAAGTGTTGTTTTAACATACAAGAACATACTATTTAACTATTACTTTGGGTTCTTCAGTGACATACGGGCTGGTTTATTTGAACGTTCAGCAAAAACTTTACTCACCCACCTATGCCACCCGGTATCGGCTCAGCTTGGCTCAGCTTGGCCTCCGTAGCTTTGCCACTGAGTTGTGCTGAGAATAAATATATATTGTGATATCTACACTCCTTTTATAATTGCACTCTCAGCAACGAGTAATCATTGCACAATATGTACCTTTTCCAGGTTTGAGTCTCACCATAGAGTCTTTGTGTTTTCTCTTTTGCCAACGTGTTTTCATGAAATGTGTTTTCTGAAATGTCGTCGTCTCTGAAGCCTCAGGGTCACCGTAGCAACCAAGATTACGAAGACGATTTTGAAAGAGGAAGATCATTAAAACTGTATAACACAATGAGTCAGATGCAACTGAAAGCAAACAACCAATGTTGACTAATGCACCTGTTCTGATGCCTCTCAAAGACTGGATTGACCAGCCAGAAGCCACTAATTAAAGGGTACGGAGGACCTAGCGGCAAGGATGTGTTAAAGTGACACGCACGCTGCTCATTATAGCGTTCAGAAAAACTGTACTGGACCTCTCAACCCCACCACCGCAGTGTTTCCCCCACCGTTAGAATAGGGGGGCGGGGCGCCCCCCTGAAAAAACCCTCCGCCCCCCTGTAATTTTCTCGACAGCGCCAGATCACAAGTCGTCATTTAAGTTTCTCTTTCCTATAGAACCGGTCTACACCTTGTTCTGTTATTAAACAAACTAAACGGCCGTATTTTATTGATCTTATCCACACACAGCTTGTCATTTCGGTCTCTACATGGTCGCGTTAACACTTCTCCTCTGCTCTGCATCGCGCACAGCGGAGTTCCGCCCTGATGCGCACAGACAGGTGAGCGCTGAGCACACAGCAGCGGACAGAGAGCGTCGAAAAATATGTCGCGTGAAAAGCAGACCTATATATGCGTTTTAAACGCTCCCAGGGTGAAGATGGCAACAGCAGCTCTCATGTGAGGAGCACCGGAGCAGCTCTCCTGAACCCGGAGCAGCTCTCCTGCTCCAGGTGAAAGAGCCAAAGTGCTCGTGTCTTGTACCAACAAAGAGCTGCTGGCTTCACATATTACAAAAGTACAAAGTACACAGACATAAAACTAAGTCATTAATAAATACATGGAGAAAAGCCTGTACTTTCGGGTAAATGTTTACGTTATGCCGTTAACAGGTTACGCTTGCGCATGCGCATAGCGACTCGCCGACTTTTGGCTCTTTGCCAGAAGTCTCCGTGACGTCCTTTCTGCTGCTGCGTCTCTTAAAACAGAAAACAGATCTCAGATCAACGTTGAGCATGAATTGTATCAAATCTACAACCCCGTTTATAAAGATGTGTAGAGGCTCACTGCTCCACTAATACTGATGCAACCTGATGCTCACATATCTGCACTCATTCTGTTTTGTTTGGCAAAAAAAAAATAGCTTATTGTTTTCCACAATGAGCTATTTAGTAGTAACTAAATATTAGTTATTTTTTGCACAGATATAACTTTATTTTCATTGTTCTAAGTGATTGCAATTTAAAAATAAAAAAATGTCCGATGGAGCAATCTGATTTACTTGAAAGTGATTGCAATTTTCTTTATTCTGTTATTTCTAAAAGCACAGATGGAGTCACAAAATGAAGTTATTTACAGAAAAAGTTTGAGAACCACTACTTTAAGTGTTTGTGTTGGTGTCGTCGCCGCCGCCGTGCCGCCCCCCCCCTGAAGCTGTAAACCTAGGGGAAACACTGCACCGTGCTTCACACTTTATTCATACGTGATTCACAGTCTTGAGCAGGGAGTTACTCTAAATGATGAGATGCACCTATTAAAGGGGATACTCAGCATATCGCAAAATGTCAAGGGCAAGTGTTCCTTTATGTGACAATCAACTGGCTGTGTGCACACATGGAGAAGTGGACATTTTAGTGACTCAAGGTGACCATTCAGCTCTGAATCCACGCCTTTCACTATTTTACCAGAACTATTTATATTGATGAATATTTTCTCTCTCTACCAGCATCTTTTTCGTGTTTTTGTGCATGTTTTTATGCATCAGTTGCTTTTACCCATTAACCAGGAAACATCCTGTGGATGCTAGTCTATAATACATGCATCCTCCCTGTTTACTATTTTCTCTTCCAGGAAATAGAGCACCTGAGATTCTCATGCTTTAGTAAATGAAACCCTGAATTGCTCAATCCATCGCTGTCTTTCACGGAGCACTTTCTTTCTGGCTGTTGACGAGGATAACTTAATGACAGCAGCGTTTGCACAACAAAGCAGTCGGGTACATATATATTGTATACGGTTTTATGTAGGGCAGCGTGTACTAGGACTATGTTACCTTGACTGTGACGGATGACCGTTATTCTGCTGTCTACCTGCTCAACAAGGAGGAATGTTTATGACTGTGTGTGTGTGTGTGTGTGTGTGTGTGTGTGTGTGTGTGTGTGTGTGTGTGTACTCAATCATGCATGCATTCTTGCCTCTGTGGGCGAGTCAATCGCAGCGACAGTCTGCATTACAAGAAAGAAAAAATGGAGACAGAGAGCGCAGACTGAACAGAATAGGGGGGGAAAAACCACAATAATGGGAAATCTGTCTCATGTGTAGAGTGTGTCAGCAGATTGCTATATTTTATGTAAATCTTGACCTTTCTACCAGTGCTGGCTATCAGGCTTGTTGACAGCATGGTGCGTATCTGTCCTGTTGACAAGCCGAGCAGGAAGACAGAGAGAGAGAAAAGACCTGTCACCGCTGACTAATTACACTGCAAGCAAACAGTTGAGTCCTCTGTTTACATTTGGACAGCCAAGGGAGGCCGAGACGAGCATCATTAATCAGGTTTTTCTATTGCATACGACCAACACACACGCACATGCACTCATAAGATTACATATGGCCATCAGTCATGTTTTTGATTGGACATGAAGGACGGTCTCTCTAATTACCAAAGAGTTTGCAGTGATGAATCCCAATAAAGAGCGGGACCAGATGTGGTTAATCAAGGCTCTCTGGGGTTTCTGGAAGCCGACACAGGGCTGAAAAGCTACAGTCAAAGTCAATGGGGACACGGGGCCATTTGTCCCCAAATCATTTTCAAGCAGTGCCATTAGGATGCATGAGAGGTTGTAGGATTCGATTTGGAGTTGTAAAAATAAATAGATTTCCCATTGGCTCACATGCGCATTACCAGAGAAATACCAAGCTGTTGAAAGTCTTTCCATAACTTCGGGAATTTTTTTATTAAGAATTGTATTTTTTTAGGTCAGTAATATAGGCCTGAGAAAGTTCTTGTGTGTCCAACATATTCTCTCAATAATGCGTCAAATCCAGCAGCTTGGTCAGCGCAGTGAGCATATTCCTTTGAAAAGGTGAAAAGACGTTCATAACTGGTTTCAAAGTGAACTTTTTTTTTTATGGACCATTTGAAAACTGACTATATCATAACACAATACTTATCGTCAGTTTTCAAATTGAACTGGATGAATTATAAATGCATCATCTGATAATAAATAAATATTCTTCTCTCATTTCAAGTAACATAAGAACTGCATTTAAGAATATATTACATAACAGAAAGCTTTTGAAAAATAAAGTACTTAGTTTTAGAGGAATCAATTGAACTAAATTGCCCTGCAGCTTTAAATGCAGTTAATTCAGGTGTGAAGTGATGTAAATCCAAAAAGCCACGATATTATAGACTTGTCATCTTTTAATAAAATACATTTGTGTGCAGGGATTATAACTGTTGTTATGGAAACCACTTGTTTCAGCTCTATTCCCCTCTCCGTTAACATCATTGTTCCACAGTGAATTCAAGTATTAGGATTCTGATCATATTGGGCTCTTGTTTATTTTTCTGTGCGTATTTGAGTGGGTACATTTGCTCAAAAGAGTGGTGCTTTGTCTCGTAGTGGTGCTTCACGTTGTCGCTTTTAATAATCGTCGTCTCTGAACATATGAGACATACTGGTTTTGAACTGCCAGTGGGAAGAAGAGTTGGTCCATTCCTGGTTAAAGGCTCTGGTCTCGCTGACCACATTCTTCTTTTGTGAAATGAAATCTCTGACTCAAGTACTATTCTGCGACTACTCAGCCTCTCCGTGTATGTAAATCTCACTCGAGTCGGGAAGCTTATACATATTTGATCGGCTGAGTAGCATCACAAGATTTACAACGCATGTAATTGGTCCGTCAATATTTTAGGTCCAGATCCGGATACAACGGCGTCTGGGTCCGGATCCGGACCTCAGTCTGCCTATTAGTGACCTCTGCTTTACATTGTGCTAATAGTAGTACAGTAGATTTCTCAGTTGAAAAGCCAATATTGCAAACAACTTTTGAACGTCTTTTAACCATAAATGTATTTTAAACACCTTTTGAACCTAAAATGCTCACAATAAAATATGTATCAATTGCATACGTAGTAGTGCTGTCATATTAGCGCGTTATTAACGGCGTTAACGCAAACCAATTTTAACGCCGTCAATTTTATTAACGGCGTTAACGCATTTTAATTTTTCAATTTTTTTTTTTACGCGAGCACCACGCCGGATGTAGCTCAACCGGAAGCAAAACAATAGGCACGCCGTTTGGGCTTGGAAGCTAGGCTAACGTTACGGTTTGAAATGAATGAATGGTGAGCGCGATACGGCAAAATGAATGATATTCAGTGAACTGCGAACAGGTGCGCGTGCCAGAAGGGAGCGCGAGTGAACACATTGAACACAGCAGGAGAGAACGCAACGTTAGCCAGCTAGCTAAAGCTCCGGTGGGAAATGATTAGCTTATGCCGCGTCCGGTGTGAACACGGCATAACGCTACCGTTTTTGAGAAGGTAACGTTAGATTTTGAGGTGAGGGGACTGACGAGGCAGAAGGTAAAGTGGTCCACCGTTCTATCAATAAGCAGACCTGCCAACCTGTACGCAATTTGCGTAGCGGATATGCATTTTGACGTCAAAGTACGCTGGTAAAAATTAGTTTAAAATTAATTTTAGACTAATTGACCAGCACACATTATATGCAATGCAATATAATGCATGACGAGTATTTAATGACTTATCAATAATTAGGTTATATATCAAGGTTGGCAGGTCTGAATAAGGCTAAACTAGAAGTTAACACTAATACAAACATTATTTTTCCAGAATGAGTGTGTTAGGGGAGAAGGATGCAGCCATTGTTAAACAGCTGGATGCTGGATTGAAATGCAGCTGGAACTGGTCGTGGCTAAAACTGGAAGGCAAGGTCTCAATAAAAGGGCAAGAGGTGTCCTTTCATCTAGGAGATGTATTCTCCAAAATCAACAGGCAGGGATTCGCCAGATGCATTCTCTGCATCAAAGATATAAATGATGCTAACAAAGGCAGCCATGCTCTCCCTTACCACATTGTGCCTCATATACTGTAAATGTTAGACCCAGTGACAGGCTGGCATGAAATGGCTTGCATAATACTTAGTAAGGAGGCCATAATCATTTTTGACTCATGGCTGAAGTTAAGTTTCTCCAGCTCTCCCCAGGTTGGCAAAAAAAGCATCTCAAAATGCATCAGATTGATGCTTTAAAATATGGAATATTTAAATTTTTCTTACGGGGGAGCATGCCCCCGGACCCTCCTAGAGGGGTAATATCCTTCTCACCTTTTTCAGCCCTGACCCGTTTTCATGCCTGGTGCACTCTATAATTTTATTTTGTAAACCCTTGTTTACCTGAAATGTGCAGTGATTTTATTTTGTACTGCCCTGTTTGGCAGTTGTTTTTCAATAAAATAAAGCAAGCCAATCCACTTTTTCATGTTGATAAGAGCATTAAAATGCAAAAAAAAAAAATGCGATTAATTGCGATTAATCGCGAGTTAACTATGACATAAATTAGATTAATCGCGATTAAATATTTTAATCGCTTGACAGCACTAATACGTAGTCATACTAACGCAACAGTGTTACAGGACAAAGGACTTACAACAATTAAATGTAACAGGAACAACGTTCTTTAAATGCAACTACAAGGAAATAGAAAATGCACGATTGTTGACGGTGCAAACAATAACAAAATCTCCCTTTCCTTCTATGTTGTTGTCAAAGCCACTCAGGAGTCGGTTTGCCATATCCCACTAGGATATTACATATGTACTGTACATGTTTGTATATGTGGCCTGTATGTGGCCCCACTCGCTTTCTGTTGTGTATTTTAGATGAGAAATTCCATAAAAACTTTCACAAAAACATGATTTGTTTTCACAAGAATGTGGGTTTAGGCCACAAAACCACTTAAGTTTAGGAAAAGAGTGTGGTTGACATTAACTTGACTGACCAACAACTCAGGTGACTGGCTGCTATCGTGATTAGCCTTTTGAAAACCCACCTATTTTAGGCCTCTGCTCGAAAATTGCATACCCAAACTAAAAAGGGTGTATCTCTGCAACCACTAGGGCTATTTGAATAATGTTGGTGTTATAATAAAAGGTGTGAGATTTTATTCAGATGTGTAAATATCAGCCTATATGTTACTGGTTAAGTGTAAATGACGATGACACACATCAAAAATGAAAAGGTTTCAGGTCTGCCTAGAAAAAAAGCACTTTCATGATAATAATTTATTTGAAATGATGCAGCTGTAAGGTCCAAAGTTAGAGAGGGTTTATACAGAGAAAATTCAGGCGATGTCTCCAAAATTTGCATTGGGTCACATTTGTGCACATTTGTGCACATCTGTAACATTTTAATTTTCTCATGTACCAAACCATATATTTCCCTTGTACATTACTTATGGTGTTCAATACATCCAAATACAGTAGGTTTTAGCTTTTTTTTTCATAAAACAAGCTATGATTTACAGTTTTATATAACAATCGCTCAGTCTGCCCCCTGCAAAAAAAGGAAGAAATGTGTTTTACTACTTATTTAACTCCACGATGGGCTGAATAGATCTTAAATATTTGAAGACGCAAATGGTAATGACACCTCTCTCTAACTGTGATTCCTATTAGATTTTCTCATCAGATTAAGGAAACAACCATTTTTGGGGTTATGAAAAGCTAATGCTGTGCCTTTCTTATACCACTTATGGTTTAAAATATCCAGTAGACATAAGCAAAACAAGGACAGGAAAGGAAAGGGAAAATAACCAAATCAAAAGGTGATGAGAGGAGAGTAAAGGAGGTACGGCAAGTAGAGGAGTCTCCTGCCTTATCGGTTTAGCCGTGGACCACTGGTCATGGGTGGCTTCAGGTCATCTGGCACTAACACACTGAGCCTCAGAGAGAGACACAAATACACACTTAGACAAGGGCCACTGGATAGGAGGGAGAGAGGATGGAGGAGGAGGAAGAAGAAGAGGGAGCTGTTAGAGAGAAAGAGCAAGTGTAGCTGTGCTGATGTGCTGCAGGGTTTAAGTCAGAGGTTTCGAGCAGGGCCATCCACAAGGACAGAGGACAGGAGGGCTCTGACGGAGAAGGAAGCGAGCGATAAATCCCATGTGGACACAAGGTTGTAGTGTAGCTAAATAGGGTTGTGATAATAATTGACATGGGGGTTGTAAACATAAAGCATCTTACGATGTATACAGTAAAGGTGTAAACGGTTACATTGGAAATCTCCACAAGCAATAACAACATTTCAATGGATGAAAAACATATTTGGATATAATTAATATGGAGTGATCATTGGTGAGATGCACGGAAAATTATAGCTATGGAATTGCTATAATAACAATTTCTATTTATTGGGAAATTTGGGTTCCTTGTGTCCTGCATATTATATGAAACGTCAGCATTAGCTTTGACCGGTCTTTTTAAGGGCAGGAGATTGTGTGCGTATCTGCTGGCATATCATGAAGTTGTGCAGCTGGAAAGAGGCAATGGGCCGAACCAATATGAACAAAACCGAGTGAAGCCTAATGCACAGGTGAGCCGCTATAGTCTGCATGACAACACTGTAACGTGCATCTTTAGGTCAGGAGACTGGAGGCGTCACGCAAAAACGCTTCAGAATTTTACCAACCAGCAATTGTTGCAATCGTGTGTCCTGCTGTATTTGTGTGTGTTGACAGGTGACAGGTCTTCTGGGCCAATGAACTGGACAGACAAGACGCATCACTGTCACCTCACGTCTGCTCTGACAGGCAGCCAGGGCGGCCATGACAGGCGTAAGTAACACGTTTTTTGGCCTGGACGCTAACACACTGTGACATATGCTCCCTAACACACAGGCTGCCCACTCACCACTTACAGTTTCGACAGTAATTACAGGAACCACACAATTTATACTATGGAACGCCAGTGATTTTGATGAAACTTGGATGGTGAGTTATACCTCTTACGTATCGTATATGTTTGTGACACACACACACACACACACACACACACACACACACACACACACACACACACACACACACACACACACACACACACACATACATATAAGACAGCAAGAGCATGCACACACACTTAGTGTATGAGCAGCAAGCACATACACGCAACTGAACACACATTAGATCATGCAATGTATTTGCAACACCACTTACTGAGATGACAAATGAAGTGTTTGGGGTAGAAAGATGTTACAAGTCATTGGTTTCTCTTAATCAAGTCTCAATTTGGGAAAGGAAAAGCCTGCACGCTTTATTGTTTGTAAACTCAATCAACAAGCATAATGAGAGCTAATGGGCTCTATCGTCATGCAAATGCAGACGAATGGGAAGGAAAACTCAAGAACATTTACACCCTCGCATTGTCTTACGCAGTTATGTGGATCATCAATCTGTGATGTTTAAAATGTGTCCACAATGAGTTCTTTCGTGACTCATTGTGGTTGTTTTCTTTGTTTCACATCTTTACGTGCCTCGTCTCCTCTGCTTCTCCCACGTTCCCCAGAAAAACTGTCAAAGTAATGTTAACAGACCACATTAACCTTTAATGGTGAACATGGATCACATACGGGCTTTGCATATTTTCTTTTTATAACCATGTCCTTTATGTGTCTATAATAATCCATACATGAATCATTGAATGAGTACCCACTTGGCCCATGGAATTAATACATTTGAAAAATGAACTCAAGGTATGTGGTTAGTAGTGTAATGGTGGATTTGACAGGGTCAACATGTAGAGCTCTCCAACAGCACAACAGCACATCTCAGGGACGCATGCGGTTGCTCAGCCTCTAAATATCCATAGCCCACATTTCATCTCTATTCACAATGTGCATAAGGGCCTCAATCATACACAGTCACCTATGCACTAGTTATTTCTTTTACCATGATATACAGTGTGATGTAATCCCCCCTCCCCTACACTATAAGTAAAACCAGCACAGCCACTGCTGCTCATAGTAACTTAGGGCATACATATGCTTGATTATTTAAAAACATATTTTGTAACACTTTCTATGATGCCCATATATATAATGCATCATAAACATACTTATGATACGTTAGAATCTCCTTATAGCACTGTAGAATCTCCTTATAGCACTGTATAACAATAATCATAATGTTTGCAGCATTTAAAAATGATAATATAAGGTAAAGTATCATAATACTTTACCTCATAATTACTGGTCACTTGTGTATTTTTGCAATCATCACAGTGTTCTATAATTCCCACAGTTGTAATGCATTATTATCTTGTAATAATGCATCATCATTACTGTTATAATGCATTTTAATGTGATTATAGGTTACTCTTAGTGGTCATTATTTGCTTCAAGTGAAGAAATATCATTAAATCTATGCAAGAACAACACACAAAATGTTGTTAAAATTATAATTTTTGTAACTTTATTTCACAAAAGCAAACAATGACCACTTAGAGTAACGTATAATCCCATTATAATGCGTTGTAAAAAGATGATAATGTATTACAACTAATACACAATGGTGTTTGCAAAGACCAAATGTCAATGAATGACCAGCAATTATTAAATATTGTGATACTTTACCTTAAAAGTCATTATAAAATGCTTTAATGTGTAATGATTATTTTTATAAAACATTATGGATATATGTGGGTGCTTACAGTTGTATCGTGCTACAGATAGATGTTTAAAACACATTTTAAGTGCATTATAGACATGGGCGTCATATAAAGTGTTTCCTAAAATATGAAAAATGTCATGATTACAATGTTGTATTACATTGATATCATGTTCAAAGCATCAGAATTCTTCAATAAAATGTTGTATAGTCTTGTTGTATACCTATCATATCTGACGAGAGGATACCTTAATTTAAAAAAAGATCAATATCTTTATCTTTATTGAAAGAGTTTGAAACTTGTGTACTGTTCATGTGTATCGAGGTATGTGGTACAACTCTGCGAGTCAGTGTGGGCAAGACGTATCTGCAAGCTTCTCTAACTAAATCTCCCATGAATTATATATATTTATTGTTTTATTTCGACAGGATTTGGTCAAAACTGCATGTTGCATCATCTATGGAATATTTTTGATGCTAGTGGCTGTTGAAAAGACAGAATGTGTAAAATCAGTTGAAGTGAAAACTCTGACTCCTGCATACACAGGGGATACTCCAGCAATGTGCACTGTAGTGTTGTACAATACTATACACACTACATTGCACCATGGGACCACCACAAGAGTACATGGGGAATAATACACAAACATACTGTACAGTGTTTTGCTGCTGTGTTTCTCAGCTGCACCTTTAAAAAATTATGAGCGTTTTGTTTTCTAGAACATTAAATATGTTTACAGCTGTACAGCTGTTACAATCTCATAACTACTCATTTGGCGTTAATTTTTTTTATTAGCTTCAAACACATTTTACACAGTCTCTTATGTGCCAGGATAAGGACCATGAAACAAATTAAAACCCACATTTGGATAGTCTCGAACCCAGTAGACATGTTGTACTGTTATGACTGAATAAACAACAGCTCTTCTACTGTCAAGCAACGTTATGAATATTGATATTGATCCCTTTTGGTCTATTTTGGATCTTTGTCTATATATACATTATTCTTTAATAATTGTGAAGTAGGGCTGTCACAATATCAAATTCTCACTACACAATTATCGTGGCCAAAATAATTCCCGATAAGGGTATTATTGCAATATCTATAGAGGATTTGAAGAAGACATAATAATGCAATCAGTCAAATTCGTCTTTAACTTTTGTCTTTTTTCGAAAAAATTATTACATTTAAAATGTGTGTGTTGGGTTAGGTTTTTGCCATCAGTTCCCTTGGTAACAGTAAGATTGTACACGCTCAAGATAAATGGCAATATGGCAGCAAGGTTAGGAATAAATCTCCAGGACAGCCAAACTTCTTTCAATCAGAAGAGACAACTCAGATGAAGAAAAGATAATTGTTTATTGTTTACAGGTGATATGTGATGATAAAGTCTTGACAGGGTCTTTGGCACTTGGACTCCACAGGCAGATTTGTTACCGAGGGGCGTCTGCCCTGAGCAGCAGCACGATAAATCCCCCCCTGTGAAGTCCAGACGGTGGTGGTGGTGGTGGCTGATGATGCTGATAGAATGATGGGTTGATGGATCTGCGAAGATTGGGGCAGAGATGAGAAGGTGGAGGGACACGTAACAGCAGCATGAGCGTACTGAAGGCAGCGAGACAATCAGGATGATGATAGGCTAACAATGTAATCGTTTATTTGTGCTATTGGATGGAGACCAGCTGATCTAAACGGCTGCTATCATGATTGACCACCCAGAACCATGACAGCAAGGAAATTGTGAGTGAGGAGTGAATGGCAGATGTATGAGAACTAAAATAAACCCCTAAGCTTGCAAGAGTATTGTCTTCCTGACTGAACTCATGGTAGAGCTTCATTTGGAAGAGAAAACAATTATATTAGTAATATAATCTGTTTTACTTTAAGGTTTACCTTAAAATAAAGTGTGTGTTTCTGTTTTTTCTGTGCACATTTAGCCTTGCATCATGCTACTATAGAAGTATTGTCAAGTTTTATCTCAGTTCAGAAAGAAAAAAACATCACCGTGCTGTGTTTTCTCTTGCTCTTCTCTAACACTAGGGATTTTCTGTCTTTGACTCACCACTAAAACTGCAACCCGTGCTTCTCCTTCATTAAGGAAAGCTGTCGAACCCAGCAGATTATAACCAGATTACAGTTTGTCCCAAATTCTGCAGCTGCTTTCCTGATGGGAGTTTAGTGAAGAAGACAATCTTATACTCCATTTTAGCTTCACTTCATTGACTACCAGGGCAATTTAGGGTTGATTGTAAAATTGTATTGATCAGCACTAGCTGCTCTTTTCTCCTTAGTAGTCTAATAACGGCACGTTGTTCCACTGTTGCGGCAATACGATTGCCACTTAAGCCACTTTGAATATATAGCCAGGGACACATTTGCAGACATGAACAACTGTCTTATTATATACTCTCACTCACATGCCCCTCTAATCTCTGACACTATTTGTGCCATCATTGTCTCAAAGGAATACACTAACCTGCTAACGCACATTATTATCTCTTTTCCTCTCAGTCTCACACTCATGAATGAAAAGTAAACGTCCTGAATACTTTATAAGGCCTGAGTTGGGTCATTATGCTGAGGGTCACCCCATTAACAGCCTCCTATAGCCCGTTATTGCCGTACGCTCCAATGCAGCAATTACATGCCATGTATACTATCAGAATTGGCCTGCTTTGCTACCCAAGCGGCCAGCAGACAAACAGTGGTAAAGCTGGGGTCTGTCATGTGCTGGCCAACGAGCGACATTAATGAGTGGGTGAGATGAAACATGGCACAATGACATGCATGCCTCTGAGGCTCGGTATAGTTGCACCGCAGGGACTTGCTGTATGAGGAGCTGTCATCGTCTGGGCAGCGCACCAGCCTCATACAAGATGATAATCGCTGTTTAGATGAGCACTATAGTGTGCTAGCTATTGCCGGCATTGTTTGTGTGCCTGTGCGTGTGTTACCCATCTGTTACCAAATGTTAATCTGTGACGAATACGAGTGCAACATCTGCAATGCTCGGAGAGTTATTATAACTATTGTGTTTTCCTCTTCTGAGCTGACCCGGCGCTGGGTCAGACGGAAGGAGAGCCAGGTGGCCGTCTGAATGGTATGGACACATTTGGGATTGCAAAATGCTCATGATCCGAGTCCTGATCATCATAGATGTTGTGACGATTGATCCCCCGTGACAGCTGTCTGCATGGCCAAGTCTAAACTGAATAGCGCCAATTAAAATGTCTTAAATCATCTCAAGTGGAAGACTTAAAGCTGCACGAATCAATCCTTTACACATTAACAATGGATCAGATGTCAGCGTGGGATATGAAACGGATCACTTATAGTGATGAACTCACGGAGATTTAAAACTGATTTCCATTCCAAGTCAACTGTTTTCAGCACATAAAAGCTCTGATAAAACCACTATATGCTACATTGTCAGCTCGCTTAAGAATAACATTTAATATTTTTTCACATTAGTCATTACAGAGTGACACCAGAACCAGCATAAACTTGTTTTGCTACTGTGACAAACAAGTATCTATCTATCTATCTATCTATCTATCTATCTATCTATCTATCTATCTATCTATCTATCTATCTATCTATCTATCTATCTATCTATCTATCTATCTATTGTAGCGTGAACGGTGGTCTTGCCAAGGGAAGAGGGGAAGGGAGGGTTTGGTTAGTAAAGGCAAGACCTCGCACCTAACTCGGTGGCACTCTGTCGGTTAATTATCCTAGTGATCCTGGAGGAAATAATAATCCTCATCCGATATTGGTATAACACCTTAGGTCTTTTATCTCGCCCCGTGCTAAATCGTTAGGTTTTTGTGTTTATTTTCGAAATAAGTTATAGGTTTTGTCGAGGGTGTTTTACAGCTTGCGCTCGAGGTCCCCTGCAGTGGGCTGTAACTTCTCTCAACCCTTATCAAGATGAGTACGTATATCGTCTATACCTTCTCATCTACCTATTTGACACCATCTCATCATTATGACAAACACTGCAAAAGTCTTCCCCCAAAGATACTTACCTTAAGTTTCTTTGGTAGATTCAGTCGTCACTTCTGTATCTCACGGTGGATGGACAGGGAAAGAGGGTTTAAATTGTTTTAAAGAACCAGAATCTTTGTTTTGGTTTCAGTACCTTACGAAATAAGGCTGAGTTTTATTTCAAGATTATCTTACATACAAAAAAAATTCAATTCAATCAAACAGTTTAAAATTTACAAATAACTAAGAGAAAGGGTTAAGTTTTTAGAGCTGGTGAATAAACACCTCTTCTCTCTTCTATCCTTCTGCACAGAATTGCGAGGCACCCCCTCTCCTGATAGTAGAAGTTTCTTCCAGACTCTAAAGCTGGAGACCTGTCCCAGCCCTTAAGGGTTGGGACAGGTCCAATCAGATTTTTCTCCTTAACTAGTAAAGATGCATATTAAGTCCAGTTTTCTCAAAATCTGGTGCAAATCCCTTTTAAGCCTGAGATCTGGTGAAAACCCACCTCTTCTCTCTTCTCTCCTCCTAGTAGAATAACCAGGCACCCCCAAAAAACATGCATTCCTACCCCCCCTTTTAAACACCAGAGTGTCATAAGTCATGCTGTCACCAGAGTTGGACAGAGGAGGTTTTACTTGCATGCTCTTTAACAGAGAGAACAGAGAGAACATTTAACACATCTCATTCAAAAAGAGTATATAACATAGAAACTTATAGCGTCCTATGCATTTTATGTGGTCTAATCACAAACTATAATTGAAATAAAAACCAAACATTATATATATGTTCAAATGGTTACATAGAAAAAGAAAATGATTATATGTTTATAATGGTTAGACTTTTTTACTTTCATATTTTTCCTCGATCACTCAACATCCTCCTCATGAAAGTAACAAAGTCGACCCTAAAGCCACATTTTTCAATTGTCTCTTTTACTTTCATTATTTTTCCTCGATCACTCAACACTATCTATCTATCTATCTATCTATCTATCTATCTATCTATCTATCTATCTATCTATCTATCTATCTATCTATCTATCTATCTATCTATCTATCTATCTACAAACAATCCCAGGACTCTGGAACTGAAGCAGCTAAATGGAATTCAGAAATCATTATTGTTATTATTTACACCCATGCGTTTTACCGCCTGTGACATTTCAAAATGTCGCCAAAATAAAAAAGGCAAAGCAATGCCAATGAGATTGGCAGTTGTGTTGGTTTTACATTATTTGTTAATGTATGAGTGGCATTAGTCATTATCTCCATGTCGTAGCCAGCTGTGGTTCTACTGATGTTTATGAGGGTCACTAAACTCAGCTACTCCTACTGTATATCTCAGCTTCTCTTAAACCACAAAGATGATCCTTGAATCTTTGTCCAGTTCAAAAAGCATAAAATAGCATGAAATAAAAGCATTGAATATCCATCAATTTTCTCCAAAATAAAATCTAATACTCATTGTCACCCATTTGTCCTTGTTTTGTGCCAGAACTCAACAAAAGCATTCACCATGTATTCACCATGTAGATGATTTACATCATCTATTATTATTATCTATTATGATTTACATCATCTACATGTGTATACTGTAGATATGAGATTAAATGTACTCAAATTAAATTGCAATTTATTTTCCATAACACAAAAATGTCTCATGTTCTAAATTATTCCATGTGTCTTTATTTACAGTGTCTTTATCTATAAGTACGGTCTAAAGTAATTTAACTGCCGGGTACATTTTCTTTTGCAAATAAGTTCCACGCTTGCTTTGCTTTGCGAACCTTTCCATGTGGAAAACGCGGTTCTTCCCTCCCGTTCTCCAGTGTGAGGAATGAATATAGCCTACATGCTTGGCTTGTCCTGTTCTAGTGGGAATGGTACCAATATAAAAATGTTAATGCCAAAATCTACCAACTGAGGCCCATGGGACAAAATATCTTTGGAGAAGTCTTTGGGCACCCATTAATATCATTATCATCACCACTTCTTCCACCGTCACATTTGCATGCCAGTGGATGGTGCGCTCCAGCTTTGAGGAATAATATCAGTTCACGAAATTTAGCTGCACTGATGACAATCTTCTTGTCAAGGACTGCCTGGAAAACAGCGATGAACCTCGGATGTGACTTCCTGGGAGGTTTCGCATGCCCAGTCACTGCCCAGTCATTTTGGTGCCGAGTCTTGAGTGTTTATGTGTGTTGCATTTGTGTTGCATTTGGATGCAGAGTGTACGGGTGTTCCAACCAGCTATCCCCCGCGGAGGTCACTTTGAAATGGAATAGATTTTTCTAGATCTCAGCCAAAGCTGTAGGGAAGGTCACTTCATTAATCACAGCTAAATGCCACTGTCTGCCCATCTCCCTTCTTAACCAAGTAACACCCACAGATAACATCATTGATTGATACTAATAATTAATTCTCCTTCAGTACAAAACGACAGAGAGTATCATTCTGCCGGGAACCTTTAATTACGATGTAAAGACTCATTAGGTCAATGCCATCGCGTGCTCCGGTGGCACGGGGAACAAATGGATGTCTTCCTCAACCCATTGCCTTTTGTGAACGCACCCCCTCTTATTTTTACTTCTTACTTTTCTCTCTAGCGGTACTCGTCTACGTGCTAGCCTACTTTCTCTGCTGATTCAGTGTTGTAAAATGTCAAGTCAGATTTTGCTTGAGAGGATTTTGGCAGATGGGTTGAAGCCCAAACGATGCGGGGAAAGAACAGACACACCAGCTCAGAGTGTGTGTCTGCACAACTGGGCGATTGTCTCGCATTTACATTTGCAGTGATGTATAGGTACGCGTGTGTCTGGCTTTGTCTTGAGTCACAGATACGCCGCCAGTCACGCCAGTGTATCTGCATCACAAGCAAGAATAGAGGACGTGCCATGTTATTTTATTGTCTACCAATCCACGTAGTGTGAAGGAAGCTGATGCAATGTACCGCTCGGAGGCTTTTACTTTTGAAATAATACTCTGTGACAAGTTCACATAAATAAATGTGTCATCCACTACTATCCCATTCAGTCTTTTTTGTTTCAGTTGACAATTATGGAAGTAGAGGAAGGATTCAGCCTATGAAAGCTTTTGCATTTGCTCTTCTTTATTGTCAGTGTCTGGGAGATCTTTTCTAAGATTAAACCTCCAGCACTTAGGCAGTGATGCATTTAACATTTGGGATTCATCATGAATAAACAAATGGACTTGGTCGTTAGCATTAGCAAGGAGAGCAGCTCCTAGATCAAAATACAAATCCAGGAAAAAAACTGGATTTATGGATTCCCACTATAAGACTTTACAAAATGAAAAGCCCACGTGCGACTTAAATTGTATTTTATTTCCTAAGCAATTAACAGATTTTAACAGCACACACACCCATGCCCAAACAAAGTTGCATTTGGTCACTGATCTGATGAAAATGGCCTGAATGCGCCATTCAGCCCGTCCTGTGGCCCTCTGCTAGACTTTAGCTCCATCTGGTGGACTATTTAGATCAATTTAAGCAAATATTAAGAAGTACCTCAAAGCTGCAACCTGGGTGTGACGTCTTTTCACATTTCCACATCTAGAGCTTTTATTCTCAAAGCTGTGATTGAGCTTGAGCTGGACCGAGAGCTGTGTGTGTCGTGGGATCAGGGGGGCGGCTGATGCCGACAATCTGGTACATCTTGTAAAAGTACCATTTCAAAACAGGCTTATAGCTCAATGCATATTGTGTCATGCTTAAATAACATGTGATGTTGTGTTTTCTGAAAATCGGATCATCATCATCATGGGATCATCATGTTCAAACATAACATAAATGTAACTAAGTGTAAACGGTTTATTTCAATCACTGTCTGGAGGATCATCGGCATGTCCTCATTGAACTGAATCAATTTTGCTCCGACACGGCATGAGTGTCATTGAATTATAGACGGAACTTTTATGTTCCCATGAAAGTAAATTGTCTCCATTTAAACAACTCTCACGTCACAAAATGCTGGGAAATTTCTTTATTACTGTGGACAACGTCGAACTGACACATCTGCCATAACCTTCCTGCCAGGAGCTGATGTAATTCGCTCACTGGAAGTGAATCAAAAACCTTTGTTTTTGGTGTCTAAAAGACTCCAAAGCTATTTCAGAAATGTGGTATTTTGCTGACATTTACCCAGACAGAGTGATAGAGGCCCTCTTCAAGCAGTTGATGAAAACTATTTTCGGAAATGACCCAGGAAGATTGACAAAATGCAAATAACTGGCAAAGAGCAAATGGATTTATGATCAATATTGGCAACAGCTGACAGACAACAAATGTCTGTCAAATTGCATTTCTCAATTTTGGATGTATTAGCCTGCAGGTAGCGCGTAAAGTAATTGCTATGAACAATGAAGTATGCAGCAGACATGCCCATAATGGGCATCAATGGTCAGTGGTGGAGTGGGTTCAATAAACCAAGTGCATAAATCCTCCAGAGGAGACCAGAAGGACAGAATATATACTTTAAGGTCTCTAGTTTTTGGGTCTAGGTGAATTACAAGATGAAGGAAACTTTTAACTCATTTGGTTCCTTTTACAGTGAGACTATTAAATGTGACCTGTGCCAGGTGCTAAATTGTCCTTTGAAGATCATTGGCTGCAGCCATTAGTGGATTATTCTTTTAAATGTTACTCAACAGGAGGGAGCCCATCATAAACCTCATGCAAGGAGGTTACACCGGTGGGCTTTAATGTGTTTTATGAACTGAAAAGCCTAAGGTTTATTGATTTTTAAATTACTGTAGCTGTACTGTACTGCACTGTGAACAGAAAGAAAGAAAAAGGTCTTGGGTTCGGACCTCAGATCTGCTCGAGTCTGCAAGGCCTTCTGTATAGTCCAAAGATATGTCTGTGTGCATTTGCACTTAAACCTTATATTTGCACCCGGGACCCTTGAGCTCCAGTTCCTGTGACCCTGTATAGAACAGACGGTCTAGAAAACAGATAGATAGATGGATGGAGGTACGGTTAACAGCGAGAAGCATTGCTCTGAAGTCTTTCTGTCTGTCAACCACTTTGGTCCCGACTGAAATTTCTTAAACGCTGGACCTTGACGTTTTGTTGATCCCCTGACTTGCCCTCAAAGAGCGCCGTGAGCCAGTTATAATACGAAATAAAGAGATCTGTAATCTAGCCGAGCTGCTATTCTACAGCTTCCTAAGAAACACCTTACAACACCCCACTTCTTGTGTTTTACAACACACTAAATGCTTTTGTGATCTGGGTGGCACCATGGAAAGCTGCAGAATGGAGTTGAAGCAACCGGTAAAACATCGCATACAGAGCCGATATACTTGACAAATGACAATAATTGTTATCTATATTCCAGAAAATGTCAAGGACACAATTCACACAGAAGGGAGAAGAGACAAGAGGAGAGGAGAGGCTGAAGATCCCGGAGGATGAAGATCCAGATCACAGCCAGGAGGAAAAAGGCAAAATACTGTATTTATACATATGAGTGGGTGATAATGACAAAGTATACCATGATCCGCATTACTGTATTAGCTTGATGTCAATGTGTTCAACTGTGTAATGTGTATATTTACCAACATTTTCCAAATAGCACTGTAAAACATTGTAGTTCAATCAAAAATATACTAAAACCTCAGAATTTAGGATGTCATGCTGTGGCAGGTGGCAATAATAGACTGCATAGTGTGTGAAAAATGTGAATGCTGTTAAATAAAATGAAGAGATTTGCTGCTCGATGTAAGGCTTTCAGGTCTTTTTACAAAACTGAGTTAAACATTTTCCAGTTCATTTTATTTCTCATTCAGCCTGAACAGTCAACGTCTCTTTCTTGACAGTCTTAATTTCATAGAGGCCGGGCGAGTGATGGCAGCGTCTTCTGTGTGCGTGAGGAGTTTACCAAATCTATACCGCCACAAGAAGCAGATGGTTAAATATGCTTTTACGGTTATATTATAATATATAGACTTTTTTGGTGGCTTCGAAGGCCAACTGGAGCATTGCCAGCCCTGCAAGATGTAAACGCCTCAAGGTTACAGAGATAAAGTTCATCCTCTTGATATAGAAGACAAAGGCCCGGTGCAACATACAGATATGCCCTCGGGTATTGCCAGCGCTCAAGATTACAAAAGATACTACTTTTTTCCAGTTGGATTATCTGTCCTGCATCATACTAATCTGAGCCTCCAACATCACACCATATGTGCCTTTGGACAGCTCCTCTTTGTCTCAGAATAATCTAGCTGGTCCAAACAAACCAGTCAGACGGGTCATCTGTCTCTTCATCATTCTGGCTTTCTTCGTGGTCATTTTCCATCCTCCTCATCAGAGGAGAAAGATGGAATGCCCACATCTTCATCATCCCCAAGAACTATACAACCTCCACTTTCTCGTGCTCAGAAGTCATTTAGTAGATTGTTACCCAATAAAGGCGAAGTAGAAGCACACAAGCACTAGATTTAAAATCTTAAATTTCTCTTTAAAAAAATAAATATTTGTATTTTTCAATAAATATACAGTAACTCCTCTGTGGGTAGCCATAGTGTAACAGAAAATGCATGGAATAGAGTCAAATGCTTTTGCAATGTCGTCATGCTGTAGGAAGTGCTGTCAAATATTGTACATAATTAAACACGATAGAAAATGTCCTTATAAACAAGTGCTGATTAGGCTGAGGCAACCCTTTTGTGCATGATTGCATATACAGCAGGTACACACACACACACGCACACGCAAACACACGCATCTAATAGCCTTCCCTTACTCACTCACTCACTCACTCCCTCACTCGCACATGATGCAAGGGGGGCCAGCGCCACCCTGATATGTTATTATGCAGATCATTTGTATAATAAGTAACTGTCAAATATGAAACCAAAGCACCGTATGGGATTCCTATAACTCTCATATCGACATAGTTATCAAATAGCCTGTACAACAGTATGATATATAATTCCTGAAATTTAGTTGAATCCCGCCCCTAACAAGGTTCGTTCTCCAGAGACTTTCCGGAGCTTCAGATCTGAGAGTTGAGCTTTCCAGGGTTACAATTTGGCAGCGGATCAACTTGGGTCAAGTCCAAGAGCAAAGTGTGAACGTGGAAGTTCCGCAGAGCTCCTCGGCCGCGCGTCACCGCCTGTTTACTGACGCACACGCTTGAGTGTAAGTGCTAGTAAAATGGTGAGCGCATGTGCAGTCAACCTTCAGGCATATCTATGCGACAAAATGCTACATCTATGCTACATTTTCAACCTCCATTTTGTTTACTTTGCTAATCACTTGACCAAACAGAGGCCGGTTTGGATTAGGTCTTGAAACACCTGGAGGAATAATGTTTTCTCTCCAAACACTAGAGCACAGGATGGAAAGTGGGCCTTAAAAGCCAGAGAGTTCAGCAGCTGGCCAAGTAATGGCTGAGTCATTGGTATTGATCCATAATCCCTTTCAACCCTGCAGATACATTATGGTCATGTTGTGGCATCCTGCAGTAGAAATCTTACACATTACACACTTTAAAACAGTCACCTCATCCCTTTTTACTTTAAAGGCTGACCCCCAAAATATGAGAGCTGCATGCGTTGACTGAAATTCCAAACGGGCATTATAGATGAATACTACTGAATATTACACATTTCGATTTTAGCTGTGTAATATTTGTACAAGACTTTATATGCACCATCTTCGTACCTTTGTGTTCTTCTTACACTCTCTTGTTGAATTGTCATACAAGATAAGACATGCAGGAAATACAAATTCATCTCACAACTTATCCCCATTTTCATAGAACCCTGCGTGCTTCAAAACACACATATTCCATATTCCAAATATGTGTATTCTGGTAATTCTAATTAGTAATCCCAGTATAACATAGACATAGTATAACATATATGTAATCAAAGATGTTGAAGTATAAGACCAGCCTCTGTACACATGTACACAAATGAGGTTTAGTTAAAATAGCATTGAGTTTATGGAGAGCATCAACATAAACAAACAAACTGAAATTCAGTGGGAATTCGTGAGAAGTTTAGTTCTGATTACTGAGAACTGAGTCAGTCGGACTAAACCAGGATACACATTAAGATGAAAACATTGAATTCACACAGTCAGTTCTGTTGTGTATCCGGTTGTGTATCTTGATCACTGCGTAGATTTCAGTGTTGCTTTTCTGGCTTTTCAGGCTGCCAGGGGGGAACTGCTCTTGTACACAAATGTTAGAGAAAAGAAAGAAAAGAAAAGAAAGAAAAGAAAGTGTGTGAATATCACTTCAGTAAAAACAGTATTATTCTGTGAGGGATTGTTAAAAAAAAAAAAAAAAAAAAGTTCATAATCATGGATAGTTTATTAATTGATTAGAAACCTAAGTACATTTGCGTGCAAAGTTAACATCTCATGGCTCAGTATACATGTTTTTGTGTATCCATGCCAGTGAGTGTGGATGTCCTGCTGTAAGCTGCCATGATTCATAAACGTCTGGCAATGTACAGTAATTATTCATGACAAGTAACACCTACTATGCGTGTGGGTGAGAGCGAATCGAGTCATGTTTCAGCAAGCAGGCCGTCTGATTTTCACAAATCATTTGGTTGTTTCCACACAGTGGATGAAGCATAGTGAAAGGTTTTGTTGGTTTTTGGGCTTTCTTTTTTTTGTGCCAAGAGAAGACAACATGAGGCTACATGTTACTTGTCTACTGTAGTGCAGCGTGAGGAGCGCCCTGACTTGTGCTGCCTTCCCGAATCAAGGCAACCGTCAACTATCACGTTTAGACAGGAAATGCAATGATTTGCCATTCAAAATAAAAGTTTATTTTCGATGAAAAAAAACAAGAAAGTCACAAACAAATTGCCGTGTTTCCAACACGGCAATTTGTTTGTGATATTGTTTGACTTTCTTGTTTTATATGTAATATGCATCCTGTACAAGCTGATTATACTCAGTTCTTATAGCTGGGTCTGATTATATTTATCTTTTCAGTTTTTGCCTTCATTAATAATACATGCTATAAGAGCTGAGTATAATCAGCTTGTACAGGATGCATATATTACTCTTCCCGGGTTACTCCCACACAGCACACTCGTCACGGACATTATTTTGAAAACCTCTAACGGAACTGAGGTGTAGTTGTAAACGGTCTCGTCTCGCGCTGTGAGCAGTGTTTTTGCTTTACCTCCCGAACAAGTGATTTATTTACAAGAGGAGGGAGGAGAACTTTTTCTTCTTCTTCCCCAAGCTTCGCCTGCTCCCCTTCATTATGGAGGCTCGGGCACATTTCCACCGCGAGGAGATCAACAGCACGGTGTGGGAGGTCCCGGAGAAATACACACGGCTGAAACAGATAGGGACCGGGGCGTACGGCACGGTGTGGTGAGTGTCGTCTACCTGACACGGTGTGTGCGTGTGCGTGTCGTAGTTGGGACCGGACTGTGCACGAGCGCTGTTCCGCATGGAGCGTCCGCTGACGTGAGCCTGCGGTGGGCCCCGGGGGTTGTACCCGGTCGTGTGTGAGCGTTTTCCCCACAATACCGTCGACGCGACGCAGTTGCACCGTCCCCGCGTTATCAAGTTATAGCGCATCCTAAACCCTTGGCGCGTGACGCGTAACTGTCAAACGTATAGCATATAGGTTCAACAGAGATGTTGCAATTGTGGAAACGTCAATAGTAAAGATGGCTACTTTCCACTTCCATTTCTTCGTGCAGTTATATGCAAAGGTACAGTGATACGTTGTGGAGGGAGGCCACAGGAGCAAATCACATGCTTGTTGCCCAACACCTGCGCACGCGTGTACGCATATAATGTGTGTTATTGTGTTGTGCAATGTGTTGCATTACATATTGTTTGTTTACATGTAATGAAAAAAAGCATAGCACAGACATTAAATAACATGTCAGGGATGCACATGAATACATGTTCGGCGTCAAGGCATCGGGGAAACAGATGTTGTTTTCAACAGCCAGCATCACTCAACATTATTGATTTACAGGTACCATGTTGTTCATCCAGCTGACTAGATACATACAATCAGTGTTTAGTGTTTGGGTCAACTGATGCTGCAGTTTAGTGATGTGCTTGTGTTACATTGTATTTGTGATTGTATCTGTATTGTGATTTATTAGTGAGCTACAGTGCTACATACAAAGCTGCTGTCATGTTCCATACGGACATTATACAAAGACACTTGGATCCATAGCCTACACTCTGGGCCGTAGCCAGGATTTTTTTTTACTAAATACTGAATACTAAATTCCGAGTATGTACTGCCACCCCATTTGGTCAATCACCATCAAATGTTTACTTATATTCATTCTTTGTACTGCAGCTATTAGACATTTTGGCTCATACAGAAAGCATTATTGCCAGTTTTGGTGTGAGGCCACACTCTGCTTTGTTATTTATTCCATTATGTAATATATATGTTTATGTTTATACAGGTTATATCAAAAGCAAAAATGGTTAAAGATCCATCACAGTGGACTCCTGGTGCTTCGGTTGTCAGAGCTGCATATATTGTGCAAGTTGCTGTTACCAGGGTTTTAAGCATTAGTGTGGGAGTGATGGTCTTTTAAAGCTTAAGATATCTGACCTATAAAAGAAGCACCGTCTGATGAACTTGGTTCAAGTCACCACCATTATCTGTAATTTTGCCAAGTTGCACATCTCTCATACATTGCGTTGTGGCAATTGCAAATGTGGGGCGAATAACAAATTAATAAACAGAAACGTAGCAGTTTCACAACTACTGTATGTGTGAGATGCACTGTATTTACTGCGGATGCTTGTCTGGCAATGGATCAGCCGCTGCGTGTTAAATTGGCATTCATATCGTACATTAGTGCGTCAGCGTTGTCCACAGCACTGTGCACAAGCGTTGTGTGTAATGCGTGTTGGTGGATGTGGCTCCAAATAGCCTAACAAGCCTGTCCTCCCACGATGTGGTGCTCTGCAGATCACTGCAGACATACTGTGCCACATCACCGGTAGCCAAACATTGACATACACGTTCATGCTCAATAAAACCACAGGACCCCCCCCCCCACATACACACACACACACACCACCACTCTGTTCGAGAATCTGGACCGCCGTCTGAGAACGTCTCTGCTGTTGCAGGAATTCGTTTGCCTCCTTTGCGAGAGTGAAACCTCAAAATAGACCGTCCTGTCATTTTCTCCTCTGACTTCAATAGAGTGAAATCATAGTGATACTGGATGACACACAGACTCTTGAGTGCAAAGCTAATGACTTGTTTTTTTCCATTATTCATCGCAGCTCCGCAATAAATGAGAAGACTAAAGAAAAAGTGGCCATCAAGAAGCTCCACAGGCCCTTCCAGTCAGAGATCTTCGCCAAGAGGGCCTACAGAGAGCTCCGACTGCTCAAACACATGAAGCATGAAAATGTGAGAAGATTAAACCTGACACTCTTCTTTTTTTTCTTTAGAAGATTTGACAGATTTGGGGGCTTTCACGCGTGATCCTTAAGATTTCAGCCCTTGTTTGATTTAGAATTTCTATTCGAGTGAAAATGTAGGGTTAAGTTTATTTGCACCAGTCCTGTGATAGCCTGGCGACCTGTCCAGAGTGTACCCTGCCTTCACCCAATGTCGGCTGGGATTGGCTGAAGGCTGTGACCCTGAACAGGATAAATGGCTCCAGATTATGGATTGATGGAATTTAAATATGTAACCATACAGACAACAATTGATAACCTACTGGCCCTATTTGAAACCTTCACCTAAATACTGCTAACATTTCACAATATCAGTACACAAAATACATATGACTACCGGTACATAATGTTGATGGCAAACTATTTTAACTAGATGTATAAAATAACTTATCAAAAGAAAATGTGATTGTGTGGTGATGTGTATAAGTATGTGTGTTTGTGTGTGTGCCTGCGTGTATTTTCAAGTGTTTGTAAAGGGGTGTATTGGTTTACACCCCTTGGGGCAACCCAGTGGACGTGGAGGTAAAATTCCCCAAAAAACAGTAGATTGGTATGAAACAAGTGTCCTTTATTAAAGGGTTGGGGTCATATTCTAACTAAGGATTCCCTCCTGTTAGTGGGGTCTTTGGCTGTCAGCCTTCTCCCAAGGCAGGGCAGTTCCACTGCAGAGTGGCAGAGTGAGAGAGACGAGTCTTTTTGATTACCTCCTGTTCGGCGCCGCTTGTCTCCAGCGGTACAGGAGATCCTCCTGGTCTGCTGCCCCAGCTCGTCTGCCCGCTCACACACACTCTGCTGGATCTGCATGGCTTCCCCTCCCTGGTTTGCCACAACCTCCTCAACAATAGCAATGTTACGTGTCACTATGAGTGAAAAAGATATAAATATGATATACAAAATATAACACGTATAGATGGACAACAATACATGGGGAAAGCAGTTCAATTAATACATATTTTGAGATTGGGATTAGAGTTTACTGGAAATTATACTTTCATCAGTGGGCCACCGGCTCAATCACCATCGTGTCACCTCCTTTGGTGATAGATGGTGACTTAACATTTAATTTAAATGAACACCTTTGAGACTTTAAATAGCGTTATAATTCATAAATTTTTGATGAGACGACATCCTGTAAATATTTCAGCTCCTCACGTCTCACGTTTCTTCCCAACCAGGTGATAGGACTAATCGATGTGTTTTCATCTGCCTCGACCCTCGACGAGATGCAGGATTTGTGAGTATTTTTTGCCTTATTAGCAAAGACCTCAGGCAGAGACAGGCAACGCCTCTTTTCAGCATAGATCGGGGCTTTGGACAAACAACTGTGGAGACGTATGAAGCAAAAGACAGAATATTTTTGATTATAAATGACTACATTTAGTGTGCTGATAGGTGAATACAGGATACTGCAATAAGAGAGTATATTGAAGGTTGTAAGTGTTATATAAATGTTATATAAACATACACAAAGCACCCTAAGCTCCTTCTTTGTGATCTGGACTGACTGAAGCATGTACAGTGTTTGGCCTGTTTAATAGAGGTAATTATACTCCCCATCTCTTTCCATTCATTCCCTTTGCTCGCTCTTCCCCATCTCCCTCTCTTTTCCCCAGCTACCTGGTCATGCCTTACATGTTCACTGACCTGTCGAAGGTGCGAGGTCATCTCACGGAAGACAAAGTTCAGTTTCTCGTCTACCAGATGCTCTGTGGACTCAGGGTGAGCCGACCTTTCAGAAACATACAATGTTATCGGCAATTATCGTGAGAAGATTGGGTCAACGTTTTTTGTGACTAAAACCTCCCCTGAATGCGTTCCAAAGTAATCATGCAGCACAGTCATGCCAGATTTATCCTGTCTTTTAAACATGTGGTATGATAACTTTGGAGAATTGTCTGTACTTGCACATATACGCATAATGAAGGGTGCAGTGGAGAGTCAACCTTTTGTATCTTAAGTGAGTCGTTATAACAACTACAAAATAGAGAGATACTAAAGACTATTTTAAAACGGAAAAGACAAAGTAATGCATTATGATAAACTATATAGTATACATTATACTATATTAAGCTAGAATAGACAGTTGTCAGGTGAACAAATAGTGCAAATAGACATAGTAATAAAACTATCATGTAAACAGGCATTATAAAGATACACAAAATACCATATATATATATATACATATATATAGATAAATTCCATATACCATGCATTTTGGATGTTATTGCAATAAAAGTATCTGCTTCCCGCTCTGTCTCTCTCTCTTTCTGCAGTACATTCACAAGGCTGGAATCATCCACAGGGTAAGCAAAAGTCAAATGTCAATGTAGATATTTAGGAATATCTTATTAGGTATATATATCAAAAGGTTTATCCTGAGAAAAGTTTTTGGGTCTGTGATGAGGGCTATTATTAAGAAATGTTATTGTGTGCAGTGATTTGTTTGGCACATTATTCTGGCTCAGATTGCACACATGCTCATGTTTCCTGTACAAAATCCATGGGGATGTTGATTGAAGTCATCGTTATTGAGTCAGGTCAAACCCTGCCCCAACAGGTAAGATGAGTTCACTCTCTGATGTTTGACTGCAAGTCTAGAGATGTTAGACACACCCGTCTTCACTGTGCCAAGTGGGTGTGTGTGTTGTCTGGGGAAAGTAAGGTTAGATTGATACAGCACTTGCATATCAAGCAGATATTTATGGCGTCTTAATAGTAGATTTACAAACACTCTAATGTTCACCCTGTTATGAAGATTCGTCTTGAGCATTTCCGGGACAGTGTAGTATTTGATTTGATTATTTTTCCGTCGCCGTGGTGCTGCTACTACTCTTGTACTTCCTGCACAGTTAAGGTGTTATCAACACTCACTAACAGGGCCACACTTATCACACATTATGTCACAGTATTTTATGAGTGGCTGCAGAAATGCTACAGTGAGTCGTATGAGCAGCATACAGTCGAGTCACAACATTTGAATCCCTGAGTCACGTTAAACCTCAGGAACTACAAGCACCAAGGCTCTTCCCAGTTCCCAGTTTGTTATGCAGTACAGACAAGTTAATTTGCTGTTAATCACTATGTGCAATAAGTAACCACCACTCAGCTCCTTTTCTTTTACAGGATCTTAAGCCTGGAAACTTGGCTGTAAACCAGGACTGTGAACTGAAGGTTTGTACTACCAAGCATTACACTAGAAGACATGTCAAACCTGATATGATAGGGACTCGGCAGCAACGAAATAATAGGATTCAGCAGTTACAAAGATCAACTAGTAGATATAGTATCAAATTAGAAAAAATATAGAGAACAGGATATGGATTTACCAACTAGTTTGTGTTACTAGGCAGATGATTCTAATCAAAATGTCAGGAAATATGTTTTAAGATATGGCTTTTGATGTATGAGAATATCTTAAACATTGCAATCAGTATGTCCAATATCATGTTCATTAAAGCTGCAGTTGGTAACTTTTATGAAAACAACAATATCCTGACAATAAATAAGATAAATAAGCCCAGTTTGCTTGGTTTTTGGATCGACTGTTTCCAACATGGCAGTCTGGTCACAAGCTACCTCATTTTACAGCAAAAGTGCACACTAGAATATGTTTCTGAAACCATTTGAGGCAAGAAATAGGCAATGCCGTGACAGAACCTTGATTCTCTTTCGGATCAGCGCTGCCCAGTTTGACAGTTTGATGCGATTCGACTCCGTGGTTTTGTTCTTTCGGGCGCAGTAGAATCTTGCAAATGCCGTTTAGGAAAACTAAAAGGAGGCAGAGAAATCTATCTCATGTACTACTTTCAGGAAATTATTACAGTTTGAGTAACTGTGATAAAGAAGATGCTTTTTATTTTTTACACACATTTAAAAAAAAAAAAAAAACTATCAAACTGTTAGGCTTTAAAGTCGTCCGTCATGTCCAGGGTTCATGTTCCTGGTTTTGATTCCTGTCTTTGCTGCCGATGCAGATCCTGGACTTCGGGCTGGCTCGCAGTACTGACGCTGAGATGACAGGCTACGTGGTGACCCGTTGGTACCGGGCACCTGAGGTCATTCTGAACTGGATGCACTACACCCAGACTGGCAAGACAATCGTTGCCGTTACACATTCTGACCTCTGACCTTGCTGTCGTCCGGCCTGTCAGGGCTGTCACTGTTGGCTGTTTTTTATAATCCCGCCGTTGTTGCGTGAAATGCATTTAAAGTTTCATTGGTTTCATTTTGACGATACATTTATTTATTTTTCTTAATCTGTTAGCAGTCGACAAAGATGGGTCTGCCTGATAGTGCTGAGACTCAATGACAGAGCTGTCACTGACTTTCCCAGGATTTATGCTTCTTTAGAAGATAGTGCTTTTTCATTTTTTTTTCATTCTGTAAACAACAGCTACAGCATTGGATGTAGCACAGAGAGCAACTCTGGCAAGTTCCCACCCACCATGGGATTGTATCACTCACCAAGTATTCCCCAACATAAACAGCACAATAGATTCTGCACCATCGTGACTAGGAACTTTGCTCTGGCATATTAAATGCCAACTTCCACATTTGCACTGCACTGAGCTGAAGTTAAAACACTCTGTGACATGTTTTCTGCTTGGGTTCTCACTTGTATTTTCTTCTTCTTTGTTTCTTCTAGTGGACATCTGGTCTGTGGGCTGTATCATGGCAGAAATGATCAATGGAAAAACCCTTTTCAAAGGGAGAGATTGTATCCTTTCACCGGCCTTTCAAAGTCTGTGTAATGCCAGATAATAAATATGTTTCAGTGTATAGAAACGTAAATGTACTAAACGATTCCTGAATGACATCACATCAAGTTTTAATGGCACTTTATTAAATCAATGTAATAATAAATGCCATTCAAGCCACTTTATTAAAAAGTGACAGTTCTGTGATGGGCACTATAAATCAGGTGCTGGATGGAACACAAAAGGCAATCACAAGATGTTGCATGCAGCAAAAACACATTCCCTCAGGCAGCAGTCAATGCAGCTACTATACTACAAACTTTCCCCGCATGTTTTAGATTTACTTTTTATGTCCTTTTTTGCACTTCAGGCACTTTAATTATTTATAGCAGCTACTCGCAAATAAAGCTGTCACTTGTGGCTTTGAGTTTCCTTTATTAATCTGTTTTATGGACTTGCATGGAAACCATACACTCCACTTGCTTATTTAACCACCAGAACATCACAAGTTAAAAACAAAACAAAATCCTTAATTGTTACCGTTACCAGACATGGACCAGCTGACTCAGATCATGAAAGTGACTGGAGTACCTGGAGCAGAGTTCATACAGAAGCTGGACAGCCAAGAGGTGTGTATATATATATATATGTATATATATATATATATATATATATATATATATATATATATATATATATATATATATATCATTAAACTACAGTCTAATTGGGATGGAGCTGATATGCTGCTAGTGTTCATGACCTTTTAAAGCTGACAAAATAGATTAATGCCAAGTATTAATTGATTGGTGAAAGTGAAAAGGCCTCGTCTCCCCAAAATCATTTGGATCACAGTGCACTAAATCCTTCACTGAAACTCGTGAAATAATATGAACAAGTCCAACCAGCAGACACTCAGAGGTTGCAATATTCTTTATATCCATCCAAGACTACTCCTCTCTTTAAGCTTTACCAGTAGTGGGAGTACAAATGTAAACTTCGTCCTGAGGGTGTCACTAGAGGAAAAGTCAGGGCTTCAACAAAAGCACGTAGCAGGAAGGGGTGATGGAAAATACAATTATTTAAAGAACTAAATCATGGAAATATTAATTTTATCAAAGTACTAATGTTTTTATTCTAGATAAAAAAAGCAGAAACAGAGACTGAATTATAAATGGGTTTTTGTCTATTAGTATCACACTGAAGAGACACATAAGGAATGCAATGCAATTTGCACCAATCTCAAAATGTATCGCTTACCTGGACTTTAGCTCAGTGGTCCTGTCAGTTTTAACTATTTAATTTTAGCAACGTGCAGAGCATAGAATTAAATTGATACAGAATATATTTCAACTTTAGCAAAATAAGATGCCTGAGAGATTCATTGATTTTTACAGAACTCCTGTATCATTTGCAGACTGACGCAGTTGATGCGTCATTGATACACGCTAATATCTCACAATCAGTTGATGCTTTGTAGAATATAATGTAGTTTATTGTAAGCTGTGCGTGCGTGCGTGCGTGCGTGCGTGCGTGCGTGCGTGCGTGCGTGCGTGCGTGTATTTAGATAATACGCTAGCATGCTATTATCAGTCAATAGTTTTTTATCAGTGGAAATGAATGTAATTGGAATCCTCCCTAGGTCATGAACAGGGAGGAAAATCAAATAGCTTTGATTTGCATTATATCTGCTCAAATTTTGTTTTTGATGCTTAATTTAATTTGTCTTGTATCTTTAAATGCAGGCCAAAACTTATATTAAGGCCCTTCCTCGCTATCCCAGAAAAGACTTCTCAACGTTGTTCCCCAGAGCCAGTGCAAAGGGTGAGTTAAGCAACAGCCTTTTTCTTGAGCTCAACCAGTCCACATATTTTTATATTTCAAATTGTTATCACACTTGAGACACATTTAGTACAAGCACAGTATTTTACTCCGGTCCACAGTGCTGGTCCACCACAGCAGTTGAGGAGCAAACATTTGTTGTTGAAGTAATAATTTTTCCTTCCTTTATAATGCTAATTTTGCTACTTTCCTTCTCTGAATTAACACCGTAGTGACTTATTTTGCACCCTGTTCATGAAAGCTTTTCCACCTGCTGTTCTTTGCGATCTGTGTCAAGTAGATTAGGAACAGGAGAAATTCTCAAAGTGGTAGATTTATGTATCTGGCAATAGCAGATTTTTTCTTTTTTTTCTTATCTTTTGGAAACAGTAAAATAGGCACAAAACAAATAGTACTTTGGACTATCCATTATTCAACCTTCTGCTTCCGAAAGGCTCACAGCAACCAGCCCACGGCTATAAGACTTTACAATAAGTCACCTCTGGCCAGATCCTCTTTAAATTAATCAATAGCCCTTGCACCGCTTTTGTTGTTTGTTACCCACTGCACATGTTTATGTTTATATACACTTCATATAAACTACACATACTTTGCATTTTTGCACTTTCTCTACAGTATTGTTTAAATTTAATTTCCTAAATTAATACTCTCTGTGCTGTACCGTATGTATCTTTCATCCCTGTTATTTTTATTTTTGTGTCTGTAAACTGCTAATTCTACAACAAATTAATGAATAAAGTATATATCCATCCATATGGCTTATGTTGGTAAAAAGGTTTTAAACACTGACATGTATGATTTGATGTTTTTTTAATGTTTGATCAAGTTGTTGCATCCTTTTTGTTCCACTGACCATTTGCAGGTATCGACCTGCTGGAGAAGATGCTGGTTCTAGACGGAGACGAGAGACCCACAGCTGAACTGGCTCTGGAGCATCCGTATTTCGACAGCCTAAAGGACCCCGACGACTTACCTAAGCCTGCACCATACGACGACAGCCATGACAACGCCACATTGAGCCTGGATGAGTGGAAGCGTAAGTAAAAAACACACAAGCTGTACAATGCTCAATGTTCAGATTTGAGTAGTGTATATATCTCTATAGTGTATTGATCTCACAGAAACTATGTGTCATAGTATCAGCTATGGTCTCGTTTTACAACTTTTTTCTGAAAATAGACTTTCTAAAAAACAATTCCTGTGTTGTTGTATAATAAAGATGGAAGCATAAGTAATAAGGTTGATTCATTGGATTAGTAAACATTGGAACTTATCATGCATGAACTTATCATGCTTTTCAAATGGTGTTTACCATGTTGGCCATATTGAATGATTTATAACTACACAAACATCCTGTTACAGGGCTTCTGTAAATGTGGTAATTAATAATTAATGTTATGATGTAGTACACCTTTAATAACTTTCTGTTTAAATTATTATTGGAGTTGTGGACATGCAGCACAAGCAGAAAACAAATGTGTTTTCCCCTTCTGCCCACAGGGTTATGCTTTAGAGAGGTGAGAAGCTTTGTGCCGTTCCCACGGCGGGACTCTAAGAGGAAAAACACCCTGACTATGACTCCGTGACCCGATGAATGACTACTGATGCCCGACCTCCAAGGCATATTACCAATTGTGCCCTTGTATATTTCAACCATGGATTCACTCTGTTGCTTTTATCTTGGATAGTGAAGAATGATTACGTCAAAACTGACACCTTTTTTTTGTGTGCAATTGTTCCCTAAGTGTGGATTGCTCTTCATGTTACACTTTCCTTCAGTATATTGTCTTGGAAATGCATTGTGACCAAGTGTCACAGAGTTTACTGTAAAATGTACTGTAATGTGGTTTTTCAATGAAACAATAAGACAAGATTTGTACAAAGTTTTGTTTTTGCAGCAAATAGCAACTGTTGCTGCCCAAGAAAAGACTGGCCTAACTCATAGTCAAATATAATCTCTTGTCAGGAAAACCAATGCAGTCTTGAGGTGAAAATGTCATCTTCATATGTCATTAAATTAAAAATCATTATCAAGGGAAAAAGTCTAGGATTTGCCAGTGAATGCCCTGAAAACCACAGACCCCAACAGATTAGCATTTACTTGGCCCATTTACTTGGCCCATCTGTATCCAGTGTCAGCTGAAATATGTGACCATGATGCTAAATGCAACTAGTTGATTTATCCATGTCTCTGCTTGTATCACTTTGTGGTTCCATACTTCAAAACTTTAAAGTCTGATATGCTGTATATAGATCATAACTTCACTTTTGCACCAACCTTTTACGCCCCAACACTTGTGGATCTTTCCCGAATGTAGCAGCCTTTAAATATGTACTTGACTCAGCTGGTTGGTACATTTAGAGGCTGCTGTAAGGTTTTTCTGTTTTTAATTCATTGTGTCATCTATTTGCACTTGAGTAGGTGACGGTGTGTAAATTATATTACATACTAAATTAAATGAAATGTAAATTGAAAGAATAAACAATTGTCATGAGCAATGATGTGTGCACACATGTTTAGTGCACAGGGGGTGACAGAACAGGTGTACAGTTTCCACTCCGCATGTAGTCCAGAGTTATAGTTTGCTGATTAAGATTGAAAATTACACATTTAGAACGCATAAAGCTGTACTAAGATCAATGCAGATTGTTGTCATTGACCCCATTGAGTAGCTTGCGCGCGAAAAAATCATGACGTGCTGACGTCATTGGGGCGGGCAAACTGCTGCTATCCAAGGTAACGTTGGGCCACAGGCTACTGTAACAGCGGAAGTGAGCAAATCCGTCGTCAAAATAAAATAATATTTAATTATGTAAATATGAGTAGAATGACAAGTAATTTTGCACGGCTTTATGATTTATCAAAACTGAAAGCCCAGCTTAAAAAGCAATACATTGTTTAAAATAAGTTATTTAAGAATGCCCCAGGAAAAAAGAAACGAATTATACGTCTATTCAGGATTTCCTCATTTAAAAACAAACCAGACAGCTGAAATACATAAACACTGAAGATTATATTCCCTGGAGGTGGATGGAATGGATCAAACATATCAATAAAAAGTGTTACAACAGGAAATGGTGATAGAGGGTGGGGAGGAATACGATTTATTTCTGAGTCGTATTAATTGTGACACGTTGAAAACACTTTATTTTGAAACGCGTATCCGGAAGTCCTATGTTTTACTCGGAGTAGTATCGATTTAGCACATTCTCAGGACTCCAAACAGCAAGCCAGCTAGCCGAAGGATGCTAGTATTCCTCCTTCTCACAACATTTTAATCGACAATAAGCTGTTTCTCGGCTTTGTAATGCAAATGTATTCCTCGTGTTCTTACTAAACCTGTGGGGGTGACTGTTTGCCTTCTAAACGCCTTGTTGTAAAGAAACGGAAGCGGTATAAAATGGCAAAATATACCGGCTGTGCCAGAAAACTGTAGCTGGTTGGTAGTTAGCTGTTAGCTTCAAGAGTACAGCAAGTAAGGCGGCTGGATAGGCAACCATTACTGTAGGCAAGCATTGCTATAGGCAACCATTACTGTAGGCAACCATTGCTGTAGAAGCGGCTCCAGACCGCCGGCTGTCGAGCGACCTGTGTCAGTCAGTTGCCATAATAGGTAAGATGACTTAAGTTTGCTACGTACTGTTTCTTTATTATAGAGCGACTCATTAATTTGTATTTATTATTAAGTTGGCAACATGTTCTGCACCTTGTCAACGTTAAAATATAAGAAGGCAGCTGATGTTAGTTGTGTCTATCTTTTAAAGTTAGCAGGTTAGCTCGTGATATCTGTAACGTTAACTAACTAGTTAGCTCTACTTTTATGTCAGAATACAAGTACTGTCACGATGCTGGGCCTTTCTCAACCCGTTTGACACGATTGAGAAGTAAAGCACCGCTTTAACATTCACTTACAGAACTGTAAATTATATTAAATCCGAAGAAGCGCTTTTAGTTGTGTTTAAAACTGTAAATATGGCTGACATTTTACTCCCGAAATACGAGCGCTGATCTGGTTTCCTTAAAGCTGATTGGTTCTGGGGAGGATCAGTCACGCCGTGCTGGAAGCTGATTGGCTGAGCCGTGTGTGTCGTTATTCGCCGTTTGCGGCTAGCACTGATAGTAGTTGCCAACTGTGTGATAAAGTCGAGAATAATCGAGAGATACATTTTCTTTTCTGGCCGTTTGTTTATTGACAGTGTAAAGTGAACGTCATTTTGACAGTTGGCTACGTCAGCTGTGAACTCATTTACCTAATTAGATTGAGTAAATTATAGTTTGGCGAGTTGAGCTGTGTGAAGGAATGTTAACACCACAGGTGATGGTGACCATAGTCCTGCCAAATAACCCTGCATTTAAATGCAGCGCATATACAGGGGTGAATCCGTGCACTTAATAATAATAATAAAAATAAAAAAGCATGTTAAGCCTATTCAGACCTTAGTTTTATTGCATTGTTACAGCAAAGGAATTTGATTTAGTTTAGTCCTGTGCATCTATAATGAGAAGAAATGAGGCTGTCCAATGAATCTCGCTAGATAAGAATAGGAGATTAATACAAAATCAAGATAACACAAGCAAACAATAACAACAAAATACTATCGCAACAGTGGAATTATGGCATAACATTTTAACATTTCACTGTAACGCCACCAAATGCTTATTCTGATGCAAACTACGTTTTGTATATTAGTATGTAAAGTCTACAAAACCATTTTATTTTATTATTTGATGTCCTTTTTATCCCAACAGGAGGTAAAGTGTGACTTGTGGTCTATGAGGAAGCCACGTCGAAAAGGCCAGGTGGCCGCAGGGGATGGAACTGATGTCAGGAAGTCCAATGGGGCAGTTGGTGGGCGTGGGGCTGCCCGCCAGCGGTCCCCATCCCCTTACAGCCTCAAAGCGTCTCCAAGCAGAGAAACCCTCTCTTACTCCCAGGCCCAGAAGGTGGTAGAGGTGGAACTAGATGGTAGGCTTCATCGCATTTCTATTCTGGAACCCTTGGAGGTCATTACTGAGGATGAAATGATGGCTCAGGACATTATTGAGTGTAACAGTAACAAGGAGAACAGTGAGCAGTCATCACCTCCCACCAGCAGTGCCCAAACAGTCCGCAAATCCAACACACCCCGGGGCCGCAGGAAAGACTCCAAATGTCCCGCTGTCAAGTTGCCACCACCTTCCAAGAACCACTGCCCCAATTCTCATCCACCATCCCCTGAAAAGTTTAATGAATCACACCATCAGCACATGACCCTACCTGAACCTAAGTTTCACGTGTTGGAGACCTTCACGCCAGTCGAAGCACCTCCTCTGCCTGCGGCATATTATCGTTACATTGAGCGGTTAGCTGAGGAGCAGGAAGCTGAGGCAGAATATGACATGGATGACGAGGACACCGTCTGGCTGGAGATGGTCAATGCTGGCCGGACATCAGAGGGTTTCTCAGCTGTCACACCAGACTACTTTGAGCTGATGGTGGACCGGATGGAGGAGGAGGCGTACCGGGAAGCCCGCAGCCGGGCACCCTCTCAGAGTGCTATTGACGACGATGCCTTCTGCTGCGTGTGCCTGGATGATGAGTGCCTCAACAGCAATGTCATCCTCTTCTGCGACTCCTGCAACCTGGCCGTCCATCAGGAGTGTTATGGCGTACCCTACATCCCTGAGGGCCAGTGGCTGTGCCGCTGCTGCCTTCAGTCCCCTCAGAAACCCGTTGACTGTGTTCTATGTCCGAACCGCGGAGGCGCTTTCAAACAAACAAGTGACGGCCGCTGGGCACATGTAGTCTGTGCCATCTGGATCCCTGAGGTCTGCTTTGCCAACACAGTGTTTCTGGAACCAGTGGAAGGGGTCAATAACATCCCGCCGGCACGCTGGAAACTGACTTGCTACCTGTGCAAGCAGAAGGGCCGCGGTGCATCAATTCAGTGCCACAAGGCCAACTGTTACACTGCGTTTCATGTCACGTGTGCTCAGCGTGCTGGCCTGTTTATGAAGATCGATCCTGTGCGAGAGACAAACGTTAATGGGACTACATTCTCTGTTAAAAAGACAGCATTCTGTGAGGCCCATTCACCACCAGGACAAGAGCCCGTCTCAGATGAGGAGGGTGAAGGGAGAGTGGTGGGCAGCAGAGGGAGGGCTAGCAGAGGACGGAGTGCCTACACAGACGGCCCTGCAACACCGAAAAAAGGCAGGAAATCTGAAGATGCTGCCAAGATGGATAAAAAGAAAGGGAAGAAGGGTTCAGAGTCAACAGAACAACACACTGCATCACCACAAGTGACCGTGCCTCAGATACCCACAAGCAGGTTAGACTTTCTTTTATTTTGAATGTAATAAAATGCGTATCTGTTGTAAAAATATGTTTTGACCAATTTTAAATAAGTGTACAATGAGTGGTGAAATGCCTGGACCAATGTTAGTTATGTTGACAGTAAGACCAGCCTGCATCTATCTCTGTTGTACAGGCTGAATATCATCTGCAAAGGAATCCTCTTTCAGAGAAAAAAACCATTCATGCATAGGCTGCATAATTACTGGTTACTGAAGCGTCAGTCGAGGAACGGCGTGCCGCTGGTCCGGCGTCTGCACTCTAGCATCCAATCCCAAAGGAATACTGAACAAATCCTGGTAGGAAACCGTTCCACAGTCTTGGCTCTCAGTAACTATTTTTGTTCTCTGATGATAACATTTTTTGTGATCTTATTTAGCCATTGTCCTACCAAGCAATTTCTCAAATTCATTGATTATCTCAATTAAGTGTTGATACATTACCCATTGAAAAATGTATTTTACTTTGTAGCCTGAGGTGGATGAGAAGGTTTCTGCTGCAAGAGAAGCACTGAGATATTGGCAGAAGCTGCGGCATGATCTCGAGAAAGCCAGGCTGTTGGTGGAACTCATCCGCAAGAGGGAGAAACTCAAAAGAGAACAGGTAATATACACAGCATGACTCTCACATGCTCACAAAGGGTGGTGACTTACTGTATTTCCCACGATATCTTGTTTCGTCCAAAACTCAAACGTATACTATTTACTGTCATGAGGAGTAAAGCTAACAGTCACGTTTAAGAAGCTGAAATGAGAGAAAACAAATGACTCGAACTGATTAATCGATTAGCAAAATAGCTTGTGAATAATTTAATAGTTGACAATTAATCAATTTAATATTTGCGGTTCTACAGAAGGCAGTATTTCAAATCTGAATTGTTGAGGATCGAAAGTATATAAATTATGGGTCTTTCAAATTGTAAGGTGTTCATCAATGTAGTCTGAAGATCTGAGATGTATGAATTGTCACACTTCTTTGCCTGTCCTATAGAGAGTATACATATTTCTTATATTTATTTATACGTGATACTATCCCTTTGCTATAATTGAGTGGTAAAATAAAACCAACAAGTGGCTGCTATGTGTGTCACATAGAGGAAAAAACAAAAAGATTTCTAAAGAAAAGGCCATCAATTATACAAATGACGGACTGGATTGCCACTGCACATCTACAGTGGCCTGTGGATGTTACAATCTGATGAGTTTGCATGATATTCTGGTCACTAGTATTGCTTCTCTTCCCTTTTAGCCTCTTGAAGTCTGTAAAAACTTTCTTCTGAAATTTGTATGGAGGCAACTTCCACATATGGTGACATCACATTCACATCCTCTGACAACTGCAGGTCAAAGTTCACCAGGAAGCTCTGGAGTTGCAGTTGACCCCGATGTTGGTGCTGCTCCGCTCCACGCTGGACCAACTACAGGAGAAGGACACAGCCCAGATCTTTGCACAGCCAGTCAACATCAAGGAGGTTAGACGCTTCACTGTTACAACCCCAGAGACCAGATGTAAAAAGGTTATATAGAGTTGCTAAGTGTTGGCACCATGGTTCTTTTCCCCCATTTTTAAATGATATGCTCAGTGTTCCTTGAGTCAATCTTGGGAATCTCACAGTAAATGTAAAGACCCTATAGGTCGATGTTCTTGTCATCAGTTCTTATTTATTTCACTGTATCTTCCAAGAAACCTTTTTTTCTCCGTCCTTTTGGCAGATGACTCTAAATACTACAGTACCCATGAGCCCCCGGTCGTTGTTGCTGGCTAGAAGAAGCCAGTCGGAGACGCAACTCAGGGGTGTAGCAAAATTCATAACGAGTCATCGTTGCAATTATTAAGAAAACAGGGCTTCATAGTTGCTGAATTCACTTGACTCCAAATTTATATGTGAACTGATTTAAGCTGCAGATTGGAAATCTGTTTCCCCAACAGCATAATCTTTAGGTTCTGCCTGCTGTGAGAGGTGCACATGACCGAATTTAGAGCTAGGAGATGGGATATTTCTTGCCAAAATGCACCTTGGGAAGCGTAGTTAACCTTCCCCTGAAGTTTCTATGTACACAGGCTTATACCTTTTACTTTTTATCAAATAACCACATCTTTTCTTATATAACTTGTAATCTTTTGCATTGCTAATTTAACTGAAAGAGGTTCATGCCCATCAAAGCTGTCAAAGAGTTACAGCGTGTCTGCCTACATTTATTGTATTGTACTTGCGGAACCATAGCAACCAAAACAGCACCCCCTCTATATTATATATATATATATCTATCTCCTTTTCTATCTGTCCAGTTTTTTTGTATTTGAATTGCTTATATGCGTCCCTTCTCCTCATGAGCTTTTAGAGTTATGTTGTCTTGTCCTCAGGTCCCAGACTACCTGGAGTTCATCAGCCAGCCCATGGACTTTTCCACGATGCGCGCTAAGCTGGAGAGTCACGCCTACCGCTCAGTGGCTGACCTGGAGACCGACTTCCACTTGATGGTGTCCAACTGCCTCCTCTACAACGACAAGGACACGGTCTTCCACCGGGTAGCGCTGCGTCTGAGAGACTTGGGGGGAGCCGTACTGCGGCATTCACAACGCCAAGCCACCAACACCGGCCTGGACCTGAACACTGGCATGCACCTCTCGGAGTCACCGCAGAAACGAGACTTTTACAGCTGCACCTGGGAGGATGGTAAGAAAACGGTAGCGCTCGACAGGAAATGTGACCACACACATCTGTTTTACTTTAGATAGGGGTCTGTGTGTACCCTTCTTATGAGTAGATACTTGTTTAGATGCATGGTAAATGTTTCAGTACAATTAAGAAACCATTTTCTTTTTCATTATTCTATTTCTATATTTCAAAACTTTGCTTTTCTTGCCTCCACGGTGAATAGTGTTTTGTTTTTCTTTAAGACGAAACGTCTTGATGAATTGAACGGGTTCTTTTCCTGCAAATAGCATGAACATCAGCGACAATGCTTGAACGTAGAATAGTGTGGCCACCACCAGTAAATGGGGTGGTTGCATGCCTCACTTTGCATAATGCTCTCTTTTGTGTATAGTGGAGCCTGACATTTTCCAACAAGTGATGGATTGGAATGAGGTATGAGATTTGGCAGGAGAGGGATGGCTTTTATATATTTAACTGGGTCATCGTTTCAAATTTTTATCAGAATTTGGATTTGAGTTTCTCTGACTCTTCTATCTACTATTGCGTTGCTAGTTAAACACCATCTCATACTCGAGATGTAACTCTGTAGCTCAATAAATTACAGTATATTGTGTCTGTGAACAGTACATGACAAACTGAAGTGCTGAAAGAGTCAAGTTCTGGCAGTTGTGAGTTGGTTCATGATCAATTAATTTGACTGGCCTTTGTGGGGGAAAAACAAGAGCACTTGGCTCTGCTCTCCTTTTTTGAGAGCAGAGCCAAGATCAAGTGCATTGGTTGCTCGTTAGCTAATCTGTTCAGTAAAAAAACAAAACCACTACTTTCGTGGAACATGCTTGTCTGCTTCACCCTTCAGCCTGACCCCTTCCTGTTGTGTCCAGTTGACAGTGTGCTGGATCCAGACAACCGGCTTCACATGACGGTGGAGGAACAGCTGAAGGAGCTGTTGGAAAAGATGGACTTTGTCTCCTCCATGCGATGCAGCGGCGCCCGAACCAGACGCATCCGCCTGCTTCGTCGCGAGATCAACAACATCCGCTACAGGCAGGGCCAGCACCACCGCGCCAGCCTTCTCAATGGACATCTGAAGGACGAGGACGACGACGAGGAGGAGGATGAGGAGGAAGATGACGACAAAGATGCCAAGGCCGACCACGGCCTGTCGTCCTCGGACAAAGGTGGGTGATTAAAAAGCACTGAACCTTTCAACAGTATGACATTGCCTGCATGAACCTTTTAAAAACCTCTTATTTACAATGAGACCAGTTGTGAACATGAGCTAACGGAACATTGTCCTCAGGTAATTGAGCCAGGGTCCCCCCCACGCACCAACCCCAACCACCCCACTGTCTCCAGTCTAGTAAGTAGGGGCCCACAGAGTCTCGTTAGCCATGGCTGCCTCACAACTCCTCTCTCCCAGTGCACTCTATGTCTGCACCTCTTCTGTACATCACTCTCATGGACTCACCACTCTCCATTGGCCACGTACAGTCATGCCATGTCATCCTACTTCTGACTCCAGGCTACTCCAGTCTCTGCTACCACAGAGGTGCGCCGCAGAATACCTGCGATTTGTGTCAGTCGAGTCTTAAAATACTGCCATGTTGTCATGTTGCTGGTGTACAGTTGTGAGAGCAAAGTTTTCTATTCACTCGTCTTGATAAGGTCCTCCATATCTATAGAACACCTCCACTCCCTTTGAGCCGGTTAAACTGATTGAAAGAGATGTGACCCATTCTGAAGTGACACCATATTCCAGTGTGAATACTACACCACCGCATCACACGACATACTAAATGGACATTCATTTGAAATATATGCTAACGGAAAATTTAATACAACTTTTCATTCTCTTCCAGATGACCTCAAATCCACTTCGCCCCCGACACTGGAACCAACCGGGCCGGCCCCTCCTCCGCGATACAGGGACGCCCCTCTGGAACCTCCCACGCTGCGGCCAATCACAGGGGAGCCCCGGTCCCCCAGCTGGGCCTGCAAACGCCTGAAGATGGACAGCGACCTCCCAGACCTCACCGCGGAGAACATGAATTGCACTAGAACGCAGGAGCGGGAGGTGTTGCCGCCTCCCATTTTGCACAGCGAAGGACAGGCGGTGGCCAACGGCCTGCCAGAGCTCGCCACTCCTCCGCGGCCCACCACCGGGGGTGTTGGACGACGGACCTCCGTATTGTTCAAAAAGGCGAAAAATGGAGCCAAGCTGTTCAGAGAGAGAGACAAACCTTTGCTGAACGGAAAGGAGCAGCAGGACAATAGTTCCAGCAACGCCCCCACAGAACCCAACTCCACAGCCAGTACCCCGTCCTCGACACCTTTATCCACTCCATCTAAGACCCCACAGAAAAGCCCCGGACCCCCCACCCTCAACGATCAATGGACCCCCAGTCGCTACATGAGCTCAGATAGTGAGCTGGATAAGACACCAAATCATACACTGGAAAGTGGTGAGAGGCTTTATGTAGTTCCTTACATTAGTTTACGATCCTCACACAGAGCTACTGAGAACTGCCTACCTGTGGCACTGAATACATCAGTCGGATGTGTCCACATGGGTAATTAATAAATGTGCTGTACTTTAAATCCCTCTTCTTCAAGAGATGGAAGAGCTGTATTCAATTTGTCTTTATCAATTTTTAATATCCGTTTATCACCTTAGGTTAGCATCTGTATCTGCACATATCTGTCTAGGTGTGTCCTTTTCTATCTAGTTTTCCTCCTGGTCTTCTGAGATTGTTCTAAGTATTCTCATTTGCTTTTCAGGTCTGACCAACGGTTTCAACAAGCACAAAGACGGTGGGTCCGACTCCGAGTACAGCCCTTGTCCAGTCCTGCACAAAGAAATGTAAGACACGGTGCAGCCGCTGTTTGGTTGTGATTGGTAATGAGTATATTCAGTGGCGGTTCTACATGTAATTACGCCCCGGGCGAGACCCCCTCCGATCGCCCCCCCCCCGCCGGGGCTGGCAGTTTATCATTATTTTTTTTTATAAACTTATAAACTTCAATTTCACAATTCCGGCTCTTTTGGCTCGGCTCACTAACAAGAGCCGGCTCTTTCGGCTCCCAAATGGCTCTTCAGATTTTTTGGTGCTTAAATTAATTTATTACCAACAATAATGTCAAATTATGCACAATATGAATTACTAATGTAAAAAAAACATGCACTATATCAAATGTTTATTATATAAATACACTTTTATGTATACACTCTAGAGTGATAAAAAAAAATGTGAAAGTGCAAAAACAAATGTTTAACTATTTACAAATGAACTTAACTAACTTTTAACTATTTTAAACTTTTAGCTTTTTAATACTTAACAAATTTTAAGTGAAACAACATACAGAAGCTTACAGAATCACACAACAAAATATAAATTAAAATGTGTAAAACAAAAAGAAAAAAATCAGCATCCAGAGTTTTGTCCTTCAGTGAAGATTTACATTGAGAAAGACCAAGTGCCTCAGCTGTGAGGGCTGATCCTGTTTCTTCTCTCCGTAATGATCTGCCCTGTTGGAGAACATTCTCTCTGAGGGGACTGAAGCTGCTACGATGCACAGTCTTGTGACGTCACATGAACTGTGTAACTCCCGCCCCTCTGCTCATCGCAGGCACAGAGACGACGCCACACATATTGACCAATCAAATGCGGCTTGAGAGCGCGAGCGAGAGAGAGAGGGGAAAAAAAGCCGGCCCCGTCGTTCACGTCAAAGAGCTCTCAGAGCCGTTTCGTTTGCGACCGATACATCACTAGTAGACGGCACCTTCTTAGCAAGCAGGGGCGCCTGCAGCTGCAGGGGGCGCCAATCTGCCAATTCCCCACACAGTGATATGATAGATAATGGAAAACCGCTTCGCGGCCCAGATGATTTTTTTATTTTATTTTTAAGTGGTCTGCCGCCCCCCACGTGTCATGAAAAAGTGCCGCCCCGGGCGGCTGCCCGGGTCGCCCGTGCCCAAAACCGCCCCTGAGTACATTGATACATTGACCGTGACATTGTCTTCCAGTAGCTCACCACCCAAACGAAGCCTCGGGAAACCAGCTCTTTCCAAAGTTCCCTTTCTGGAGATCGTCAATGGAGACGCTGATTATACTGGTATGTTTATTTTGTTAAACGCATATCTCAGTTCACCTGAAGTTAAATAGAAGTTATTTCTGCTTTGTACCATCATTATCCTCTTTTCTCACTCTCTCCTCACAAGTGTCCCCTAAGCGTCGGGACATTTTGCAGTTCAAAATACAACTCTAACCTCATTGGAATTTTATTTTTTTTCTTATCAATTAAAATAATTTTGCTTTTTTGCAGGCAACGGCAGTCTAATGTCTACGGACGGGGCGCAGCTGGAGTCCCTAGTTCTGGTGTGGGCCAAGTGTCGAGGATATCCTTCCTATCCTGCTCTGGTAAGCCCGCATTCTTCTAAACGTTAACGACGCACCATCTAATATGAGCCGTCAACAGACGGTGTAGCTCTCTTGGATACTTGAAGGCAGCTTTCATCAAACTTCTTGAGAAATTAAAATGAGGGAGTTTCACAGTGAGATATATATATATATATATATAAATAAATAAATAAATAAGGAGCTTCCTGGAACCACAGAACAGCCGTGTGAGCGCAGCGCTAGAAGCAGACATAAAGACTTCTCGACTGTGTTCGTTCCAGATCATCGACCCAGAGATGCCAGAGGAGGGCATGCTGCACAACGGGGTGCCCATCCCTGTCCCGCCCAAAGAGGTCCTCTCCCTGGGGGAGCAGAGGCAGGAGGAGGCCAACGAGAGGCTCTACCTGGTGCTCTTCTTTGACAACAAGCGGACATGGTGAGGGGCACACACCTTTTATCCATGAGATCAGAATGCATTTCAGCCGGTTGAATTGTCCAGTCAAGGAGAATCAGAATGATTAGGTCAAGCTTCTACAGAAAAAAAGAATACGCTTATTATTGTTAATTTGTTTTATTTGAAAATAAAATGAGCATAGTTTTATATATTGTAGTTGTATGTATATATTTACATTGAACACACAAATCTAGTATATGCAAACAGGTCTAAAGCAGTGCAAGTCGTCACCATCTGTGTTTCTGGTACTGTAGGCAGTGGCTCCCGCGAGACAAAGTGACCGCCCTGGGTGTAGACGACACAGCGGACAAGCTGCGCATAATGGAGGGTCGCAAGTCCAGCATCCGCAAGTCTGTCCAGGTGGCGTACGACCGCGCCATGATCCACCAGAGCCGAGTCAGCCACAGCCACGGCTTTGTCGCCTCCAACTACCTCTAGAGGGCGACGGCGAGCGAGTGTGCGCACACAGTCGGCAACTATGCATCTCTGTTTTGGTCTTAAAGCCGCAGGTGGTCCTTGTATTTGCACCGTTCTTGAAGAGGCTGCTGCCCAGCAGAGTCCTGGACTGTAGTACGTTCCCACACCACTAGTGTCTGACATGCAGAGCGATGCCGTTTTGCCTTCGTCTCTCGTGGAGCTCTGGATGAAGTTACCTTCAGGTCCCGGTAAGCATTAAATCCCTGTTCAGAGGGATGTATCGAGGTATCCGCTTACCTGGATGTGAAACGGTGTGTCTGGATCAAATGTAAAAGAATTCTCTCTATTTCGTATCATGCTACTGCCAAGGAATTAAACTGTCAGAAAAGAGATTTGACATATTTATATGAAGCGCAGAAGACGTGTGAATGGATCACTGCCATCTTTTATACAATAGCTTTTTACATTTTAATCTTTTACAAAGACACTTGTATATTATAAAGGCACACTTTGTGTACATATGTATGTTTATTATCAAACCCAATGTAATTTAATGTTGCTGTTTTTAAAATGCGTATTTCAATCAACCCACAACGGGCAAAGCGAAGCTATGTATATTTGTGGAGATGAAATAATTCCTGACTTGCTGCAGTGTACTTGGCTTGTCTTGTGTGTGTGTGTGTGTGTGTGTGTGTGTGTGTGTGTGTGTGTGTATTCAGAACATACAACACAGTGAGCCAATTGTTCTTTATATATGAATTCTCTTTTTGATACAGAGAAATTATTTATTTATGGGATGCAGAACTATAGAAATAAAGTTATATTGGTGAAAGTTGAAATTACATCTAATTTAAAACAATGGAGTGAAGTTAAAAAAAATAAAAACTTGCAGCCAACATTTTAAAATAAGGTTCACATTTGGTTTGGTGATGATTTTACTGTCAATCGTTCACTGTTGACCCCCAGAATATGCTATTTATTGTCAAGACTCACGTTTTATCAAATGGGAAAAATACACCTTTATAAGCTTGTAATACCTGCATATTTTATCTGCTCACCAAATATTTTGTCAAAACAAGTATTTCCACATTTTGGGAAATAAATGCTCTATTAAAAATCTTTTGGGATACTTAACTGCAGTTTTCAGTTTTTTCTTTTCAAAACCAAAGGGGAGAACGGTCATTGTTTAGTATTGTTTAATAATGATCACTTGGAAGATATTAAAGGGTTTCGACCATCAGCTCAAAACTACTCAACCATAGTAGGTGTGGTGAAAGTGATGTCGCAGGTTTCAGTCCGAACACTCTTTTCCTGTCCAGCCAGCACAAAGTCTGCGTTTTTATTTTGAGCAACAATCAGCAAAGTGAAAAGTACTGTTAATTGTTAGCAATCCACAAGCGCATTGTTAGCAAACCCATCAAGCTAAAATTCAACAATGACCGCTGAACTGAAGTTAACAGAGAAAGTGGTGGAAGACCAACGAATATTGAACGGTCTGATCGATATCGGATAAAAACTCCTCCTTTACACGCAGACATGGACTGACGCGTTGCACAAGGGAAATTGTTGCCAGTCGTCAGAATGCAGAGCCATGTTAAGCCTGAATCATTAATGAAAGAGGCGTCATTTTGACTATTTCAACCTGCTGGAGAGCTCCAGGTGGTTTATACTGATTAATTCCAGTGGAATATAGGTTTTGCATATCTTTACTTGACAGCCGATTGGCTTACTTCAGACCGAACGTACAGATGGCTGGTCTGAGAGCAGAGCAGAGCTGTTGCAGTGAGCAGAGTGTATTCAGCCTCCCTCACCGCTGCAGAGGAAGATGAGCACCGGCCCGAGGAGATCCTCGCTGCCTCCTGTTCGCACCAGCAAATGGGAACATTTTGTTCATTATTTTTAAGCCTGAAGGAGCTTAGTAGGTTTCTGAGTCAGGATTCAGTGAGCACACCAGAAAGTAGATTGTGAAGCTCCTGAGGCTTTCCCAGGGCCAGACGAGATGTATGATCTCCACCAGCGTGTTCTGGATCGACCCCGGGGCCCCTTACCAGTTGGACATGCCCGGAAAACCAGGAGGCCTTCTGATCAGAAGCCCGAACCACTTCGGCTGGCGCCTTTTCGTCCCAAAGGAGCAGCGGCTCCACTCGGAGCTCCTCTCCGGCTGAGCCTCACCCTACACCCTCCAGAGAAAGTTTATTTTGGCTGCTTCTGTCGGCTCCCTCCTCACCGCAACGGTCATGCCGTGCCGAACCACCTTGTCAATCTCCCTTATGTGAACGAGACACATAAGGGTCTCGTTCAAACTACCTCGCTTAAGGCATTGACACACTCCCAACCTGCCAAACCACCCCGGCTCACGGTCTGATGGAGCCCAACAGAACCGCGACGTGGTTCTCGGGTCACTGTACTGCGGTCAATTGAGCCCACATTACGGTACGGGCCAGACGGGGGCGGTACGCAAGCACAGAGAAAAGGAGATCCTTGCTGAATTAAATGAATATTCAAACGGCTAAATTTCACAATATTCAAACTACTATAAAAACAGATCCTTAGATTGGTATATTGAAAGTCCACTGCAGTACTGTTCAGGGGGACCTGATTATTTATGTATGTGTACATACTGTATGGATAAGATAATCCTTTATTAGTCCCGCATTGGGGAAATTGCAGGATTAGAGCGGCACTGCACACAAGACACACAGTAAACAGTAATAAAAACAGTAAAGAAGAATACAATAGCAATAATAAATATACAAACGGAATAAAAAAATATGTATAAATGTATTTATATTGCACCAGATGGATGTAATTAAAGTGGCCAAAAGTGATTAAATTGTTATAAGTGAGAGGTTCAAAAACAGACTAAAAGTCCATATATGTGCATGGATACATGCCCAGCTGATACTGATCCCCTCAAATAGTTTGAAACATCGAAGCTGAAGGAATACTGAAGGTTATCTCGTTACCATGACAATACTCAGACCATTTCACACCTGTGGGCTCACGCGCTCACTTTGGTGAGACGCTCGGTGTCTAATGTCTGCAGGCCATCGGGGAGGTGCGCTTAAAATAAAGTCATAAAAAAAGAGAAACGGCATTCTCTCATTGATAGCCATGCACATGGGCACAGCAGAGGTCCCCCTGAACAAGACTGCAGTGGAATTTCAATATACCAATCTAAGGATCTGTTTTTATAGCTGTTTGAATATTGTGAAATTTAGCCGTTTGAATATTCATTTAATTCAGCAAGGATCTCCTTTTCTCTGTGCTTGCGTACCGCCCCCGTCTGGCCCGTACCGTAACACCTTGAATAGAGGTGCATTTACAATTGCAACTGAGGCTCACTCGGCAGATGTGGGCTCACTTGACCGCAGTTCCACTGTTCCGCTTCCAGGACGGAACCTGCACTGCTCCTCCTGGATGGGACATTAGTGGGGGCTTCCTCTATTGCATGGGACGTTAGACGATTGGTGGGGGCTTCCTTTATAGCACCCTTGACAAACTTTCCCAAGGAGGCTGAGCAGTTTGATATAGTTGAAGCACACCTCTAATCCGCTCACCCTATTGAAACATATTCTCATCAATCTTCAGGTGAAGTGTAGCAGTGGTTGCAGGTGGGGTGACACATCAGACCAGCATCCCCTTCTTCTGTATGTGGACTTTCAAACAACTGAACAGACACAGAAACGAGGATACAACTGGTGTTTTCACAATGTGACGTACCGTGTCTCAAAATTACAGAATCTTTATTTCAAGTAAACTTTGAATTGAAAAAGGCTCAAATAAAAAAAATAAGAGACAAGGTTTTGCTGGGAATTGTATGTAAGATGGAAGTCCTAGTAAAGCATGTCAGTGTAGTTTACTATACTATGACATTTGATGTATTTTTTATTTTACGTGTGTGTGTGTGTGTGTACATTCAGAGCAGATGGCACAATGAGCCAATTGTGCTTGATATTTTTATTCCTTTTTGATTATATCTTGATCTCTTTTTGGGCTATAGACTATTAAATCGTATTTAAAACAAATGGAATGAGGTTTTAAAAACATGCAGCCGTTATTTTTAACTGATAAGTTCACGTTTTGGTTTGGATTTCACACAAGACCGACCGCCATCATTCACTGTTGAATATTCGCTTTATTGTCGAGAGCTCCATAATTTTAAATGAGAAAATATACCTAAAGCTTGCACTACCTGTATATTTTTACAAAATATTCAGTCTTGATAGCATTTTTCACATTTTGAGAATTAAATGGTCTAATAAAAAACCTTTTGGGAAACTAAGTGCAGTTTTAGGTTGTTACTTTTTAAATCAAGTAATAATTTACAATAATCACTTGGACAATATTAAAATGTTTACATCAAGGATTCAGACCATCAGCTCAAACCCTCAGGAGGAGTTAAAAGTGATGTTCAGCTAGCACACAGTCTGCATTTTATTTTAATTTTAACAATATTCAGCATAGTGAAAAGTACTGTTAATTGTAAATGTTAGCTGTATACAACAGTTATATAAAAAAAAGGCTGATAAAATATCTCTGGTCCAAACAAACAGCAATCTACAAACACATTTCAGTCCCATCATAAGCTAAAATGCAATAATGACTGTGTGTGTGTGTGTGTGTGTGTGTGTGTGTGTGTGTGTGTGTGTGTGTGTGTGTGTGTGTGTGTGTGTGTGTGTGTGTGTGTGTGTGTGTGTGTGTGTGTGTGTGTGTGTGTGACACCAAAGAGTCCAACACAGTCTGATCATCGGGTGAGAACACTCCTCAGCTCAGGGTCATCTAGTCCTTCAATTCAAACACCAGAACCATGTTTGGTGGGTTCCCCTCTGTCAGTGTCCAGGCTGCCGTCTTATCAGGAGGAGGTAGTTGTGGCGAAGCGTCCGCAGCTCTGTCAGTCGGCCCAGCAGGCGACCGAACCGCTGTGGGCCCCCTCGCGCAGCTCCAGCCTGGGCCCCGCACACCCTGGACAGCAGGTCCAGGATCAGTTCCTGCATTTTCTCAACGCAGCTGGCTGCCTGCAGGGACGCGCGGTCTGTAGAACGGGGGACACAGACAGAGCCTGGATTGTGTTTGTATCCGGACACCACATTACTGAGTGATACAGATGTCCGACTATGAAACCCCCCATGCTACAGAGCAGGTAAGCTACAGAGCAGGTGAGTTACAGAGCCATTTTAAGCCTTGACCCATCATTCAGAGGCATCTTTTTACTATTAAAGCCTGCTGAAGAGCTCCAGATGTGTTTATACTGATTATTTACAGTGGAATAGAGCATTTGCGTGTCTTAAATTGACAGCTGTTTTTATTTTTTTATTTTATTTCAGACCACACAGATTCCTGGTCTGTACCTGAGCAGAGCAGAGCTGTTGCAGTGAGCAGGGTGTATTCTGCCTCCGTCACTCGCAGCGTTGCCATGCTGTGGAAGAAGTTGAGCACCGGCCCGAAGAGATCCTCACTGCCTCCTGTTCACACCAGCAAATACAAATAGGGAATTGTTCTTTAAAAAGAAAAGAAAGTTATACATCGAACATACTTTTTTTGTTCTGTCACAGCCTGTAAAATCGTTGATATTTTATGAGTGAGTGCACGTCTGGACCCACCTGAATTGACCAGCATCCCACTGTGGATGTTTTCCTTTGACGCTACGTTTCTCAACCAGTTGTGTGATGACATGCTGAAAATCTGCAGGGCTGATATTAGGAAGAAAAAAAATATTATTCAAACTAAGTATCAAACTGAACTAGAATATGTGTGTGTGTGTGTGTGTGTGTGTGTGTGTGTGTGTGTGTGTGTGTGTGTGTGTGTGTGTGTGTTCACCTGGACTGGGGCTAGTTGGGTTGTGGGAGAACTGCTGTGCTGAGAGCAGGAACATGACCTCCAGCGAAGAGATGGACAAGAGAGAGCTCTGGTCAGGAAAGTCCAGGAGGTCAAACCCTGTGAGGGGACCGTCCATATTTGTTACGTTTATTGGATTTTTCATGATGTTCTTTGAGTGACAGCTCAACAGACTTTGACGAAGTTCTATTTTGTATTTAAACATTTTTACTCCCTCATATGCCTCATCACTCGCCAGACACAACGGTAATGACGATGAATGGCAGTATACGTACAGTACATCTTCATCATATTGTCGCCATCTTTAGCCTACTCGACTATTCATCTTTAGTTCTCTTTACAAGGGAAGTATGCCAACAGGTGCGTCTTTGGAAGTCTTTATGTATACGTGGTGTTATCATGCATCACATATGGGATAAACCATTTGAATCCCCTCTCTTTGATCTCCTTTCATGTTTCCGTTACATTATACACATCACAGATTCTGAAGGTCACATAGTCCCATCAATCTCACCTGGCACTGTCCTGGCAAACTGTAGCAGCCGTTGCAGTTGGGGCGACGCAAAGTCAGACAAGCCCTCTCCTTCTTCTGTACACGACCACTCAAGCAGCTGAGCAGACACACACAAGCAACCATGAGGGCAATGTAGAAATGGGGGGGGGGGGGGGGGGGGGAGACAGCTGTTTCCACTCGGTGACCTACCCTGCAGTGGCTGCTGTCATGTGCTTTGTACAGCTGATGGGCCTCCACCATCCGGTCCACGAGGTACTTCTGTTCTCTGGTTAAACTGGCAGACACCGCCTGAGGGAGATGGAAGTTAACGACGTATGGTTACACCAGTATAAGGATTATGATATAACTTCCCCATGTTAAAACTATGACAGTAAGTCAATTTTTACTACCCTATGATGTTTGTTTTTCATGACATACTATACTATGACTTTTTTTAATTACATTTTGTTGTGGCACAGTATACTATAATATATATTAGACTACTTTGTATAACATACTGGGACATTGTGTGACAAACTATGACTTTTTATGATGTTTTCGTCACATTTTATGGCATACACCAGGAAATATTTTACGACATCCGATATTATGACATAATATACCGTGACCTTTTTTTGACATGGCTTCTGGCATACTATACTATGACATTTGCAAAGACATATTATATGTTTGATGACATTAAAGTGACATACTATACAATGACATATTTATGACATTTTCATCTCATAATATGCTGTGACATTTTTTACGACATATTAAACTATGACTTTTTATGGCATTTTTTAACATGACCATTTTGTGACATTTTTATAGCTTACTATGGAAATATTTTTTATGCCACGTATGACTTTTTTAAATTACATTTTTATGACATTTCTCTGTGACACTATATCTCTGTCTTTTTTATGACACCCTATCCTTTGACATTTAATATGACATTTCGAAGCCAATGTGTGAAATGTTGCAAATGAATGAGCAGGACTGCTTCATGGCCAGTTTGCCAGGTGTTTGATTTTCTAGATTAGGCTAAAACAAGCATTCACATCCAGCTGTTCTGATGTTCCCCGACTCCTTAAACAGTCAGTCCAAACTATAACTGTATTTATAGACGTATAACCAACAACTAACCAATAATAATTTAAACAACCACAGCATCCTTCAACCCAACATCTAACTAACACTAGTTGATTGACCCTTTGCTAAATCCCGCCGCTTGAACCTAGACTGCCCAATCACAGTGTAGCATCAGCCAGCTCCGACCAGGGTCCGACAACTATCCAGCTCTGCTTCATAGACTCTTACGCAATTGTTTCAGATTTTCTTCATATTCAGGCTGTTTTTTGTGGATTTGGAGCTAGTCATGGTAAACGTTGTTTAATAGTGATAATTGTTATGGGAATACACACGCTGCTTTTGCTTTTTAATGGCAGTGACCTACTCGACTTTACAGGAACCGTGATCATTTCATTGTCTTTTGTTTTGATAGCCAAGTGATGTGGTGGCTAACCTTTACCCTGTAATGTGTCGGCTTTAGCTGCTATCTTTTAGTTAGTGACAGTGTGGGCTCCATGGTAGCTAAGACTGCTTGACCGAGCGTGCTGAGTGAAGGGTCAATTAGCACTACGTACAAAGTGCAGGTGGCACTAGAGGAAAAGTCGAGGATATCGCCAAAGTTAGTAGGATTCATCTTCTGGGGACCATGAATGTCATAAACATTTCATGGCTACAGACCAGCGCTGCTATCGCTAGGCCAACTAACAAACAGACTGGGTGAGCCCTCCTTTCTATTACCTGCCCAGGTAGCCTGTTGGTAGAGCTGACCCTCTTGCTGTCTGTGTTCTCCTCTTCCTTGTGTCCTCTGACCTTACCGCCTTTCCTCAGTCGTTTGGACTGGCACTGCACCTCTGTCAGAAGGCCTGAGAAAGAAAATGCATCTCCAGGCTCGAGTCAAATCAGTTAAACGCCGATTGTTTAAGCAGGTATTGATTACTCCCATCAATACGTTCCTCTTATTAAGTTAAATCAGGGCAGAGGTCGCTTACACTCAGCCAGCATTCCCACAGCACGGCACTTCCTCAGCCGACAGTCTTGGCACTTCCTCCTCATGTACATGTCCATCTCACAGCTACCGCCACTCTTACATTGATACACAGCCTTTTTAGTCACACTACGCCTAAAGAAACCTACAAGTATAGAAGCAGAAAGAAGATCCAGGTGAGGCCTCTTGATTAACTATATGGAGAAAAATATATTTTTTTAATTGGAAAGTGAGAAATACCTTTACATCCCTCACAGGTAAGAGCATTGTAGTGATACCCTGACGCTTTATCTCCACACACCACACACAGCTCTTCCTGACCTCTGCCCTTCCCTCCCGACACCACCCGCGTCCTCCGCCCCAGGGGCAGCCCTACCACTCCGAGCCCCTGAGCCAGGACCCCGCAGTGGGGCTCAAGGCCGGGGTCACAGGGGGCCTCCAGGCAATGGGGGCTGTAGTGGTACGGAGGATGGCAGGGCTGCGAAGAGGAAGAGGAGGAGGACGGAGAGGAGGTGGAGGAGGGCGGAGAGCCATAGAGGGAGAAGGGCAGGTTGGCGGGGCTGTACTGTTGTTGGCTGCAGGGGGGCAGCTGAAGGTCAGGGTCCTGGAGGGTGTAGCCCAGAGGGTCAGCCAGCATGTCTGAAATAGAAAAATGGGGGGGGGGGGAGTATAATAATTGTTTTGGTGGTCAGAGATGTGTTTTTAAAAACTAATGAGTGAACTTTACATCTACAGATGCACACCAGTCAATATGGCTTTTGTAATGTTGTGTAGATTTGTGGCCTAATTCAGGATTCAAACAAAAGTATTAAGACATTTAGATCTGACAAATGAAAAATGAATTTGAACTTCTAAGAAGACCGGTAACTTCTTGGAACATCTGCCTTTCTGCCCATTCTATCAAATGAAACTGCCTTTTTATTTTTCGTAACTGACATCCCATTTGATTGGGATATGGCTGTTATTTTATATTTGTATCATTGTCAACGAACCTCATGAAAAATACATGTACGAACCAGGTCTGTCTGTGTGGCTTAAACCCGATATATCGTGTTCCACTGTTTTCAAAATTAGAAACACATCCATGTATCACACTGGGTGACATTTTCCTTCACTGCGTTGAAAGTAGTACATTTTGAGTCAATCTCACATACACCACCCTCCTGCCAGAGCACCACATGTGTATTCATCCACAGCTAAAAAATAGTCCCCCAACAAATGCCCTATTTACTCCTGTTTGAGTAACATTTGCTATAAAACTACAGTGACCAGCAGTTAAAAAAAAAAAAATCACTGAGCTTTTTGAAAATATAAAACTGACTATTTGTGTGTTTTTACAGCTTGATGTGTTTAGCAGGAGCTAATGGGGTTAGTGCTGAGTTCCACAGACAAGGCAGAGAAGTCAGAAACCATTAAGAGACGGAGGTAAACATTGTTGTTTTTGCTATATTCATTAGATTTGCTGACAATAACATAAATAGAGTAAATAAATAAAACACCAAATGTTGCTATGGATGTGTTAACTTGCACACGAGTATCCCGTTTTTTGGGGGGGATTTGATATTTACATGGAGCATGAGAAACCTGGCTATTTATTTCACCTTTTACATGGCAGCTACACACACACACACACACACACACACACACACACACACACACACACACACACACACACATCTGAACAACAGATCAATAGCGTGCAATTAGCCAGAACAGAAACATGAATGACCAGTCAAAGATCGTCACAGGAATGTGGTCTTACGTGACTCGTGTGTGACTGCTTTTATGCTTCTTGGGGGATATAATAAAAAGCCGAGATTGAGGCCTTGTGAATTTGCTGAAACAGGATGCAGCTGAGAGCTCCCAGTGCCATCAAGGGTGTTTTTGATCCTCTTTTCTGGACGCTCCATTCAGCCTGTAATGGCCGCTCCGTGTTGTGACGGACTGAAACTACTCTGAGCGTGTATCAGCAGCGGTCTCCTTTGAGAAAACATGTGTGACCACTGGCAGCCTCTGAAAGAACAGCTGGACCAGTACTACTGGGACTGCTGTGGGATCTTTTATGCGCTGATTAAACAAAGTGCTCACCCAACCGTCAGGAGTCTCAGACACTGCTGGAGATGGGAGTTTAAAGGGTGAAGATGAAGATGGGGACTAAAGTCAATCCGATTATATAGAAAATGTGTCTTCTTTAAAAAAGTGTGCCTTCAAGCTTTGACAGGGAAAAATAACAACCCTTCTTGTAGGTCTGTAGCTTTGCTGAAGGAGAACTTAAGTGACTGGAATCACAGGAGACAAACTAAAAATTAATGATTAAAATCAAAGCAAGCAAAGGTCTTGATAGACTGTCTTTTAGTCCCTAGTTTGGCCGAAGCAGAGACAACCCTGATGACAATGGCTGGATCGTTAGAAAGGCCTCCCAGTCAGAGGCTCCAGGGCCCCAAGGGCTCAGGGTCTGTGAGAAAGAGCCCTTATTGTAAAGTGACTGTCACAAAATAAAAAGAGATGTCCTGATCACATTTCTTATCGAGTGATAGCCGATACAATCTCATCTTGAAGTTAGTTGAGAAAGTGGTATCAATGGTCTCATCCTGAACTCACGGCATTCTCACAAAATACACTTCCCACATCACCCCCTCATCCCCGTTGAAGAACCGAAACATTTCTCCCCCTCATTTCCTCTCTGAGACTTTCTACCTCGGCCTTGAGGACCCATCCAAGACCAAAGGAAAACGGTACGGTCTGGGAATTTCAATACTTTGCCACTGTGACTATTTATCAGTTGCCAGTCTTCAACATTTTGGACCCTAGAAATTGTCTGGAGGTGTTCATGAAAAAAAAAACAGTAGATGTAGAAAACGGGTGCATTAAGTTCATCGACACCCTCGATCGAGTGAATATCCCAATCATCACTTTAAAGGTGGCACTTATGAACCCGTCCTCACTCCATCCTTTTGTCCTCTTTCGTTCTCTCTCTCCAGATGTTTTCTGTCTTCATCAGACCGTGGCAGCGATGGTTTTGGGGGCGGGGGTCCTTGCTTTCTCTGCATGTGACAGAGCTGTGGCTGCTCTGTTTGTAAACCATTTGAACGCTGTCTAAACACTCCTCAGCCTCCCTTCCATCCCACGCACTATAGCCAAACAACACCAGCAAACTACCCCCCATAGCTCCGCCTCCACCGCCCTCCTCCCCCTGCTCCTGGGGGCAGACAACAGGGGGAATTTGTGGATGATACACGTCAATATAAATAGATCCTCTGACGCGCACTCAGCCTCCCTGCGTGTGGCGAATGCATCGAGCCGGCTGAGACTCCTCAAGAATCTTTTTTCATGTGAGCGAGTTCTCAGAGGCGGTAGATGAAGGATCGACGTTCATTCATCACCTGTGAGAGTTCAGTCACATCCTTGTTGTAACAATATAACGTATAAATTACTCACTTGTTTAAAGGTGCTGCTTTGCTGCTATGTTAATGCTCTGAATGTTGAATTATGCACCTTTAAAGGGATCCTACATCCCTTTTTTAGACAGTGATGAACATGGGATATTTTTGTTAAAGTAGAATAGTAGAAAAAAAGTTTCAGCAGTCTGACTCAGTAATGTCTTTTTACTTTTTTTAATATATTATTCATTAAAATTAAAATGGTCAAAAATAGTGAGTATAAACTTGAGTAGATTTAGTAATCAGGTGTAGTGGGCCGGTCCTCCTGAGCTCCAGAGTCTGAAATCTTAGAAGTGAATATCTAAAACGTGAAGAAATTCAACTATAAACTACCTTCAACTATTTGCAGTAAGTGAGACAATGTGTTTTTATAATTTAGATGAACAAACCCCTTTCACAACAAAGTTGATACCGCAGATTAGAAATGAGCCACGGACCAATAATGCTAGAACACGTAATTTGAATAAATGTACCATTGACTGAGAACACTGTACTTCAGTAGTCTCACACATTGAGATCACATAAGACATTGACACTGCATATCTAGTCTTTCCTGTACTTCCTGGTTTGAATGTATTGGTGTCAACTTCCAGCAGTCCAACTAAGACATTCCAGCTTCAGTGTTTTATCTATTATTGTAAAAGAAAAAGAAGAAAAAAGGAAAAGGAGAAGAGAAAGTAAAGGCCAAGAGAAAGACAGTCAGAGGAGTGTGTGGACTCACCGTAATACTGGAGCTGCTCTGTTGAGCAGTAACCATCCGAGGCGGAGAGAAACCCCCCTGCCGAAAAGCTCATCTCCAACTCAGTCCACTCTCTCATCTGGACAGAATATCCTCTCTCCAGCAAGTAATACAGGATTTATCTTCACACACGCACTTACAAAGACATAAACACACACACACAGTCAATTACTCAGAGGATTCACAGACATGAAGGATCTGGGAAGTGCAGAAACATTCCTCTATCCCCAGGATGCATCCAGGTCTCTTAGCTGGAGAGGCTGAGGTCCCGTCCTATTTATAAAAAAAAAAAAAACAGAGGACGAGTGCAGCTGAGGCTCTTGGTCTGTGGTGGACGATGTGCCGGAGGAGGTCTTATTCGTCCCCGGGGGGATAGACGAAAGGGAAAGCATGGGACACCCATGAAGGACAGAGATGTGACTGGGGTCCAAACAGCTGGACCTGGCCGGGACTTCACAGATTGGAAGACGGCAGGGCTGGATGGACGGATGGATGGATGGAGACTTTATCTCCACAGAGTGAAGAACACTCAACACTCATTGAGCGCGCGTGTGTGTGTGTGCGTGTGTGTGTTGAGGAGGTTTGGCCTGAATGGATGTAGAGTGCAACAGCTGGGCTGGAAAAAAAAGATTTTTTGTTTCTCTGTTTAATCTGATGAGTCGAAATAAAGTAATTACCATCATTAAATCAATTGTTTTATAAAGTTTTTCGTGGATTAAATATTGCTTGTGAAGCTTGCGATACTAATGTGTGTGTGTGTGTCTGTCTGTCTGTCTGTCTGTCTGTCTGTATTTGTCCTCCAAGCCTTCGGGAGTGTGTTTACTCTGCTTTTGTTTACCGCTGCTCTGTTTGTGTTGCAGTTAATATTGGACAGCAGTTAGATTTAAGGGGCTCGGGGACCTCCTCCTCCCCCACAGACGGTCAACCAGGCCGGGACAGAGCAAAAAAGGAGACGAGGCCCGAGCCGCCCAGCGGAGACAGAGGAGTGACCTCAACACTGGCCCGTGAATCTCTGAGCGGGGCCGTTTGACATGCAGCATGCTTACTGAGGATTAACGGCGTCCTCCCACCCGCATATCATCCCTTTCACTGGCTCATTATGGGAACCAGGACCTGCTGGCGGATAGCAGAGGGGTGGGTCAGTAATGCTCACCGAAGCCGTAGCCTTCAGTGGGGCGATCCCGATCGATCTCAGTGATAAATGACACAGGAATGTGGGTGCTAGCTACACAGTGCCTCTCCTTTGAAGATTGTGTCCAAAGGGTAAATGGGCACACATGTGATCACAGTCCACGATGACAAAACAGCTTTGAGAGAAATTGTACTTCAGGGAAAACCACAAACTAATGAAGCAGAAATGAACGGCGTAGACCTACAATAACATTTAACACTACAAGCCTGCCTTTACATGGTGAATAGATAAGACTAATAACTACATTGATAATATTATTTTAAAGGTGTTATGGTTGGATAACGCTCACGGAGAACAGATGCATCCAAATGTACTTCATTGATATAACATTATTATTCTGTTTCTTAAAATTGTAACTCTACAACAGATCTTTCTGTCTATTCTATTGACTGTATACAGCAGTGATTTGAGCTGAATGTTATAACATCAGCTTGACAGCCAAACATGTTAACAACAACAAACACTAAAATGCTTTAGTTTAGCAGGTTTATTATTTTCTCCATCTTTGATAGCGGGTTAGCATACTGACATTTGCTAATTAGCACTAAACACAAAATAGAGCTGAGGCCAATCGGGAGTTTTGCAGGGATTTTCTCACCAACCAACGTATTGGGCAATTTAAACATCTGACCTGAAGATGATGGGAGAGTCAGCGGACCACCAAAGTTCTAACAATTCACTCCAGTTTCATGTCAATCCATCCGTTAGTTGTTGAGATATTTGACTTAAACCCATAAATGTCAACCTCCCGGTGTGGCGAGAAGAAAAGTCAGCGGACCACCAAAGTCATTATGGTTTATCCACTGGGAACCTTGAAAGTTTTTACCAAATTTCCTGCCAATCCATCAAGTAGATGTTGAGATATTTCACAGGATAACCTGAAGAGTTAACCTGCTGCTGGCACTAGAGTAGAGGTAAGGGATTCACCAAAGTTATTAGTGTTCATCCTCTGGGGACCGTGGATTTCTGTGAACAGTTGTTGAGACATTTCACAAAAGCCATCAAGGGATTAACGCACCAGGGCATCACCAGAGTCGGTAGGATTTATGCCGCTCGCGTTCTAAAAGATCAAATAACTGCCGATGAGGTGACATAAACTCACTTTATTCTAATTTAAACCAACTTGTTTGATCTTCACTCGGGCCTAATCTTCTTGACATTACTACAATATTCTAGATAGATGCATGAATCCATTGCTGAAGAAGAGGTGGTCTGTTGAGTTTTTCCTCCATTAAACATCAGTGTGTCATGGCAAAACAAAACAAGCATCAGCCATTCCTCGCAACCGTCTCTGACCTCTGAGGACTGGAAGGAGACTTGAGAGCAGGCAGCAGTGCTACGAGTGACGCTGAACAATGGGGACAACGTCCCAGAGCGTGCAAATGTCGCCATGGATCTTCAGGAGGTGTCACACTTGGACACATTGTTGGACACGGGCCCGCCGATGAGGGCTCGCCCCATGGGAGATGAGTATCACGAAAAGAAGAGGGAGAGTAGGGGGGAGGGAAAGACTTAGTAAAGGACATAAATTGGACTCTGGCGTGTTCCCTGAATTAGGTTGCGTGTGTTCTGTGAACCAACGAACCGTCCCAAAATGACGAGATGAACACCAGAGGAACCGGAGCAAAGTCTCGCATCTCAACGTAACACAAACTTAAACAAAGCAAACAGAAAATGTCAACTTTTCCCTCAAACTGAGCGATGGCATGTGCAAACCTCCCAAAGTCATTAGTCCCGAATCACTCACGGTACAAGCCTGGAGATAAATTCGGCACGTCGTAAATCCGTGTTCAGGCCGTGGTCTCCATGTGGTCAGCTCCTCTTTATCAGAGAGCCGCTGGCGGATAGCTGCAGCTCGATAATGGTTTCGGGACTGTTTACTGATCCTCGCAGGAAACTGACACTTACATTAAAGTGGCCTCGGGTTCGTGAGTAAAGGTCACAACTAATGTTTGAGCATAAGCGAGTGAGCGTGCTTGTGGGTTTATTTGGCCATCAAGAGAAGGAATGTTGGACGTCAAATATTAGTTGTCACTACTTAAATGATTTGTTTGAAACCATTTCCTATGATCTGTTGAGGTTGCTATGTGTTCTGGATACAATCAAATACATTATATTAAAAAATATACATTTAAATGAACCTACTGCATCTTAACGTAGCATGTAGAAACTGGCCATCGTTAATAACACCTGGACTTTTAATCAGCTGGTGTGAATTACATTACATCTTTCCTCACTGGACTTCCATTGAAATTGCATTAAAGTGTTGAACACAGTGCAGCAGAAAAAGGACAATTGTAATATCAAAAACTCCCTTTTTTCCTTTCTTTTTTAAAAACCCAGATAGACTAGCCGGATTTGGAATGCAGGATAGTAACGTGTTGCTCTTTGGGTTAAAAATCTGCGCGTTGGCTTCTGAACGGATCTGTTCACGTTGCAGTTGTGTTAGTTAGGAGCAGAGGTAGTGGACTCACCGCTGATGGTGGGAGCCTTCCTGCTGCACCGAGCGTCCCGACGTACTCTCCCTTTGTCCAACTATCTCACTTTTTGTAATGTTGACTTCAGCCCAGCCTCCATCCTTACACACACAGACAATCGCACACATGCACGCACGCACACACACACACACAATCACACAGAGTAAACAGACTGCTGCTCTTGATGTGTGTTTTAGCTGGACGTGCGGAAACCTGACCAAAGATCTTGTTTTCCTGTAAATGTTCTCTTGCAGGACAGAAGTCTGTCAGTGAGGAGAAGAAATGATTTAGACCTTTTCATGGGGAATATTTTGGGGAACATGAAAAAATTAAGCTGGGCAACAGTAGCATTTAGAGGCAAAGTGCAGGGTGTATGACAAGGTATAAGTTAGAGATATTTTCAACACCGGGAAATTGAAAATATCCTAAATTTACCATAAAAATCCCCCAGCACAGGGCCTTTTGGTTGGACTAGGGATTTGAACTGGCAACCTCTGAGTCACGAGAGACCCCCGTTCTTGCCTTACTTGTAGCAACTGGAAACATCTCATTAAGAAATTCCCAGTATGGAGTGTTTATAAACAGCCTCTAGTTCATCCCTTGTGATGGATGGATGCTCCCTATCACTGTTCTTCCCGCTTAGCAATCTCTCTGCCACTGTTTCACAACCCCCCAAATACTCTGGAGCCATGATGGTTTCTGTGCCGACCTTGCTTCCTTGGTGGGTGGGCCCTTACTAGTTGACTATGCGCGATTGCATTATGTTTGATAGTGAGGGAAAGTGTGTGCATGCGGGGGTGTTATGGAGGGAGGAGGGTGCAACTGAGAGGCCAGTGTGAATCTTCTAATGACGAAAAACAACACGGCTGTCAAGGCCTCCCAGGAGCAGGTCACACACAAGTCAGCAAGGGTTGAGGTCAGCAAAGGCAAAGGTCAACATCAAGGCCAAGAGCAAGGCCTTGACCTCTGCTGGGCTGGGAAAAAAAGTGGGAGGTGAAGAGTGTAACTGTAGAGGAAGAATACTAACATCAGTATGAAGATAATCCCAAATGACTCCAAAGAAAATCTACTCTGAATCAAAAAAACTGAAAATTACATATTTATTGTTTAATCTTTACAGTACACTGACCTACAGTAGAACATATTCAACATTTCTCAAAGTACAAATCTAACTTTTGTTGTGCAAAACAGTGAGAGTGAAAACAGTTTAAAATGTAAATGAATCATGGTAGTGAAAAGAGAGCTAATAAAATAAAATGATATGACAATCTCTAAACAAAAAGAACAATTCTCAAAACTGCGATTAAAGCACTTGGTGTAAAGATCAATAAAATAAAAAAAGACTAAATACAATTTACACTTTTGCAACAGGATGAACATTCTGACATGTATATTAGGTCTGAAAGAAAATTGAGGTTGTGACCTAAAATCAGGAGGATTTCGGGTTGACAGGAGGTTTTTTTTAATCCATGCGCGAAACCTGAAACCCTTGATTGTCCTTTAAAAACTTGAACGCTAAGAGAATCGTTAGTCACTTCACTGCAGCTGAAGCACAGTCGGGGACGGCATCCGTCATAAAAACTAAGTGTAAACATAAAAATAGAGCATCATGAATTACACTATAAAATCGAACTAAAAATGTTCTTTCATCCCGATTCTGTTGGATGTGCGATTTTGAGGATTCACTGGAAGTTAGTGTCTGTTTCTTGTCCCACCAGTACTTTCGGTTTAGCTCCCAATCAGAGGCGTCGTCTCACTGTGGCTGATGTCACCCTCCAACTTGGCTTTGCGGTAAATTAGGAACTGGAGGGAGATCTGAACCGCAATGTTAAGGAAATCATAGGGGGGGGGAATTCACCTAGAAACACAAACAACTATGACAAACTTGAGATAATATTTGACCATAAAGTTAATACATGAGGTGACCTTTACTTATGGCATTATAAATATAGATTACTGAACACCAGACTCCTTTACATCGGATGTACAGGATTGGATTCCCAGCTGGGCATCGTAGGCTTTGCAGCTGCAGATACCCAGGGCTCCCTTAAAGTCTCAGGTTCACTTAAATTAAATGCAAATGTGTTGCATGTTCACAAATAAAGTTGCATTTGGACAAATTACCAACATTAAGAAAAAAAAAAGAAAAAGAAAAAGGCTGGGCCCTGTTATTATTCCAGATAACATACTGGTTGGTCTCTGGGTATCTGAGCATTTAATGAGGCTGCATGAAAATACTCTGCTCTGACCACAGGACCTGAATAATTAGTTTGCACTGTGACTTCCTGGAGTCTCTGCTGTTAGCCACAGTTAGCATAAGCTAGGGATCACCTGACTGTAGTTTCATATTTGCCATAAAGACACAATATCAATCTCATAATCTTCATCTGGGGGCACAACAAGTTAATCTAGATATGTTGCTGTACCATCTGCAGAGGACTGATAGCAGAGACACACAAAATAAAATAAAAATACAACACCCACTCATCAACAGGTGACAGTCTTGTCAACATGTTGACTGAAAATGAAAGCAACAAGCCACGTCATACTTGCATCCACCACTGTTGTGGGGTGCAAAGAGGCACATGGCCTCCAGGAGGCACCAGTACAGCTTTTACAGTCTTGTTGCTTTGCTTGTGACAAGTTCATTTCCCTGCCAGCACTTGGACCTTTGATACTGTATATTGTGTTTCAACACAGTCATGAGACCTGAACCCATCTGATGAAATGTCCCCTCTGCCTAAAATGTAGCACGTACATGGGATAAATGGAGAGCCCAGAGGCCCGGCAACGACTGCCATGTATTTCATTTTTTAAAAAGGATACAATGAGGTCTAAGGAGAGGGTGCCGAGGCTGCCGATGAGCCAGGGCAAGTGGTGGATCATGTAGCTTTTCTCGCCTTGGCCCACATCAGGGTTCTTCAGCAGGACACTCAGGCCGTATGTGGTGTTTCCCACGATGACCAACGCAAACAGGAAGAAAGACAGCCCCTCTGTCGACTTCCTCTTGAACTGCGGGGAGAAATGAGAGGACGGGAAGGGAATTATGAAGAAATCCAACCTTTTTCTTTTATAGGAATAGAGGCAGTTATACACAGCCACCACATACTGTACACCAGAGTGATATGTGCAGAATGCAGAGGCAGTCGTCCATGCATCATATTCACTGGCGTTTTCAACTGATCGCTTTCAGCTACATTTAATCTTGCCTCTTTCACTTTGATATACATTAGTCAACGGATGCAGATGCAAACAAAACATCAAAATACAACTTGTAATGACATCACAGCTTTTTTTTTGTCCGTAATTATCATTCCATGTGCATTTCAACATATCTTATTTATCTTTAACTATAACTGTCATTTTAAATTTAGAAATATTTTACTCAGAGCACGTTTTGAATGTTACTTATTGGATACCCGAGCCAATATGGGACCTCTGAATTTTATTGTTTGGAACTTGTATTGGAAGTACTTTAACCAACAACAGTGTCATAAGAAAATATGTGCAATTAGAAAATATAAACTGTACAAATTAAAATCTGAAAGTACCCAGTGATGCTGAAGTAATATTATGAGGATACTTATTCTAATTATTAGCCATTTGTTTACTAGTATTAGCATAAGTATTAGTATCAGCGAACGTCAATATTACACAGGAAAGAACACATCTGCAGCAGGACCCACTTTGTCATACTCACATTAGTGTACATCTGGGGAAGTCTGGAAAAGAGGTAGAGAACTGACGACACTGAGCCGATGGAGAAACCAATAATTTCTCTCGGGGTAAAAGCCTGAAGCGACAGAGAGGACGACACAACAACGTTACACCAGCAAAATAAAAAGCCAGACACAATGTGTTCACCGCCCTCATGTCCCTAACAAACAAATGAATATGACTCACCTTGATAGGACTAAGATCAGCGGTTGCGAGCAAGGCGCGACCTCTGAACCCAGAAGGAACCACTTCATGTTGGGCGCCTAATCCAGGGAGGTGGGCGAGGCTTGTGGTGAAGCCCAGGACACAGGCGACACCCACCACGTGCAAAACCCTGCTTCCTGGGAAGGAGACAACACCTGGGTTCAGCATCAATACCAGGAAAGACATCCAAGCACATTCCTCCAGACAAGGGTCGCCGTGTCAGAGTTCACCAGTCGTGGAACAAACGCAGCAACATGAGGCATGTGATGACATCACAACAGGGTACAGCGATAACCCTCTTCCTCTGTCTGGACTAGAGTTGGATCATTGTCCATCAGCACTGATAGGAGAAGCTTGTTCATTAAGCAGCCAAGTCAGATAAAACTGATCTTAGAAATAAGCAATGCCTTAGTGGTGGCTGAATCAACAACGTGGTTCTTATATTGTGCGTTTGTAAAACAGAGTAGTGAAAAGAAAAACACTCACTTTCTATCATCTTGTGCGATATCTTGTAGTATAAGTACATGCCCAGCATCAACAGGTCAGCAAAAACATAATACCCGGCTGTATATGTCTGGATGAGAAGGAGAAAGACACATGTAACAGGTCATGAAAAATAAAATAAATAATTTGAATAATCAATAACTCATCTAAGTCACTGATCAATGCACAAACAATAATTAGCAATTTTGACAATTAGTTTGTGTTTTTTGCCATACCATTATAAAAAAAAAATACATCATTTTGTTTCTTAAATAAATTGAGATTTTCTTTTTGTTTCAGGTTTTCATGACTTCTAATGATCATTGCTTTTGACATTTTATAGACCAAATTACTGACCGAAAACAATGATTTATAGACATAGAAACATTCTTAACACCACCACAAGTCACCTGAAGCGGAAGCTGGTCCGCCAAGAAGGAGCCCACCAGATTACAGGTGTCCCCTCCCAACCACAGCAGCAGAAACCAAATGGAGAGGGCCTGGTCCATGTTGCCCGTTTTACACGAGCTGTAGTACTGTCTGCAGTCAGAATGACACACGATGTACATCATCATTACATGACAAAGCCCTTCCTCTGAGAGGCACAATACACCCAACACTTACGGAAGAGAAGACACCATGAAGCAGAGGATGGACAGGAGGCCGAGGTAAATGCTGGCCATGTCCCTCGCGTCCTGGGCGCATTCCCCGAGTCCTTCCCAAACCCACTTGGACCCGTTCGGGCAAAGGGAAGTGAAGTTTCCTTGAGTGGACCACCCAAAGGCACCCCGCGCGAGGACTCCGTCTGTTATCATAGTCTGCTGGAGAGAGAAAAGGGGGCGAGTAATTATCCGGTTTATTAAAAGATGAACATCCTTATTCTACGTCTCTTTAGTTCCCGCTCGCAGCCTCCAAACACTATTTACTGGATGCTTCCTAGACAGCATGTATCCAATTATGCAGCAATATGACACAGGTGTGGAGTTTTCCGGAGCTTAAACACAGGCTTGAACCCGCCATGAAAACACCAAAAGAGAACCCAGAAGATATAACAAAGCGTTCCAGCTAACGCGGTCGCAACTGGGTCAAAGGCTGTTAAAAATAAAAACAGCCTGTTTTTCAACAATGTTTTTCCTGTTACGCCGATTAGAACAATACAGTTAGCGTTAAATAAAGTGTTGGTGTGTATGTCTTTTATACATTGGTCAACAATAGAAAACACACTCGTTTGTTTGTTTTACACAAAACACACTGAACAGAAGTCACAGAATCACGTTAAATATAATTGTTAGTTAGACACTTAGCGTAGCTAGCTAACGTTAGCTAGCAACTTCACCTGCCGACTAACAGGCGGTTGGATGTTCCCTTAGAGTTTTTTTTTTACGTCAAAATATTCCAAAATAAATTACCGCACTGGAAATGAGTAAATCAAATGTGTGTCTTGCCTGTGTGGCCGCTGACATGCCGACAGAGTCCTTCACTGAAGAGAAACCTCTCCTGCACTGCGGGAACAAACGCGGAAACAGACAAATAAACAAGCCTGGCCCGTGTCCGCGCGCTGATTGGTCGTTGGGTTGATACGTCACCGCAGGCACATCGGAACTGGGGCACGTGATTTGCGCCTCTTGTCTGCCTTTTAAAAACAAAGCTAAATTTGGATCGGGCTCCGGGAAATGTACATATCGTCAATTTAATAAGAATGTCACTTCCAAGTTATTTATAAAACTTGTATCGCATTGTGATTTTAAGAAGCATTAAAAAGGGAATATAAAAGAAAGCAAAATATTTTCTTTGCATTATTGATTATTCTGATGCCACCATGGTGATTATAACATTATGTTTATACGTCTGTAATTGATCGTTGAGATTCCTCTCTCTTTGATAATTCGTTATGATTGGAAGGCCGATGAAAAAACAACTTCTGATTAATGTTCAATCTCCAGTCGGGACTGTTAAATAGACGATTGGAAAACATGTGTTAAGGCCGCAGAACAAGCTTTCGTGTGATCGTCACTCATCTGTAGAAGTGGGACAGAGGAGCTGTTCCAGGGATCAAACATTTCACACCCTCTCACCACATATCTACAAGCCTCGTTAAATGACATTATTACACGGTAATCCGGTCATTAGCCCCGAGGCCTCCTACATTCTATAACTAACTTTGCATTTTAGTATGTGGCTGTGAAAAACAATACACCTATTAGTGATTAGATAATAACACCAGGTCGGAAACCCATGAGTAAAGCGGGCTTGTATTCAAATTACCTCACTCAGTACAGGTCGCTGTAAACTTTATGCATGTCATTTTTTTTTTTAAATCAGTGGCAGGCTTTTCTCTTTTGTTTAATGTCAAGATGAGATGAGAATTATCCTTATCGTTACAACAACAGAGGCAATACGTTTAAATCGAAACTATTTGTCGCAGTTATCTCGTCTAAGATGGGCACACAGTTGTCAACATCCTACCATGAAGAGGCGATCAGATCCGACGTCACGCTTCTAGAGCTACTTCCTGACTTTTTTGGAGGTGGTGAGGAACAAATACTGTCTGCGGGTGAACAAATTAGTCTGCGGGTGAACAAATTAGTCAGTAGGACTCAGCACCTTACTGTGGTCACGTGCCTTTTTGTGAAGCGACTCTGACCTCTGGCTCAGTTTAATGTGTCAAAATGCTCCTTTGAGGTACTGAAACTTGCAGTGCATCGGCAATATGTTTTATGGAGTCAGTTGTGACTTCTTCTTGGCAGAGTGCCATGAAACTGTTGCAGTGTTTTAAAGGTTCACTGCACTATTTAAAGTCCACCATTTAAATCACTTTTAATTGAACCAAAATTATCTGCTTAGATACCAAGAGTATGTGGGAATGTGTTTTGTTGTTGTTGTTGTTGGTTAACTCCTTTTCAGAGGCCGCCGGCGATTCTCAAACCTACTCAACGCCACACACATTTTCTGGTATATTTCCAAGAACAGGTTTTTTATTGACACAACCAAAACATCTATTACCGTAGGAATACCTTCAGTGGGCTAGATTCTCTTATTTACACAACGCTTCCACAAAGTAATACTTGGTTTCATGTCAAAGTATAGATATAATACATTAAGAACTGCGAACCGAGGAATTGAATGGTTTATAAAAGCAACTGTCACAACAAATCTACAAATGAAAAAAAAAGAAAAGAAAAAAAAAAAGAGCAATCATTAACTTAACTACTGCAAAACAAGTCTGTACAGGCAGGTTCTTTGAGTGTCCGTGAAATAAGGAGGAAATGCAGCTCTTCTGCGTTTCTGCCCTCGAGAGTTCTGTTAAAGGCAGATGTCTAATGTCGTCGACGGTAATTCTTTCCGAGGCGAGGATGAGACAACCCAAAGCAGTTTGTACAGTGAATCTTGTCCTTTTCAGAAGTGTGGGGACGTGAGGAAGACAGTTTATTTTCCACTTCTCTCATTTCCTTTCGCAAAGGGTCCTCACTTGATGTGGAGCACTTTTTCGTCCGTTTTTAACCGTTTGCGTCTGGGCTGTATGAAGTCGTCGTCGGAGTCGTCCGTGTCGCCGTCGTCCATCCTCTCCCTCTTTTCTGGGCACTCGGTTTCGGGCGTTTCG